>JAZKJV010001924.1:0-532004 GCA_037367405.1 Ottelia alismoides | reverse complement strand
TATATTTATTTTTCATCGAAAAAAAGTCTCCCATATTTTATATAAGACCAATTATCTATTTGTTAATTGGGGTCTTTCAAGTCTAGCTACACATTGAATCTCCCATTTTGCCCTTTGTTGATTTTTAGAAAATCAACTAAAAATTGAAAAATCTCCAGAAAATTATCAAAAACACTTAAAATCATAAAAAACACAAAAACAATTTTTTTTAATTTTCTGTGTATTTTTGAGTGTTTAAATAAATATGTGTTATTTACTTGTTTTCCCATTTTCTTATATAATTAAAAACACAAAAAATTAAAAACAATTAAAATCCACTAAAAAATATATTATTCTTTATTTTCGATTTTGACCACTTCGTAGGCCGTAAGGTCAACCCTGCTCCTTGAGTCCGACCCTGGTCGTATACCAGGTTAACAAATTAGCGAGGACCACTCTCGTATTTTCTTGATTGATTTATTGCTTGGTGGTTCCTGATTTTCTCGTTAAGTTCGAGCGAGAGGTTGAGGTCGCAACGACCATGTATACCAACTCCCTTAGTCTCTAGGGTCATTCGGCTCATCAGAATGGCACCGTTGCCGGGGAGCACGCTTAGTAGTCATTGTTTTTCAATTTTTTATTTGATTTTGTTTATCGCGGCTTTTCCACGACTTTTTAGTTTTCTACGGCTTTTCACGGCTTTTTGTTTTTTCTCTATTGTTTTTTTATTTTCTTTTCTTTTATTTTTGTTTTGTTTGTTTTGTTTTATTTGTCTTTATCTTCACTTCTGCATATAGTGTCATCTCATTTTATTTCATTTGTATTGCTTGTCTTTTATTTTTATAATAACATGGTTTGACACATCTGTTTGTTTGCTTGCGGGGGCCCGAGGACCGAGGCGGTTCTTCTCGAAGAGCCAACGCAACCGTAGGAATCGGAGGCAGCTCCCTTCTACATGGAGCTGCAGGAGAGCACGAGGAGGTGATCAGGAGTGCGGGAGTGTAGTTTACTATAGTTTAGTTTTTCTTTCAGCCTATCATTAATTGTAATAATACAGGGACACGGACTTGGACTTGGACTTTTGTGATTGCAGGGTCTGTTTCACCGAGCACTGGTGTGCTCGGGGGACCCCACTGTGGTTTTAGTTTTTCTCGTTTTTCTTTTCTTTGATTTACGTGGATTTCTGTGCTTGAGCCTCTAGACTTAGGTTTTTATTTCCGTTGAGCCCGGTAACATTAGGTCCAAAGCCCTAATAGAATATCTATTCCCATATAACGTGCTTGGATCTAGACAAACAAACACGTGCTTCACGATAATAGAAATTTCTGCTTAGGACGGTTCTCGCATTGCATCCATATATGTAGTTTAAATTTATACGCGGTTCATAATTGCATGTAGACTGTTGGAGTCTGGTACGCCTTCTATCTCGTGCATGCATCATTGATTTTGTCGTGCATCAGCTTTTCCGCTTTCCTCCCCCAGTTTTTCTAGACATAGGAATAAAAGGAAATCGGAAAATTCGTTAGACGATTTTTGAAAAATACATAAAAAGAAAAACAATAAAATCGGGATTGCTAATCACACTTGACCTAAAAGACACCTCTTTTAAAAATCTGTCTTGGGGAGAGTAACCCTTCCTTGTTGGTTCGGATGAGCGAGAGAGTGACCCGCATCCTAGGCTAGAGCCATAACTGATTTCTTGGACTTACTACTGGCCTTATAATCAAGATAGTCGGTTGAGAAATATTGGATTCCTATCAGCTCACATAATCGCTCTGAAAGACTGACTTGATCACCGAAATAAAATTGATAAGATAAGTGATCGATCTCCTACGGTCTTCAGCTTAGCGTTGAGTAGGTGAATCGGAGGTTTGCTTTTCTCATCTTGTGTGTTTCCAGATCCCTCCATCATCCCATTTATCTTTCTCCTCCCACCCTCCCCTTCAATCTTTTCTCTTCCTATTCATTATCCCTGGATGATGGACCCCCTTACTTCTTGCCGACTCTTGCGGCTTCTCCATCTTCTGACCATCAGTCCAGTCCACCTTCGAGGAGTTCGGATCCCCGACCAACCTCCTATTCCCTCCCTCCCATCCCTTTCATTCATCTGAGCATGTTGCGCTAGTCGTCCGCGGAGTTCAAATTGATCAGATGCGAGGCCCGGACGATGTCAACTGCTAAGTTGAGAGTGCACTCCGTTCAGGATCATGGAGAGAAGATGTGAGTATCAGATGTCTCCTATGCCAGTATGGTGGATGAGCAGATAGGACAGGGAGCTCACTCAGCTTCTACATTAGGTCCCTTCATCCTGGATTTGAAGATTCTTCAGAGACTGTCGATATTTTCAGGGGAGGTGCACGAGGAGCCCTATCTTCACATGTTCCGAGTTTGAGGAGTTTTGCAGGACACAGATGTATACAGATATCACTGTAGAGGAGATGATGCTGAAGACCTTCCCGTTCACACTTTAGGACAGAGCCATGAGATGGCATCGACGGTTGGGAAGGAGATTCGCTACGGTGGGAGAGCTAGCCGAGAGTTTCTACAGAGATACTTTCCCCAGCGTAGAGCAAAGGCGATGCGGTCCTTGATCATCGAGTTTTCAGTATACCCCAGGAGCCATTGTACGAGGCATGGCTGAGGTTTCTTAACCTCTTGAGGAGATTTCCCGAGCACGGAGTTTCACTGACTAACCTTATTGAGATCTCCATGCGGGGGATGACCGCGGAGCAGTTAGCGCTGGTGGATTACCGCATGTGGCGGTTCACATCGCAGTTTCGACATTGAGTTATTGGATATCATCTCGAGGTTACTTTCACAGAGACCTTCTTCACAAGATGACGTAGTCGGGACGACACATGGGAATGATGTAGTACTAGTGCGGTGTATCACATTACATGAGGATTCAGTTTTTACACACCAGCCTGAGGACTTGGATGCTCCAGCACCACAGATGATAGAGGAGATGTCTGATACAACAGAGGTTCGGACCAAGAGTTTACTCGAGTTACCGTTAGTTTCCATCTAGAGTTCGAGTTATCCCCAGAGTTCTCAGTCGATGATTCTTGGATATCATATCCTCTGATACTCAAGGAAACAGGAGGAGCCCTGCTTTTACAGCCATTGATTCAGCCATTGTAGTGTCCAGATCCGGAGGAGTCACTTCTTTTTTGCAGAGACACTTCCTCGGAGTCCGACAGACACCAGGATTCAGTCCAGCAGCCACAGATTGATATGGGACACCACGCTGAGAGACCAGACATCGAGAGTCCCATATTAGAACCTTTTGTCCTCCACTTTTGACGAGACAGATACCTTTGCTGAGGACTAGATGGTAGCCTGCATTGCCGCAGAGTGAGGATCAGCCGCAGACACAGTGCCAGCCTCTACGGTGTTGACCAGTACCTTCTCCTGCTTCCAGATTGCCGAGAGCCAGACTTTAGATGATGATGCAGCCTGGTGCACAGAGTGGGTGCTTGACAGCAGCACAGATGCCCTGATAGATCCGGATCATCTATTTCTCACCTATGATCTTCATTTCTCCCCGAGGGTTATCTGCGGGAGAATGCCACACACGATTTGTACTCGGTTTCACCTTCTGAGAGTGTATCCGATCTGGCGGATCACGAAACCGAGTCATCCTATCATTCTGATTCTGAAGTCATCTCACCTCGACGACCCTCGCGAGGATGAGCCCATACTTGAGATATTCGATGATCTGTCTGATTTATCTTTATTATATACATCGGATATCACACTTCTTAGAGAGTCTCCCGATCTTCACTTTCTATACTTCTTTGAGACACTAATCGACGTGGAGGATTCTATGATTGATCCATCCTTCTCCACGTTTGATTTCTTCTCCTCTACACCTCCACTTTAGTCTGATCCTGAGCCGTTGATTTGTTTTGTGCTAACGGATCCCAATTACATTTTCCCCATATCCTTGGCCGATAGCAGGTACCCGCCTGATTGCATACCTGGGTGTCATTCTTCACACTTTTGATTTCGTCGCGGTTCTCATACCGAGATTACGACGATAGTATGACATTCGCCTTACAGATGTCGTCCTGAACCTTGACACAACGTTATCCTAGCCTTTGCGCCCAGCTAGGGGCGTAAAACTTAGCTCTTGTTGAGAGGCACCTCAACATTGTACCATGTTGTATATACGTGTTCGTCTTGGTTTGATCGTCTTTCTTCCGTTTTTGTTTTCACCCCTGGTCTCGCTTTGGATTATTTTTGCTATACTTAGGATATACCTCATCCTACGTATAGGGGGTGGAAACACCGAGTTGTTCCTTTCGTTCCGTTTCATCACTTCTGTTGTTTCATGTACTTAAGGATTCTTCACCTTAAGTATAGGGGGAGTGATGTCCTTCTATCTTGTTTATATTTCTTGATTTTCTTCGTGATTTTCTACCTCTGTTTTGCTGCCTATACTTAGGGATATTTCACCCTAAGTATAGGGGGGTAGACCCTGTACATCATTCTCACGCGGATTTCCCTTCACTATATAGCCTTCCTTTTCACTTCCCTATACTAAGCATGAGTTATGTCTTCTTCATCGCTCTTGACTCTGAGGACATCGTTCGAGCTAAGTATGGGGGTGTGTATATATTTCATATATACTTTAGCCATAACTCGTACTTTGTGTAAGTGTGTTAATAAATAAATAAAAATGGCTAAATTCCAAAAATCCATAAAAATTAAAAATTTTGCCTTGTAAATAAAATTCTTTTATTGCACATACACAACTAGTTGTACAAATTATTTTTGTAAAAATGTTTGTAAAATCTTTTGTGTAAATAGCTTGTAAATATTTTCATATCAAAATTATGTATATAGTACAAAATTTTTGTAAATTTTTTGAAAATCTAAAGTTTGCAAAAACCTTGTGTAAATTTTTGTACATATTTTGCAAAACTTGCATTCATGCATATATTGATGTTTTCAAAACATTTTTCAAAAATTTTGCACGTATGTAAATATTTTTTAAATAGCATATTTGTAAATATTTGTATAGTTTTTCCTGGATCATAGTTGACATTTAAACTGTCCAGGAATTAAATTGGAAAATGGAGCTTGGTTAAGATCTTAATCCACCTAATTATAAGAGGAACCTTATAGGGCTTAGGGTTGAGACTTTTCAGGTCCATAGTGACTTAATTCTTTGAGTCCACTAGGCAATGATCATATGTCATCTCAATCAGCCTAAGTAGAGCACTTAACAACACACACATGACTCATATAGACAACGGCTTGACTTGGACCCACACTTTACACCGAGCTCTCTACGGATGAGGTGGTGAGGAGGCAGTCTTCCTTGACTTGGGGTAGCATATGAGGGTAGTACTTCTAGGCGGAACCTCTCTTCATCTTATAGTGAAGGAAGTGTGTCTCAACTTGGTCTGGTTGCCATGAGGTCTAACGACAGGAGTTGTGGGTTGCAATAATGCTTCAAAAGAGGGATAGTCTACTGGCTCAAGAGGGAAAACTCCCTATGTATATATGTTGCACATTGTAAATATGTTGTACAGATGCACATCAAAAAAATGCAAAATAAAAGAATAACTCCAAAAAAATGGTGGGTCTGATAGAAAATGATAATCCCACCGGAGTGTATATAGTGCAATAAGCAAAGCTTGAGACTCATGTTCCATCTTATGTAGCTTGCAGCAGGGAGACTTAGCTACACTGGTTTAGCTCCCAGGGATACATGGCTACACTGGCCATGGTCCATTCTTTGCTTCCCCCTCTTCTTGAGCTGGTTGAACTTGAAGTTAGAAGGGAATACCCCGCTCCTCAAGGAAAGAGTGGCCAGACTGGGGTCATAGAGTTACCTTGTTGGAGAGGGTTGTCATTTTGCTACTTCTGAGGTGGATAGCTAAACCTCACTTACACTTTGCAAGGAAAGATTCATGGTCTTCAGGGTTTGTGTACGTAGACTTGTTCTGATCTGGATTATTGAGGAGTCTTGACTATAGATTAGTGGATCTTAGAGGATGTTGATTTTTAAACCTAAGTCCAAATAAGGTTCCAACACATTAATAATCCAAAGATCTGACCGAGCTCCAAATTTCAATTTAATGAAGGCAAGTTTAATTATCAGCATTGATCCATGCATTTTTCCCCTTCTTTTTCTTTTTCTTTTCATTTCCACATCTTTTTCAAATAAGTGTTTGCTAAGGGACTAGCAAAGTTAAGTATAGGGGGGTGATGAATCCCCATTCATCACTCTTTATTCTTTTATTTTAGCTACAAACCCTTTGCAAAAAACCATGTATATATGTATATTTAGCAAAATGCATGCATTGTGTAAATATTAATAATTAGCATGTTTTTGTGCAAAAATAAAGGAATAAAGAGACAAAGAAAAAGGAGATATTTAGAATAAATATCGAGTGACCCGAACCCAAGGGAGGGCCAAGCATTGGCCTGACCGCAAAAGAACCAAAGTAGAGAGAGATAGGGTCATTCCCAATAAAATACTCCTTCATGTACATATTTTATTTTATTAAAATAAAACAAAAAATAAAAATAGGTTTTTATTAATGTGCATATATTTAAAAAAATAAAATAAAAATCAAAAAAAACAAAAATAAAAAGAAAAATAATAAAATTAACTTTCCACCTTGTATATATACCATGTACATATGTATATAAACCTATTTATTTAACTCATGTAAATAAATCAAAAAAATAAAAATACCTTTTTATTCCAAATTTTATTTTGTAAATAAATAAAATATAAAATTGGAATATTTGTGCAAAAATAAACAACTAAAAATAAAAATAAAAAAAAAATCCATTTGCAAATATACCTATATATAATAATAATATAACATAGATACCTAATTTAGTTTTCAAAAAAATAAATAAAAATCACTAAAAAGTACTTTGAAAAATAATAAACATTTTTCATGTTTAAACTTTTTCGAAATAAAATAATTTACTAATTTAAATTAATTTTCAAATATTTAATAAATGGCGTCTTCTGATTGGTACACGAGGGATGTTGACCCCCGGTCAACTCCCCCTGGACCACTCGACCCGGATCCGTGTTCGCCGACCCGACTTCTCCAAATTTTCATGAGCTGATCCGATTGCCATTTCCGAAAACCCCTACCTCCATTTACAGATCCTTCATCCGAGACCCTCGCCCGGGGATAATTCTAGGGATCCGTGCACCATAGCACCATGCCCGACTCCTTCTTGCCGGACCCTCACTCGTATAAAGTCCCATCTCCGGCCGCACTTTCAATCCATATTTGGCCTTCCCTCTCGTCTCTAGTGAGCTCCTATCCCTCGCCTGAGTGACAGTCGTGCGAGAGTGGGTCGAAGCGAGGCACGGGAAGCCGGGAACCACTGATCCGGTGGCTACACCGCCGTGCTCCGCCGCGAGGTGAGCTCGAGCGTCTGACCCCGACAGGACACTGAGGCGACGACCCCCAGAGGTCCAGCATCACCAGCCCAGTCGATTGCAGCCATCAAATAGCGTAGATAACTTCTAGGTTAGCTTAATTTCTGATTTCCCCCAATTTGTATCGCCGGCCTTCGCCAGCCAACCCACTCAGCTCCGACTACCCATTTGCCCTTCCGACCGCCCGACCACCTCTACCAGACTTCCCTCCACCTGCTACACCCTTCCATTCAACCCAGTTCGCCCAGGAACTGGGAGTTTGGTCTCCTCCACCGTCGCTTCGCCAGAGACCTCCGCTCCGCCTCATTCAGACCCCCCTGTCACCCGTTAACGAGTCGAGGCAATTTGGCCTCGACCCAGAAAGCTTCCTGTGAAGGATTGAAGCCAAAAGGGCCTCATCTGGAGGTCCTACAGTCGAGGAGCAGGAGCTTCAGGTGGTCCTCCTCGCCGAGCCACTCCGGTGGTTCCCGACCTCATCGGAACCACCCACCAGCTGCATACCAGCCTTGGCATTCTATTCCCCATCTCAGCAGCCTCATCGGAGCCCTCTATCGCATGGACGTGGCTGGCGAACTCCGCTAGTGGCCTGTTCTTAGTGGAGCTCTAGTTGTCGTCTGATCATGCCTCCTCTGCCAGATTAGATCATAGCCATTCATTTGCGAGAGGCCCCCAACCGTTGATCCAACTGAGGATCTGATCCAGGTCGTCGATCCAGCGAAGTGGCGTGCACCTTCAGCCACCGTCAGATATCCACGTGGCGTCTCTTAAGCCATCGATCTGAATAATGAGGGTAATTTGCACTTAGGTCCTCCTCCTTTTGCTTTTTGTTGTTTAGTCTTGTAAATATCAGTTTACGTTGTTTTTATTTTGGAACAATTGCAGCTTGGACCCTAGGTTTATTTTATTTGCATTATAGTCCTTGTTTATGCGAGCTACGTGCATCGACACGTCAGGTTATGGATATTTGCATTTCCAGTCCTGTATTTCCTACGTGTTAATGTTTGCATCTTTTTAAATAAGATTTGCACTTATGCCCCTCTGTGTTTGAACCACGTGTTGCGTGTGTGCTGGAGTGGACTTTTTGCATTCCAGACCCTGAGACTTTTATATTTGTTATTGTTTGGCCTTGGAAATATGTTTCTTTGCACTTAGGTCCTTGCTTGTTGTGTGCCTTGTTTTGATTGAATAAAATATCAAATCAAACCCAAATCGAGTGAAATTTGGACACGTGGCTCCTTGTAAAAAATTCCCTAAATTTTTGGGACATTTTCGTGGCTTTTTACTATTTTTAAAAAATCAAAAACACACATTTTATTACTGTTTGAATTGAAAAATCAAAGAAAAATATAAAAACTTCTTTAAAAATTCTAAACAAAATTAGGATTGTTAGTTTAATGGTTTTCTAGCTTCAGTCCAATTTTTGTGCTATTTGATTTTATAAAACCCATAAAAATTGAAAAATCCTAAAAATCTTATAAAAATCATTAGAAATTATATAAAATTAAAAAAAATGAAAACTCATTTTCTGTATCTTAATCTTTGTAAATATTTTTCATAAAAATTGTCTCCAGATTTTTATAGACCAATTATCTATTTTTAATTGTTTTTTCAAGTCTGGCTACACATTTATCTCATGTTTTCCCCTTTCTTGATTTTTAAAAAATCAACTAAAAATTGAAAAATCTCTAGAAAATTACCAAAAACACTTAAAAACATAAAAACAATTTTCTTTAAATTTTCTGTGCATTTTTGAGTGTTTAAACAAATTATTGTATTGACTTGTTTTCCTATTTTCTTATATAATTAAAAACACAAAAAAAAATTAAAAACAATTAAAATCCACCAAAAAATATTTTATTCTTTATTTTCGATTTTGACTACTTCGTAGGCCGTAAGGCCAGCCCATGCTCCTTGAGTCCGACCCTGGTTGCTATACTAGGTTAATAAAATAGCGAGGACCGCTCTTGTGTTTTCTTGATTGATTTATTATTTGGTGGTTCCTTGATTTTCTTGTTGAGTCCAAGTCGAGAGGTTGAGGTCACAATGACCATTGAAACCAATCTCCCTTAGTCTCTCAGGTCATTCGGCTCATCATTACGCGAGAGGGCGGAGGTTGGCAGTTGTATAGCCATAATGGCCGATGATCAGGAGGAGGAGGCGATGGTCATTTTTGCGCTAGGGAGGAAGCATTGCAGGGGATAGCAACGGTTAGAGGAGATGAATGGGGTCACATTCTAGGCAGGTGACTCGAGGGAGGAGAGAGGATGTAGGGGTGAGTGGGGTGTCACATGACACGCCCAGGGGCTACCACGTGTCACCCCAAAAAATTCAAAAAATAAAGAGGAAGAAAAATAGAAAAGAAATAAAAGGAAACCCTGGATCAAAAATTTTTCCTTCACAAAAGTTGTTCATCTCGATGTGATCTAAAACTTTCATAAAGGGACCGGGAGAAAAAGAGGTCATTTTGCAAAGTGGTATTTTTGGTGGCTCTCCATGTGTAAAGAAAACTGAATTTTTGGGGTTTTTAAATTTTTCGGTGGTTTTAAAGGTGGGTAAAAATCTGGAAAAATACGATAAAATACAAGACTTATGTACACATTAATCAATTTTTTTTGGATTTTTAATAAATTAGAAAACAAGGAAATA
The DNA here is from genome assembly GCA_037367405.1 of Ottelia alismoides. Lineage (NCBI taxonomy): Eukaryota > Viridiplantae > Streptophyta > Magnoliopsida > Alismatales > Hydrocharitaceae > Ottelia > Ottelia alismoides. The sequence goes on along the minus strand of JAZKJV010001924.1, from coordinate 521,956 downwards.
AAATAGAGGTGCGAAACATGTGAATTTTGTACAGACTCATAGAGGACACTCGTACACGGTTAGTTTCTTTGATTTTAGTCTTGATCTGAATTTGTATTTTTATACCCTTTATTAAACTTTCATCAAAGAATACAAGTGATAAAGAAATAAAATAAAATGAGTTAATTATGTATGTAAAATCTCAGGTCAAAAATAGCAAAGATATAAAATGCACAGAAGAGGCCCAAAACCCAACTTTCACATATGTGCTCCGAATTTTATGAAATTGGCTTGTTTTGAAAGTATTTGAAAATGGAGTAATGAAAAGTGAGTAGACCAAAATCGGACACTATATGAGGGAGATATGTGTGTTTTAATCCGTCAGATATGAAACTAGGTTTTGGGATTATTTGACATTTATTTGAGTTAGCAAATTTTTTTGAATTTCTACTTGTTAATATAATAAACAATGCAAGTAGTTTTAGGTCAATCAGAGTTAGGATGAATTAGTTGAAAATAGGAGAAGTTAGCTGCTTTAAGGTCAATTTACACATGCAATTATGCATGATGAAATGCAAATATTATTACACATGTATGAATGCCAATGATGTTATATTAACGATTAAATACATATGAACTTTGGAGAACATAGCCTAATCGACCAATTCTAACATGATGAATACGAGATTCATCATACCCCTATACATAAACCATGCTCGTCTACGAGCATTAATTAATGAAGGACTTAGTTGGGTAAATCCCTGACTGTGCATGTGAATTTTCAAGGCTCAATTCATTGAAGAGCTTAAATTTGAGTGATCCTAAAATTCTCGGCTCAACCTGCTTTAATCAAAATTAATCCAACTTCTCTATTTATCAGACTCTCTGTTTGTATGTATAATATAAGGATATTGTCTTTTAGTGGTTATTGCATTTCATGAGAGTCTAGTCGAGATGTCACCCAAAGTTTCAATCCAAGAGGCTTTCCTCTAGACCTAATCCTCAATACTAGGGAATAAGTCGGTTCTTGCATTCAATCCACGGTATTAGTAGTTTGTCAAACTTGAAAGTGTAGATGATGGCCAGATGATGGAGGGCATAGGATTGTGTATATTCTTCTCTCCCTCACATTGGAATAAGGGCCCTCTCGAGTGCCATATTACTCAACAATTGTATATGTTTATTTTGTTGCTCAATGTGTCCGTCAAGAGAGATCAGGGTCATGTGCACTTGTTTTTCTGGGAGTACACCGAGGTGTGTATCTTTTGAGTATCTAAGATACCTTCAACTCCCATACGTGTATCACTATATGATGCAGAGCCCTTTTATGGTGCTAGCCCTACTCCTTGGTCCTAATAGCATTGATCCAAATGGACACTTTGAAATTTGTTGGGAGCGCTCGCCTCTGAGTAAAGCTTCTTTGAATTTGTATTTGTAGTGATAGAGATTTTCTTTGAATATTTATTTCTTTCTTTCTTTTGGCTAGCTCCATGGCTTTTACCAAGAGTTGGCGCACACTAATCAACAATTTGATTATGTTTTGTCACACCATGGCATATAGGTCAATATCAAACGATAGCATGCAAACATGGGTCACATACTGGCAAGGGTTTTATTGACACTCAGGTTTCTTGAAGCCTTCATCAACTTTATCCCATCCTAGAGCATCATTAGATCGAGTCTAAACTCAAATCCTCCTGTCCCAGATCCTCAAGTTATAACTCAACTCATCACATCAATCATGTGGTTGCGAAGTGATGTGCTGATCATATTTTTTAGAGGGAAGAGATGAAGAGTGCAATATAGCACTCACATCTTTCAAATTAGAGAAGTGTATATTATTAAGTTTCAAAAACCCTAATGACAAAGGCTAGTTAACTCATACTCTCAAGATCTCAGAAATCAAGTATCCTCAAATTCTCAAGACTTGAGTAATGGTGAATGTGTCAGGAATAAAACCAACCAAGGAATGCATGGATGTATGATGAAATGCAAGACCATGAGTGATGTTTTTTATGCAAAATTTTCTTTTCTTTTCTTTTCTTTTCTTTTTCTTTGAAAACCAGTATTATTTATAGGAAGAATTTAGTATAGTATACATAATATACACAACTTGTACCCATCCTCGATTTAGATGAAACTGATTAAAGTTCGTGCTATGGATAAATTATATAGAATATATTACAAACACCCCCCCTATATTTAGCTTGTGCTATGTACTCATGGCACAAAGTGAAATGTGGACATAACTTATACTAAATATAGTTGAGTGAAAAAGAAACAGAAATCGACTTTTCCCCTATATATAGACTTTTGAGGGACTAAGCATTGTAGAAAAGCAAGAAATGAGGAAGTCGAGGGTGGGAAAAAAGAAAGAAGAGAAGTATACACAATGGTACCAGTCCCCCTATACTTAGGCTCAGGTCAGCCTAATTTTGATCGTATTATTACATGTGGGGAACTTGAAAGATTTACGAATGTACAATGTCAAGGACGTTTGCGATGAACCTTCTTGCTTTAGTGGGGTGGAGATATTATGGAGATGTGGAGGGTGGGAAGGGTGGAGGGAGGATGAAGAAGACCCGCCATTGTTAGAGTCATCCTCAGGAAAATAATAGTCGTATGCAGAGGATCTCCAACTATTTTCAACCAGAGGTAAGTGTCATTTAATCATAGTTGTACTTATCGCACTTACATGATGAACCACTTCATGACTAGATGAGGACTCATCAGAATTCACTTGGTCTCTAAGGTCAAAGGTTACTTTCTTGATTGGTTTGTTTCCATGAGAAGCAATGGGAGGAAGATGGACAGTCTTCATCTCCCTATCTTGAGTAACTGGCGTGGCATTTATGAGTTCATCTCCCCATAAAAGTCGACCAATTCTTATTGGGTCATACGTGGCTTTGGGCGAGGGAGCATGTTCCTAATGGCTTTGTGAGTGTTGGCTGGGGATGTTGATGTCACCTCCTAATAATCGTGAATATTGATGACATCAAAGGTTTCCTGAGTCGGTTCATTGTATGTTCAAGTAGCTCATGAATTACTGTCGACTCAAAGATTGGACTACTTAAATAATCATGACGTTCCTCAGAAATATGGTATAGGTCTTCATAAGCTCCTAAATAATGTTTCCTCTTATGAGTAGTTGCTAAGTGGGAGGTGTAGTAAGAACAGAGGTTTGTCCAACAGTCGATCTCACTGGTGTCTCACCTAGGGCATGTGTCTGTATATTGTAAGGAGAGGTCTAATCATGTAAAGCATTTGTCTCCTAGTCACAATTGTCGGTTTCAAGTCGGGTTTCCTCTAGACCAGGTCGTGTCATTATGGCTCTGTGCATTGTGGTCAGAGTTCAGAAACTTGATTTCTTGAGTCTCACAATCGATAATTGCTTTAGTAGAGGCTAAGAACGGCTTTCCTAAAATGATAGGCTACTCAGACAACACTCCAGTGTGCTTAATATCAAGGACAATAAAGTCCTCATTTTTGTCTGTCACCTTGAAAATTTATGATGATAGAAACGATGACCTGCGGTCATTTGGTTGAATGATCACCGTTGTCTATTTGAGTTGTTCGAGTTTGAGTAGATCAAAAACGGACTAGGGGAGGATGTTGAACGCTAAAGTCATCATCTAATCGAACATGAGTAAATATGATGTCCTCATTCACATGTGATCTGAGTCAACCACTTGACTTTAATGGCTTTTGATTTTGTGATTCATCACCAAGGAGCTGGCTATAGATATGACATGATATTCAGTCCTTGATCGTTTCTTGCATGTCTTTTTAGGGTTTAGTCGACTCTTCACAAATCGCTTAATATTGGGCACATATTCTATGGCCTTGATCAATGGAAGCTCTAAGATCAGACTCTGGCAAAATGCTTCCACTTCATAATTATCAACTTTTTGAATTTTATATTTTTTCAATTTTTTTGGTATTTTCTGTGATATGTTCAGTAGGGGGTCAGAGGTCAGTGGTGGTTGTGCATGATTGTGAGTCACATGATGATTCAGTGGTTCGCTTGGTGGTGGCCTCACTTCTTCTTTATTCTGCATAGACTGGATGAGATCATATATTTTTTCAGTTAAAGAATTTGCTCTATGATTGATTCTAGCAATCTCATCTTTAAATATCTCATGAATTGTGATTGAATAATCATTCTCCATATGTCATGATTTTGGCATGCAACCTTGAGTAGAGTATTCATTATTCATAGTCGTTATGGTCTAGTCATGAGTCATATTTCCTTGACTCTGGTTTTCACATGAATTATCGAAGGAAAATTGGGCATTCTCAAGAAGATAGTCAACCTGAGTAGAGGATGGTTGGGAGTCCATAGTAATCAGAAATCATGTTTCTCTGTCAATCTTGGTTACTCTATTTTCCATCCTTAATTCTGACTGCTCTCTCGTATCAAAATGTGAGAGAGGTCTCGTCCATGAAGAAGTGTGGGCATAGGTGTGGGATGTATGAGAGGGAAGAGAAGGATGGCTGAGGGGACTGGGTTTGAAGAGAAGGTTCCCTGGAATGAGTGAGAAGAAGGATATCAGAACATGGTCGTGAAGACTCAGTAGGAGACCAGTGTGACGACATCTTCTCTAGAGAGGGATGGAATGATTTGTGAACCATGATTTGCTTACAATTGCAAGTCTTTGATGCAAAAATTCAAACGCAAACAAACACGTAGATTCACCCACTCGTCTTGTGAAGGCATGTTAGGGTTCGGTCTCTTATCTTTTCAATAATAATTTAATGTCAAAGCAATCTTGAAAATTAAGAGGAGTTATTAGGTGTCAAAATATTTCACAACGATTGTCCTAAGTTCGTACAACTAGTAGCATCTACTTTCAGCTAGTATGGGTGTAAGTACAGACCGTTAGACAAATCCGTGTTACTTAAGGACAGAGCCATCACCAGTGTCCTCTAAACCACCCCACTCTGCTAAGGAAGTCGGACCGTAAAACGACTACCCGAAACCTTCCCTGAGAAGTAGCTAGCTGTTTTAAAAATATTAGTCTAAATGAAAATTTCGAAGTTTGGCTTTATCCTAAGTGTGCCATCTTGTACTTACAAAACAATGAGTGGGTTATTCTCCCACTATATACAAGCTTGATTTTTGGTTAGGTTGTTTATTGGTCACCTTGATTAGCAGTTCCGATTTTAGATTAAGGTTATGACTGAAGTTTTAGGTGAGCATAGAAATTAACGCCTAAGAGCAGTCCCAATTCCTTTTATTCATAAGTTTTAAAACTAAGGAGAGAGAATCAAAAAAGCTAATGCAAGTGTAAATCAATGATACAAATACTAAAGAAGAAGACTTACAATGGTTCCATGCATTCTTCATGTGGAATGCAATACAAGCAATTTTAAAATTTACACTAAATGATATGCACAGATGAAATCACCCTAAGCAGATAGTTCTATTAGGAGAAAGAATTTAATTAAAAATTTGGCTTTGTTGAACGATCTACAGTGCGTAAAGTTAGTGAAAGATGTGTGGCCTAATTACGAGCATGAGCAAAAATAATAAGCTGGCATATATGTGCCTAATTCCTACGTCACTCAAGTTGGGTCCTAATCACACAGAAGGGGTTGAAACAGACTTGTAGGGAAGTCCAGTCCGAAGTATTATAGATTAACCGGTTCAAAGAAGGAGAGGGACCCCTGTGAATAATGCAGAATAATAAATCCAAACTAACTCTCTCACACAAAAATAAACTTCAATCTTCTTTGCAGATCCATGGAATAATATCCAAAAAATTCGATCCCGAGAAGTCTGCAAAGAGAGAAGATGTGGTTAGCATCAGTAGCGAAGAGAGAGATATGCAAAATATAATACAGAAAATAAAAAAATAAAGGAAAAAAACACGAAAATTAATTTCATAAAAATTAATTATAGAATTAATCTAAAACCCTGAAAATACGCAGTTCCCCAACAACGGTGCCATTTGATGAACATGAAATCTGCCTCTTTAATAGTGGAGAATTGTTGTACAAGTGATGAATCCATGATTCATTAACTTTTCTGTCGCATTTTGTCTTAAAACCCTTAAGAATACATGTAAATACCCATTAATTCTCATATTTTAAGAAAACACCATTCATGTGTAAATATTCACTTTTAACCACTAAAATCATGTAAATAAATAAAGAACCAGAAAAAGAAGAGAAAAAAGACAGATTGAATATATGTATATATACAATATGACTTAAAGATAAATATAGCTGTAAGATATTTATAGACCAACCCCCGAGACCAAGTCAGCATGGATTGGTCGACCAAACCAATAAGTAGGGGGAGATAAGGAAAGAAAACCAAAGAAAAAAATAATTTAACACACATATATACACCTTTCACTATTTATAAAATAAATGCAAAACTTCAAAGAATTTTAATTATTTCATATGAACATATTTTCACCAAACTCTTTTTCCTAATTATTCTTAAAAATGTATATAAAAATATAAAATAAGTAAAAATATTACCTTGTATATATGCCAAGAAATCCAGCATGCAAATTGTCAAAATCTCAACTTCCTAACATCATAACTGTCTCATACGAACTCCATAATCACTCTACTCCTTAAAGTTCATAAATAATATTATCTAATTAGTAAAGGTGATTTCATCGAATTCGGAGTCCATTTGCAAAAAGTCGGTTTTGGGACCAAAGACAAAGGGGTTTCTGGGCTATTTATTTTATGTAAACACACATTATTTATTATTTATTAATTTTATAATTTTTAAATTATTTCATGATTCTGAATCCCTCACCATAATTTATTTCATAATTTTAGAGACTATTTATTATTTTAATAAATCAAAACCTCAAAACATAGGTATAAATGACCTATATAGATACTAACCCTATTTATTAAAATATGTAAATTAATTCATAAAATCTATAAAAATTCGTACAAGTCTTATTTAATACCCTGATAATTAAGAAAATATAAAATTAATTATTACTTAATTATTTATTAAAAAAATCTAATACCTATTTATAAATACATATTTATTAATATAATATTTATATTTTAAATAATAATGATTATTTTAAAAGTATTTACACCATATAATTTAGAGAATTAATTATTTAACTTCTTGTATTTATACCTAATTAAAATAACATTATTTACTAATTAATATATATTTTACAATCAATTTCGGCCTCTGGACAAACCAGGTGCTGACACTTGCAGCACCTGGGACCTTCTTCCTCAAGAAGAAGTTGCGCCCAGGCTGTTCGGGCCGGCCGACTTCCACCAATTTTCCCGCGTGATTCTAGAGGTTTCCAACCAACCAATCCGTCCAACTTCTTCCCCCCAACTACCTTCTCCATCGCCAGCCTTCATCTCGACTTGGAGCCCAAGCTACTCTCCTATAAATAAGCCCCAAGTCGCCATAGCTAAACAACTTTCCTAACTGCCTGAAGCCCCAGCTCCAGACCATACCCGATCCCCTACTTCCTATCCCTATTCTGGCCAACCTACGGTGGTGACAGCACCAGGTGTAGCCCCGCGAGGAAAGGAAGAGTCTACGGAGGAGGTTCCAAGGCCAAGCTCGGCCTTGCATCGCAGCTCTACGCCGCGTCGGAGCTCCGGTTGAAGTCGCCGTCGAGCACATCGTCCAGGTAATACACCTTGACATTCCACAGATTTTTCCTTTCTTGATTTTGTTTCTCGATTCGTGAGCCACGATTAGCGTGGCTAATCACTACTTTAGGTAGACTTATCATTAGGCTTAGACGCACACTCGAAATCCACACTCGATTCGCTTTCATTTCGCCTTGAATTTCATCTTAAAAGTATCTTCTTCGCCACATCTGATTGTTGAGCTGGAGATGTAAGCATTTTTTCTAAACTTTGGAGCTTGTGATCTTTCATTTGTTGGTCGATTCGATACGAATCGAGCATATATTTGTGTTCATTGCAGATCCAGGTAGCTCGCGAGGTCTTTCTTCGCCATTATAAACCTTCGATAATCATGGAAAGCCATCTTGAAGATTCATTGACAGAACAAAAATCACCCCCAGATAGCTGAGACGCCATCTTCGTCGACTTGCACCCCGCACGGAGCATCCTCCATCGCCACCCTACCGCGGCGAACTCGAGGGTGGGGAGCCACCCCTCAGCCCGCCGGAAGCGCTCAAGCTTCATCGGACGGCCGGGATAATTCGGGGAAGAAGAAACCATCCGCCAGCTGCTCAACAACTCAAGAACATGGGGGTAACAGGCCTGCGACACGTGGCCGACTCCGGAACGTCAGATCGCGTCCCAGACGCTATAATCTCAGCCACTGAAATCGAAGAGGTGGAAAAATTGCAAACTTAGTCCAGCTGACTTCCAGATCTTTCACCCCGCCTCCAGACTTTTGCATATTGCATTTAGGTCCCTCCGCAGGGACCTAAATGTAAAAATTTGTTTAGTTTTTCTTCAGAACAGTCCTCCAAGACCATTTTGCAAACTATTTTTATTAGTTTTTTTTCTTGCGCTTATGCCCCTGGGCTGTAGGGGTTGTTTCTTCTTCTTGTGACCTTGATTTCGACGATTCTTGAGGGTAGTTACACAATACCCCAGCTACTTAGTATAAACTTTTGCGGCTTTTGACGAGTTTTCTACGTATTTTATTTTATCGAAAACCGTCTTGTTTTGTTTTGTTTTCTTGTGTAGTTCGAGCTCGCGGCTCGAACCCCGATCACCATATTATATAGTATCACCTAGATATTATTCACCTATTATATAATAAGTAAATCTTTTGAAAAAATATTCCTTTTTGAAAATAAAATAAAAAAATAAAAATCAATAAAAAGTGCTGCTTTGACTTAGAGAAGAATTAAAATAAGATTACGAAGAGGAAATATATGGGAATTTATTTTGCCTCCTAGAGTTCTGACCCAGGAACACTTGCCTGTTAAATATTAATGAACGATTTTTCCGACAGAAAACCGTAATTTGTTTGATAGGTTCAAGGATTGAATTTTGTTTCGCGGCTTTCGACTAAAACCGAAACTTTCTTCTTAAAGAAATCCGCGAAAACTCGATTTTTAGACCTTATCAAAATGGGCCCGTTGCCGGGGAGGCGTTAGATTCCTTTGATTTTTCATTTTTCGTGGTTTATTTTTTTCTCTTCTCTTTGTTTCGTTTTCGTACAGTTTTTCGTTCGGCTTTTTCTCCGAGTTTCTCTTTTGATTTCTTACGGCTGTTCTCGGCTTTCTCGATTGGACTTTCCTTTGCTAACTATCTTTGCAGGGCCTGCAGGATCACACGGCTTCTTCGGAAGCCGATCCAGATGGAAAGAGCAGAGGTCGGCTTCTTCTTCACGAGTCGACTGCAAAGGATAGAAGTAGTTAGTATCCTTTTATTTGTTAAAGAGAAAGAAAGGGAGAGAGTTGTACTTAGTAATAAAACCCTCATTTTTTTTCGGGATCTGATTCGGCTGAACACCGTGTATCCGGGATCAGGGTACCCCCGCGGCTTTTCATCGTCATCGGTTTTCCGCGGTTTTCTAGATGCTTGTTTAGGTTTTCTTAATCTATATGCTTGTTCCGCGTAGCTAGTTTTAGGACTTGCAACCTAGGTGCTTGCTTTAGGGTTTTTGATAAAAAGACAAAAATAGACGCTGCCTGAAAAAAAACCATAAAAATCGCAAAACTAAAATTGGGACTGCTAAAATATCTGACCAAAAAACCGTAATCAATCAAGTGATTTGGGGAGAGTAACCCCCGCACATTTCTCAGAGTGCGCGGACTCGAGAGCCGACACTTAAGGATAGAGACAAAACCCCGTATTTCTTGCGGGATACTACTGGGTCCATACACCTGATCACTGTTCCTTAGTGGGTAAGCTCGGGTAGCCGGAAACGATCCGAGTTTACTTACAGAGAGTCGGAGGTTTAGAGGACACTGCGCAAGGCTCCGTCCAAGGTAACACGGGTAGCCGGAAACGGTCCGTACTTACTCCCATACTGGCTAAGTGCGAATGGACTCACGTAAGGATTCGGGCCAGTGTCTCGGGGAAACTATCGGGCACCTACTTGTCTTGCTCAGCCTGCGTAATCGAAACGATTGCTATCACAAACCCTAAAACTGAAAAGATAAAAAGACCGAACTCTTACGGTCTTCATCAGGGTGGAGTTGTGAAAACGTGGTTTGCTTTGTGTTTATTTGCCGGGGGCGTGAGTTTCTGCGGCTTTCGCATTCTCCTTCATTTGAATCATACAACGTGCTCTCCCGACTTCCTCTTGACATCGAAGATGACGTCTCGACAGCTGTTTTAGCTCAGACTTTGTGAGCTTTGACCATCCACCGTCGAGCGTATGTCTTCATAGGCCTCGGGATGACCCTCCTCCCGAGCTGGTCCCATCCAATTTTGAGATGAGTCAGACCCAGACTCCCTCGCCTCCTGTGCCAGATCATTGAGGCAGACCCTTGCATCATACATCATCTAGATCTCCTGAGTATTTTTGCTGAGTTCTTACGAGAGTTTTCACTTTACAGACGATCATATGGCTCGCGGGAAAGGACCAGCAGCAAACGAGAGACCACCAGCTGGGAGAACACCAGAAGAGAAGACTGGAGCTGAACGCAGATGTTACCGATCGGTCATTAGGAAGACTGGAGCTGAACGCAGATGTTACGATCGGCATTCTTGATACACTTCAGCAGATGAATCTACAGATTCGAGAACAGTATAGAATTCAGACTGAACTGCAGGCTGAAATAGTCGCACTGAGAGTAGGGGCCGGGAACCATTTACCGCCTGCGGTTCCCGCTACTTTACGGGACGAGTATGACCCGGGCGCTCGAACGCTCCATCACTGGATTCGGCTACCGTCGAATCAAGGTCCATACGAACTCCTACCTGTCCTTCATCTCCTTGCTTCCCAAGTACTATGGGAATGCTGCAGAGGAGCTGTTCACGTTTCTGCAGCAGTTTGAGATGATTTGCAGAACGGCTTGTTATTTAGGAGTGACGCAGGGAGGCCGTACGCCTCAAAGCCTTTCCCTTTGCCTTAGCCGATAAGGCCCTTTATTGGCTGAGCCATTTGGGAAGAGAAATTTCCACTTGGGACGACCTGAAGTCCACCTTACTGCGCAAATATTTTCCTATAGGAAGGACGAACATGATGAGGAGTCAGATCTCCAACTTTACGCAATTGCCGAACGAATCATTCCATGAGGCATGGGATCAATTCAAGGACCTGACGGAGAGATGCCCGCATCATGAGATCCCGATGAAGGTGCTAGTACAGAACTACTTCGGAGGACTCTAGCCGGAAGTACAGGGGCTCATGAGTGCCGCATGTGGCGGCAGTTACTTGAACAAGGACGCCGAGTCAGTCTGGGCCATCTTCGAAGGGATGGCCGAGAACTCGAGAGTTGTAGACTCTACTCGGGCATTTCAGGAAGCCCCGCAGCCACCACACCACCGAGAGCATCACAAGGTGGCGAATATATCAAACTCTGAATCCAACACCAACATGGGCTTTATTAGCGAGAAGTTGACGTTGGTGGACGTGATTCACAAGCAGGTCCAAGACCTACAGCCGCTGCGAGAGTTGGAGAAACTCTCATCTCTACCTCAGCAGCTGAGTGATCTTTCGAAGAAGGTCGCTGATCTTCAGAGCCAGTACCAGCAGAACCAGACTTCTTCAAACACACAGCCAGCACGGAGGATCGCACCCGCTCCACCACCCGTCAGATACACTATGTCCAGAGCGAGCCCGAGATTCCCGCAGATTGATTGGCATGAGGATCAGTATCATGCCAATTCCGGCCAGATCATTAGAGAGAAGTTGACGTTGGTGGACGTGATTCACAAGCAGGTCCAAGACCTACAGCCGCTGCGAGAGTTGGAGAAACTCTCATCTCTACCTCAGCAGCTGAGTGATCTTTCGAAGAAGGTCGCTGATCTTCAGAGCCAGTACCAGCAGAACCAGACTTCTTCGAACACATAGCCAGCACGGAGGATCGCACCCGCTCCACCACCCGTCAGATACACTATGTCCAGAGCGAGCCCGAGATTCCGCAGATTGATTGGCATGAGGATCAGTATCATGCCAATTCCGGCCAGATCATCAGCACTGCAGAGATGGAGGTGGAGCCGCAAGCCACTTTCGAGATCAACGGGATTTGGTATACTCCAGTGCAGCATTCGAGTATACCGAATCATCAGTAGCAGCAGCCGTACGGTCATCCGCAGCATGGACGTCCACAATTCCAGCATCGCCAGAGCTTCACGCCGCAGCAGTCTCATCTGAATGTCTACCATCAGAGACCGCAACCTTCATATCAGCACCCTGCCCAGTTTTCACCGAAATTATCCTTTTCAGCAGCCGCAGCAGTCTTCTTCCACACCTCAGCGCTACTCCCAGCCTTCCACCTCTCAACAATTCACGCCAAGGCAGGAGAGAGGAGCAAGCCAGGGCCACCACACCGAACCAGAGTTGTCTTCACAGGCCCAGGCGCTCAATCAGATTATGGACATGCTCAGTACACTCCAGATTGCGCACAAGACAGAGATGGAGCAGGTTAACCGTCGTCTGGACGAGTTAACCGTGCCGGAGATCACTCTCCCAGCCCAGCCTCAGATGAATCCGAACAACAAGAGGAGGCATCCAGATCAGGTAGATCCTACAGGTAAGATCTCGTTTCCTGAATTTTTGTCTAACTTCATTCGTCTCAGGAGCGGTAGATCACCGCAAACTCCTACTGGAGAAGAGGAGAGGGCACCAGAGGAGCACGAGCATAATCCTGAAGCTGAGGAGGAGAAACCGCAAGAGGATGAGGACGTAGAATCAAGAGACGGGAGTAATGCCAACTCTTCAGATATGGATACTGGCGACTCAGACGATGATACCCCGCCAGATCAGGCAGAGACCCCGGACAAAAACATTTCTTCCCCATGTTTTAGAGAGTTTTGTAAATAATTCTGAGACTCTCGACGTACAAGCTGATTCCACTGAATTGAGTAAAAGTTCTGATTTTCTGACTCCTGACTTTATTCCTTTTCTCGATGCTTTATTTGGAAAAGGAAAGAAAAAGACAAAAAATAATCCTGAATCTCCACAAATCGAAAAGTTACTCAAAGATCACATCTTTCTGAAGATCCCTCTTCATGATGCCTTAGATCAATTTCCTACGCTCAAGAATCAATTGAAAAACAGATGCACCACGCGTAGGAAAAAGAGATCTCGAACAGAAAAGCATGTTTTGACCAAGGCTACATCATGTCCGATACAGAATAAGCTTCCAAAGAAGAAGAAAGACTCAGGTGCACATTATGTCAGATGCGAGATCGCAAAAGCCGAATTTGATCGCACTCTATGAGATAACGGTTTCTCGATCAATCTGATACCCGCTTCCTTACTTGAGAAGCTCGAGTTAGGTCCTCTTTACAAATCCTGTGCGATCCTTCAGTTTGCTGATAGATCAGTAAAGAGACCTAAGGGTATACTTAGGAACGTTATCGTAACCGTGTAGGGTCTGCAATTTCCAGTGGACTTTACGGTCCTAGATATGAATTGCCATGCACAGTTACACCTTACCCTGATCATTCTTGGGAGGCCTCTTCTAGAGACCACAAAGGCTCTCTTCGATTATGATACAGGGAAGGTATCTTTTCGCACCGAGGGCGAAAAGGTACATATAGAGATGGCGAGAGAATCAAACACTTTCAGTGATGCATCTTCAGATTTTCTGAGTTCTTTAGCCTCCTGCAATTACATGAATGAGGTCCGTCTTGATGACCTCGAAAGATATCAAGTAGAGACCCAAGAGTGTTTGACAGAGGATGGGTCCGAGACTTCAGGGGGTAATTCTTCCGATGGGACTTTATATTTCAGTTTGGATGATGATGAGCAAAGGGATCAGACTTTTGATGAAATTAATGCAGATCTTTCAGATTCAGAGACTCTACACAATTCCTCCATCTCAGATGAATCAGAATTTTATCTTGCTGACTTATTTTCTTCTGATCATTCTGAAGAATCGGATGATGTCTTGAACATCTTCTGTAGTCCGACTCTAGAGCACATAGAGATGGTGGATAAGCAGAATGCAGACACATCACCTACCGATACAGATCCCCGTACAATTATAGATGATGTTTCGGCAGATCCAAATACTACCTTGCCAGAGGACTTTGCCACCAAACATGAAATATGCTTTCCTTGCGGGTCCACATCAACAGTTTCCGGTCATTATCAGCTCAACTCTGACCGATGATCAAGAATCTCGTCTGATGGAGATTCTAGAAAGAAACCGCAAGGCCATTGGGTGGATTGTATCCGATCTCCGCTGGATTAATCCTGCTTTGTGTTCACATCATATCTATCTCGATCATGACAGCAAACCCTCCAGAGAGTTTCAGCGTAGGCTGAATCCAGTTTTACGAGAAGTTGTTAAGAAAGAGATCACGAAATGGTGCGACGCAGGGTTCATTTATCCCATCTCCAACTCCGAATGGGTTAGCCCATTACATGTTGTCCCGAAGAAGTCGGGAATTCAGATGGTGAAAAACGAGAGTGGAGAGGAGATTCCAAAGAGAGTAACCACATCGTGGCGAGTATGTGTTGATTACAGAAAGCTGAACACCGCGACGAAGAAGGACCACTTCCCTTTGCCTTTCATAGACGAGGTCATAGAACGGTTGGCAGGGAAGGGGTACTTTTGTTTCCTTGACGGTTACTCCGGATACAACCAGGTTTCAATTGCTCCTGAAGACCAGGAGAAAACCACCTTCACTTGTCCGTTTGGCACGTATGCCTTTAGACGGATGCCCTTTGGATTGTGCAACGCTCCCGCGACCTTCCAGAGGTGCATGCTTGCTATTTTTGCGGACATGATCGGTGATTTTCTAGAGGTTTTTATGGATGATTTTTCGGTCTATGGTGAGTCCTTTAACGATTGTTTAGTGCACCTAGACCAGGTTTTAAAAAAGTGTTGTGAGGTAGATCTCGTTCTAACCTGGGAAAAGAGCCATTTTATGGTTACTCACGGGATCGTGTTGGGGCACGTCATCTCCCAGCGAGGCATGGAGGTTGACCCTGCCAAGGTGGATGTCATCAAAAAACTCGAGCCACCATCCAACATCAAACAGTTACAGTCATTTCTGGGGCACGTCGGCTTTTATCGACGGTTTATTCAAGACTTCTCCAAGATTGCCCGACCGTTAACTGAATTGCTAGGCAAAGACATCGAGTTCGTTTTAAATGACAAATGTCTTAATGCCTTCCTCACATTGAAAGAAAAGATAATCAGTGCTCCTGTCCTACAGCCGCCTGATTGGTCTCTACCCTTCGAGATCATGACGGATGCATCAGATTTTGCGGTCGGGGCTGTATTAGGGCAGAGGAGGAATGGACTTCCCATAGCTATTCACTATGCCAGCAAGACCTTAGATGATGCTCAGAGAAACTACACAGTGACAGAAAAGGAGATGTTGGCAGTAGTGTTTGCATTAGACAAGTTTCGATCGTATCTACTTGGCTCAAAGATCACAGTTTACACCGATCACTCAGCTATCAGATTTTTAATGGAAAAGAAGGATGCCAAGGCACGCCTTCTTAGATGGATTCTCTTACTTCAGGAATTCGATTTGGATATTAAGGATAAACCTGGAGTAAAGAATGTGGTAGCTGATCACCTCTCCCGATTACAGACAAATCAGCCTTCAGATGAGTACACGCCAAAGATCGCAGAGAGATTTCCTGACGAGAGTATCTTTGCGGTTACAGAACTTCCGTGGTATGCAGACATAGTGAACTTTCTGGTCACACAAAAAAGTCCTCAGGGTTGGCCGAAGAACAGAATTGAGAAACTAGTTTCCGAGGCACGATACTACCATTGGGAGGATCCGATTCTTTTTCGCGAAGGACCAGATTGTGTTTACAGGCGATGTATTCCTCAGGAGGAATATAATAGTGTCCTCACTTTGTGTCATTCTCTATAATCAGGAGGACATCATTCAGGGAAGAGGACAGCGCAGAAGGTACTACAAAGTGGATTATGGTGGCCGACTCTTACCAGAGATGCTTGCACATTCGTGAAGAGTTGTCCAGATTGTCAGAGAGCTGTAGGGACAGTCAGTGCCAGAGATGCAATGCCGATGCGACCCGTCATTATCTGCGAGATCTTTGACGCATGGGGCATAGATTTTATGGGACCGTTCCCTCCTAGAAATGGCTTTGAGTACATTCTTCTCGCTGTAGACTATGTTAGTAGATGGGTGGAGGCTATACCCGCACGAACCGCAGACAGCAAGACCGTTTGCAAGTTCCTAAGGGAACACATCATTTTGCGGTTCGGGATCCCTCGTATTCTTATCTCTGATGGGGGTAGCCATTTCATTAATAAGGAGGTGAAGAAGCTAGTGAAACAGTATAGCATTGATCACAGAGTAGCTTCTCCTTACCACCCGCAGACGAATGGCATGGCTGAAGTCTCGAATAGGGAGGTGAAATCAATTATCCAGAAACTAGTACGACCGGATAGGAAGAACTGGTCACTTCTTCTAGACCAGGTTATTTGGGCATATCGTA
Organism: Ottelia alismoides; assembly: GCA_037367405.1. Lineage (NCBI taxonomy): Eukaryota > Viridiplantae > Streptophyta > Magnoliopsida > Alismatales > Hydrocharitaceae > Ottelia > Ottelia alismoides. The sequence goes on along the minus strand of JAZKJV010001924.1, from coordinate 505,431 downwards.
CTGCATATAAGACTCCCTTAGGCACTTCACCATTCAGGCTAGTTTATGGAAAGTCGTGCCACTTGCCCGTAGAGATCATGCACAAATCTGAGTGGGCAATCCGAGAGATATTGATGGATACGCAGAAAGCAGGAGCCAAGAGAAAGATAGATCTGAATGAGCTGGTAGAAATTCGAAATCAAGCATACGAGAACACACTTATCTATAAGGACAAAGTAAAGAAATGGCATGACAGACATTTTCGGCACAAGAGCTTTGTCCCTGGGCAGAAAGTCTGGCTGTTCAATGCAAGGTTGAGAATTTTTCCCGGCAAATTGAAAAGCAAGTGGGAAGGACCGTACATAGTCAGAACGGTGCACGACAATGGCAGTATTGCGATATCAGATGTGTCACCTGGTGCAGAGCCGTTCGTGGTCAACGGGCAGATGCTGAAGCACTTCGTAGAGACTACTGATCATCTGGCCCGTACTGAAGTGATCTATTTTGTACAGGAATCATGATCATTCCTTCACCTCTTCCTGTACAAATTCTTTTGAGCCATTCTGGAGATTCACCACACTTGTATATTCTTCGTAGACCACAAGCGTCCCCGTTTTTGCTCGTCTTATATGCTTAGTATACCAGATCCTAAGTATAGGGGGGACCGATTGCCCGTTGATTTACGTTTTATTTTTTTGTACTGATACTTTTGTATAGCCATTCTTTTTCACGAATCACTGGTCCCCAATTTTTGGCTACACTCTTTTCTATACTTAGGATGCCTTATCCTAAGTATAGGGGTGACCGAGTGATTTCAATGATTTCGTATTCTTTTCCTTTTGAATTTTCGTTATTTATCCTTTTTATTCAGTCATCCCGTTTTCGCTCTCCCATGATACTTACGATGACCTGATCGTAAGTATAGGGGGGGTTGACTGACTTGTGATCGATATCCCTTTTTCACCCACTTTTACTTAGCATGAGTTATGTCCTCCTTTTTCTCTTTTGACGCTATGAGGACATAGCTCAAGCTAAGTATAGGGGGGTGTGTATATATTGTATATATACTTTCGGCCATAACTCGTACTTTTATGTATTTTCTATATCTATAAAATCCATAAAAAGTGGGTAAGGGTTAATTTAAAATCTACTCTTTTATTTATAAAATCCTGGTAAAAAAGTAAAATATGTTTAAAACCTATAATTAAAACTTGTAATTAAAACTTGTACTTAAAATTTGTCCTTAAATTATGTATAATACTTATTTAAAATCCTATTTATTAAAACATGTATAAAAACCATTTAACCCTTGTAAAATACTTTGTAGATAAAACTTGTAAAATACAATAGATACTTAACTTGAATAAAATTTATTTTGTAAAATTTGTGAATAAAACCGTGTTTATAAAAATCATAAAAATCCATAAAAATTACAAAGTCCTAAAAATTCGTAAAAAATACAAAATCCTTAAAATCCATAAAAATGAGTAAAATTCAGAAAATATACTTCACAAAAAAACATGGTTGCATTTGCATTCGCATTTTTTAGAATAAGTTTGATTTCTGGAACTAAGAACTGAGTCTAGTCTAAAGGATGGAGCTTGATTACGGCCATTAACTCTCGTTGTAAGGAGCCTGACTAGGATCTGGAATTTAGACTCCTCAGGTCTGGTGACTTAAAATCTTTGGGTTCCGTAAGATCATATTCAGGAAATCAAGTCATCTGAGCTTAAGTAGACCATTTGGAGTCATCCGTACAACTCTACACCAGTGAACCAATCTTGAACACATGCACTCTGCACTTAGCTCAACTTGCATAGAGTTTCGAAGGGCAGTACACCTTGGTAGTGTGTTTCTATCCTTATCTTTGCGGCATTGACGTCTAAAGACGGGAGAGATTGGGGTTTCGATAGTTGCTTCGGATGAAGGAAGGATCTGCTGACACAATTTTTCTAAGACCTCAAAAAATGGACGGACTGAAAAGATGCTATATCCGACGAGGCACAAAAGATGAATGCGGTGCAAACAAATTACAAAGTCAAAGCAATACAAAAGCCACCAAATAAGACCAAACTGGTCCAAGCTTCCACCAAATATGCCTGCACATCTTAGTGGAGACTCAGCTACACCGGTTGGGCTTCACAATGAGATGCATCTACACTGGTCGCACTCCACTTCTTTTCTCATTATTCTAACTTCTCCCTATATTCGATTGTGGACATAGCAGAACTGAACACAAAAAGGGAATACCTCCCTCCACGAGGAAAGAGTAGCGGGATAAGGAAGCCATGGGAGTGTATAGCTGGGATTGACGGTTTCTTCGGTTCTCTAAGCAGGAAGAGCTAAATCAATTCACACACTGTACAAGTTGACTTCAAGGATGATAGAGTTTGCGATATGAATAAGTGAGTCTGAACTAGCCTATGAAGTGATCTTGAGTAAGGATTATGGAACTTGAAGACTGTTGAGGATAAAATCCTAATCCTAGTTAAGGTTCCGACAAAATGCTTGTTTCAGGCCCGATCGAGCTCTGTCCTTTTTCTGTTCTCATGAATTGGTTTAGGAAAACAAACTCATTCTAACTTTCTTTCTTTTTCACTTACTTTTTCAAAATAAGTGTTTGCTAAGGGACTAGCAAAGTTTAAGTATAGGGGGTTGATGAATCCATGATTCATTAACTTTTCTGTCGCATTTTGTCTTAAAAACCTTAACAAATACATGTAAACACCCATTATAATTCTCGTATTTTAACAAAACACCATTCATGTGTAAATATTCACTTTTAACCACTAAAATCATGTAAATAAATAAAGAACCAAAAAAAGAAAGAAAAAAGACAGATTGAATATATGTATATATATACAATATGACTTAAAGATAAATATAGCTGTAAGATATATTTATAGACCAACCCCCGAGACCAAGTCAGCATGGATTGGTCGACAAACCAATAAGTAGGGGGAGATAAGGAAAGAAAACCAAAGAAAAAAATGATTTAACACACACATATACACCTTTCACTATTTATAAAATAAATACAAAAATTCAAAGAATTTTAATTATTTCATATGAACATATTTTTCACCAAACTCTTTTCCTAATTATTCTTAAAAATGTATATAAAAATATAAAAATAAGTTAAAAATATTACCCTGTATATATGCCAAGAAATCCAGCCTACAAATTGTCAAAATCTCAACTTCCGAACATCATAACTTCCTCATACGAACTCCAATTTCACTCTACTCACCTTTAAAGTTCATAAAATAATATTATCTAATTAATAAAGGTGATTTCATCGAATTCGGAGTCCGTTTGCAAAAAGTCGGTTTTGGGACCAAAAGTCAAAGGGGTTTCTGGGCTATTTATTTTATGTAACACACATTATTTATTATTTTATTAATTTTATAATTTTTAAATTATTTCATGATCTTGTACTCACCATAAATTATTTCATAATTTTAGAGACTATTTATTATTTTAATAAAATCAAAAACCTCAAAACATAGGTATAAATGACCTATATAGATATTAACCCTATTTATTAAAATATGTAAATTAATTCATAAAAATCTATAAAAATTCGTACAAGTCCTATTTAATACCGTAATAATTAAGAAAATATAAAATTTATTATTACCTAATTATTTATTAAATTAAAAATCTAAAACCTATTTATAAATACATATTTATTAATATAATATTTATATTTTAAATAATAATGATTATTTATTAAAAGTATTTACACCATAATTTAGAGAATTAATTTATTTAACTTTATTGTATTTATACCTAATTAAAATAACATTATTTACTAATTAATATATATTTTACAATCAATTTCGGCCTCTGGACAAACCAGGTGCTGACACTTGTCAGCACCTGGGACCTTCTTCCTCAAGAAGAAGTTGCGCCCAGGCTGTTCGGGCGGCCGACTTCCACCAATTTTCCCCCGCGATTCTAGAGGTTTCCAACCAATCCAATCCGTCCAACTTCTTCCCCCAACTACCTTCTCCATTGCCATCCCTTCATCTCGACTTGGAGCCCAAGCTACTCTCCTATAAATAAGCCCCAAGTCGCCATAGCTAAACAACTTTCCTAACTGCCTGAAGCCCCAGCTCCAGACTACCCGATCCCCCTACTTCCTATCCCTATTCCGGCCAACCCACGATGGTGACAGCACCAAGGCGTAGCCCACGAGGAAGAAGAGCCGACGGAGGAGGTTCCAAGGCCAAGCTCGGCCTTGCATCGCAGCTCTACGCCGCGTCGGAGCTCCGGTTGAAGTCGCCGTCGATCACATCGTCCAGGTAATACACCTTGACATTCCACAGACTTTTTCCTTCATTTCATGATTTTGTTTCTCGATTCGCGAGCCACGATTAGCGTGGCTAATCACTACTTTAGGTAGACTTATCATTAGGCTTAGACGCACACTCGAAATCCACACTCGATTCGCTTCATTTCACCTTGAATTTCATCTTAAACGTCATCTTCTTCGCACATCTGATTGTTGAGCTGGAAATGTAAGCATTTTTTATAAACTTTGGAGCTTGTGATCTTTCATTTGTTGGCCGATTCGATACGAATCGAGCATATATTTAAGTTCATTGCAGATCCAGGTAGCTCGCGAGGTCTTTCTTCGCCATTATAAACCTTCGATCATCATGGAAACCATCTTGAAGATTCATTGACAGAACAGAAATCACCCCCAGATAGCTGAGATGCCATCTTCGTCAACTTGCCACCGCCGCACGGAGCATCCTCCGTCGCCACCCTACCGCGGGCGAGCTCGAGGGGTGGAGGAGCCACCCCTCTAGCCGCGCCGGAGCACTCAAGCCTTCATCGGACGACCGGGATAATTCGGGGAAGAAGACCCATCCTCCAGCTGCTCAACAACCCCAAGAACAGGGGGGTTACATGCTTGCGACACGTGGCTGAATCCGGAATGTCAGATCGCGTCCAGACGTTATAATCTCAGCCATTGAAATCGAAGAGGTGGAAAAATTGCATACTTAGTCCAGCTGACTTCCAGATCTTTCACCCCGCCTCCAGACTTTTGCATATTTGCATTTAGGTCCCTCCGCAGGGACCTAAATGTAAAACTTTGTTTAGTTTTTCTTCAGAACAGTCCTCCAAGACCATTTTGCAAACATTTTTATTAGTTTTTTTTCTTGCGCTTATGCCCCTGGGCTGTAGGGGTTGTTTCTTCTTCTTGTGACCTTGGATTTCGACGATTTCTTGAGGGTAGTTACACAACTACCCCAGCTACTTAGTATAAACTTTTCGCGGCTTTTTGACGAGTTTTCTACGTATTTTTATTTTATCGAAAACTGTCTTGTTTTGTTTTGTTTTCTTGTGTAGTTCGAGCTCGCGGCTCGAACCCCGATCACCATATTATATAGTATCACCTAGATATTATTCACCTATTATATAATAAGTAAATCTTTTGAAAAAATATTCCTTTTTGAAAATAAAATAAAAAAATAAAAATAAAAATCAATAAAAAAGTGCTTTGACTTAGAGAAGAATTAAAAATAAGATTACGAAGAGGAAAATCTAGGGAATTTATTCTGCCTCCTTGAGTTCGACCCAGGAACACTTGCCTGGTTAAATATTAGTGAACGGTTTTCCGACAGAAAACCGTAATTTGTTTGATAGGTTCAAGGATTGAATTTTGTTTCGCGGCTTTCGACTACAACCGGCAACTTTCTTCTTAAAAGAAAGCCGCGAAAACTCGATTTTTAGACCTTATCAACAAGAGACAAAATTTGGTCGATCAAAAACAACTATATTTTAATTCTATGGAGTATTTTTACTTTGCAAGTCTACCCAGGTCAAACAAAGGGAACAGTGATTTTTAGTTACACGGTTTTAAATTAAATTAAATAATTTATTAAATATTCAATTAGGTTTTATGTTAGAAAATAGAGAGAAAATATGATAATGCAATGAAATGATGATGATGCAAATTAGTTGCAATGCGGAGAAAATTTAAACAAAGCAGATGATGGAGTGTGGGATCTGTGTTTTATGACTTCTAATCTAAAAAAATATTAATCCATATTCTCAAAATTTAATCATAGATCAAATGATATAGTTCAAGGGAAATATTCAAATTTATCCCAAGCTGCAAGCAAAGGAGGTAATGGATTGTTTCATACTCTTGCTAAATAGATCAATGATAATATCGAAGCAGAGTATCTATCCTTAAAACTCCTATGATTTAATTCCTCAAATAATGGACAATAATAATAATGAAATCAGATCTAATTTCCCTCAAATTATTTGTCAATAATCATAAAAAAATATGTTAGGTAAAATAATTAATTTTTTCCTCCTAAGACGAGCCCCTTCAGAGGTCAATTTCTCAAATAGTATAATCAATATTCTCGAGGGAATTATTCAATTTAAAATCCTATGTCAAATACCTGCAAAGATATCGTTAATTTTCTCCGTAAAATAAGGCACCAATATGGAAATTATTGGCCTACATAAATCAAAATCACTCCTCAAATAAGCATCTTTAATAAATATTCTTTGATCTATCCGCAAGGTATGTATTTGAAAGAGCACAGAATAAGCTTCAAAATGACATATTATACGATAAAATCGGAGTTCCTATGGAGATGATATGTTAAATTAAAGAGCAGGGTCTAAAATGCAATAAAAATAATTATGGTCTTGTCAAATTGGTACCTGGAGGACTTATCTGTATATTAAAAATTAGAGGGGTTTTGATGCAATTTTTCCAGTGCATTACATGCACAGTAGGTGACGTTGACGCCAACAAAGGACGGGGTCACTTCGTGATTTGCTGGAGCCGGGGGCTTGGATGAAAATTACCCCCGCCTCACATGCTTCTCATGTGAGGGGAGGTTCAAGGGCAATGGGCGATGAGCCAAGCATGGCCCGCAAGTCGTGAAGGCCAAGGCGGGCAGTGCGAGATGGAGGGCGGTGGATGGTGCTTTGGCTGCAGGGACCCTGTGAGGCAGCATGAGGTGGCGTAAAGGCCGAGGACGGCTGGTGAGGTAGGTGCAGTGGCTAGCGTCGTGCGTAGGAAGTGGTGGTGTCATGGACGTCGTGTGACCGTAGGAGGCGTAAAGGCCTCACGGGGCGCGGCCTTGGAGTGGTACGGAGGTCGATAGCGGGGAGGGTCTTGGCAGATGTATGGAGATTGCGTGCGACATTGTGGTGTGTGGCAGAGGGGGGTCGTAGGTACCTGCAAAGGAAGAAGAAAATTAAAGCAAAGGAAATGGAAGAGGGGTGTGTGTTGCCTGGAAATAAGGAGTAACAGCGGCTCTCCGGTGATTGCCTCAACCGGGGTGGAACGTCGAAGCTCGTGTGCAACCTGGATGGAGATGCAGCAAGATGCTTATAGCACCTTGAATCGTGCCAATAGAGTACTCGGGGCCTGCGAGGGTGGGGGGTGTTGTCACCACCTTTACCTAAAGCATAACCTTGCAGAGATGGCGGATGCACAAGATGGCCAGTTGAGAGGAGTCTTTATAGGAGGAGGCGAGTGGGCATTACACGAGAGGGCCGAGGTCGGACAGCCGTAACGGCTGGTGATCAGGAGGAGGCAGTGACGGTTGTTTTTACGTGAGGAGGAAGCATTGCAGGGGATAGCAATGGTTGGAGGAGATGAAAAGGGTCACGTGATAGGCACATGACCCGAGGGAGGAGAGAGGAGAGAGGGTGTAGGGGTGAGTGGGGTGTCACATGGCACGCACATGGCTACCACGAGTCACCCCAAAAAAATTTAAAAACTAAAGAGGAATAAAAATAGAAAAGAAATAAAAGAAGACCTTGAATCGAAAAATTTCCTTCACAAAAGTTGTTTGTCTTGACGAGATCTACAAATTTCAAGAAGGGACTAGGAGTAAAAGAAGTCATATGTGCAAAGTGGTATTTTTGTGGCTCTCCATGTGTAGAGAAAACCGAATTTTGGGGGTTTTATAAATTTTTTGGTGGTTTTCAAAGATAGTGGAAATCAAGAAAATACAATAAAATACAAGACACTTATTTACATATTAAATTATTTTTTTTATTTTAAATAACGAAAAAAATACGGAAATAAAATAGAGTTATGAAACACGTAAATTTTGTACAGACTCACAAAGCACACTCGTACATAGTTTCTTTGATTTTAGTGTTGATCTAGATTTGGATTTTTATGTCGCTTGATAAAACTTTCTTCAAAGAATACACGTGAAAAAGAACTGAAATAAAATGAGTTAATTATGTACATAAAATCTCAGGTCAAAAATAGCAAAGAGATATAATGCGCAAAATAAGCCCAAGATCCAACTTTCACATATGAGCTCCGAATTTTATAAAATTAGTCTTGTTTTTAAGATATTTGAAAATGGAGTACTTTAAATATTAGTAGAACAAAATAGGACATTTTATGAGGAAGATATGTGTATTTTAGTCCATCAGATGTGAAACTAGGTTTTGGGATTATTTAACACTTATTCGAGTTAGCAAGTTTTTGTTGTATTTTTAATTTATTCTAGTTAGTAATATCTATCATTGGAAGTGGTTTTAGGTCAATCGTATTTAGTATGAATTTATTAAAAATAGGGGAATTTGGCTGCTTTTTAGGTCAATTTACACATGCATTTATGCATGATGAAATGCGAATATTATTTACAAATGTATGAATGTCAATGATGTTATATTAATGAATAAATGCATATGAACTTTGGGTAACATTGCCTAATTGACCAATTTTAGCAAGTTGAATACAAGATTCATCATATACTTCTGTGGCGAAGCTTGAACGGCCTGGCTCCCAGATCATGCTCGAAGCCTTCTGGAGCTCTTCTGAGCTCCCCTGCTGGCAACATGTAGCAGTCCTCATATTGAAGGAAGACAACCAGAAATGCTAGGAATCGAAGAAGAAAGCAACCCCAGCCGGTGTTCTTCAGAGTTCATCATGCCCCCTTCCTTGTCGTACGATGAGGAACATGACCCAGATCTAATATGGGTCGTTGGTTCTTTTTGAAGCACTTCTCAACTTTAGCCAGACGATCTGTGATGCATTATGTGAAGAACATCCTAATACGGGGGAGTAAGTGGGTAAACTTTAAAGACCCCCTCCACCGTATTGTAATTTCTCAGTAAACTTGTAAATACTTCATTATGGTTAAAATATAGTGGATAAATTGCATGTACTTCATTGAACATTTTTAATATTGCAATATAGTCCCTACCAATCACGTGCACACGCACTTGTTGTTTCGTAAAAATTACATGTAAACCTTCTCGGGTTCTTTTAATTGTTGTTTAATATATAAAATTCATATATTAGTTATAAACTTTTGGGTTATTTGCACCATTCCCCTTGGAATTACTTTTAATTGCAAATATTCCCCTATCAGTTTAAATATTTTTATGCATATTTTTTAATTTTTATTAATATCATTCGAGCTCCAAAAATTGTAGAAAAATAGGATAATGTACCTGATGTAGTGTCCTTTCATGGCATAATTTTTATTTTTCATTTCACACATATTTCCTATTTGTTAAAAATCAAATAGTGCAAGATATTCCCAATTTGCTTTAAAAAATCCAAAAATATAAAATCATGTAAAAAATCAAAAAAATAGTTTGTGCTTATTATAGTATCTAGTACCCCCATAACAAAAATCCCAAGAAAATGAGAAAAAATAAAAGCTCCAAAATCCTATAAAAATACAAAAAATCATCAAAAACTCAAAAATATTTCTTTATGTTGTGTATTATATATATATATATATATTAAGATTTATTTCAAAAGATTTTGCGGCTTTTTGATATTTTTAAACCTTAAATCAATTCGACCTATTTTTTTATTCCTTGTTTTAGGACATTTTTTACTTTAAAAATATATAAAAAGTATCAAAAATATTTGAAAAATCACAAAAATAGTAGACAATTATAAAAAATACAAAAACTTTTAATTTTGTTATTTTTGACTATTTTTACCTATATATATAAGTAAATTATCCTATAGTGCAGTTTATATAGAGAGAGTAATATATAATACGATTTATTTTTATAAATATTTTATTTTATTTTAAAATTAAAAACATATAAAAAATTAAATAAAAATTTTTAAAAAAAATTAAAACCCACTAAAACCTAAGTAAATAGTGTGCATACCTATATACATTTATATGTATTTTTTTAATTATAAATAAAATACTCATGCTACACATGTGTTCCCAGAGTTCGACCCCTACTTGCTTGTCCACTGTACACATTAATCGTAGGGTATAATAAATTTTAATTCACACCATAGTTTGCACTGCTTTATTTTATTATGTGGGTTAATTTTTGTCTTAATTGCTTGATCTATGTGAGCACTCGCCACATCGATTGTGCACCCCCCTTGTGTGGAGTGCAAGACCCGCCTCACCTAAGCTTAGCGATTAAACAATTAGGTATATATAAATAATAATGATTATATTGGTGATATTATGTGTATATATGCAATATAGGGTTTTATATTTTTCAATATAGCTATATATAGTCAAATATTATAAAAAAAAATATGTTTGTTTTATTTTCTCTATTTTTGTGATTTTTCTTATATATTTTTCTATTTTTCGGTATTTTTAATGCAGTTAATATATCAAAGTAGTAACTATAACAAATAGGTTGAATTATTTTGGGTTTTAAAATAGATAATAAGTCCAACAAATTACAAAATTATTTTAATATATGGTATATAATATAAATAAAATTACATAACTAATACTAATTTTTTATATTTTTAGACATTTTTATTGATTTTTATTAAGTTTTTAGGATTTTACAATTTTTTATGTTTTTTTGTTGTTTTTGGACTGGAGTTATATTATATAATAATATATTGTAGGCAAATTTTTTTAAGAAAATATTTATAACTTCTTGTATTTTTATAAGCAAACGTGGAATATTTGGCTTTTATTTGATTTTATAATAATTAGACAATGCAATAAAAAGCTAAATAAAGATAATGGCATGAACAAGCATCATGTTAAGCATCTACAACATTTTTCCCAAATTAAATCAAGAAAAAAACTATTTACTAAAAATAGAAATGCATAAATAAAATAAAATAACCTAGCATTGGTACTTTTGCAAAAAAATATAGTATAGGTAGTTATGTGCAAAATACCCAAAACTTTAACACATAATTTACAATTTATTGGACTCAATATAAATACAAGGAGACCGGAGGGCTCTCTTATAATTTCCCACCTCACATGGTCCTCCATACGAGGTGAGCTAACATGGACCTCAATGTAATATTCACTAAACACGAGGGATCCGTGACATTTTTTACAAAACTTTTAAACATGGCTTAGTATTTACAAGACTTCTTAATATTTACAAAAAAGACGGATTGGCTTGATTAAATTTACCCCTTTAAGTATCTTGATCTTGCACTTCTCCTTACGGCATGTGGATTATCGTGCGACAGGCGAGGACGTCATATTGATGCTGATTCAACGACTGAGATATAACCTGGAGATGCACCATGATCTGACGATGTTGAAAATTTTATTATGGATATTTTACCTTAGGTATAGGGGGGACAGGTCGAGCCGATGATTTTGTATATTCCTACCCATGACTCTCCTTGCCTTGTGTACAACCTACTATATTAGGATTATTTCATCCTAAGTATGAGTGGGACGGTCAGCTTCTCATTCGTTCACTCTTTAGTCGTTGTAGTATAGATTGATTTATACTTAATACGAATGTCTTCTCTTTTTCTCTATGATCTATGAGAACATATCTTAAACAAAGAATTGGGGAGTCGTATATACGTTGCATATACTTTAGCCATAACTCGTACTTTCATATTTTTAAATAATATGGCTAGTTAATAAAAATTAAAACATACATTATAATTCTTTGTATATACTAATGAATAAATCAGTTAAAAATGTTTTGCAAAATATTTGAAAAATGATTGGAAAATCACTTTAAAAAATCTTTTGAAAACGATTTAGAAAATATTTTGTAAAATGTTTTCAACCTTTGCGAAAATGTTTTGTTTATAAAATTTTCTTTTCTTTTGCTTGAATAAAATATTTTGAAATTCTATTTGCAAATGGATTGGAAAATGTTTGCAGAAATAATTTGAAAAATCTATACAAGATGTTTTAAAAATCTTTGCAAAATGATTTTTCAAGTTATGCAAATGTGTGAAAATAAATATTTGTCAAATTATTCTTTCAAAATAAATTTTTCAGATTATTTTTGAAAATATTTTGCAATTATTTTGGTATCTTTATATGTGATTTAAGAAAATAAAAATCCTTTACAAACCTTGCATATACAACATGTAAATTCCTTAATCTAAATTCTTGTAAATTAAAAAGATGCACTCCTGTGTAAAACTCTGCACATAATTATTTGCCAAAACTTTTTGTTTTTGAGAAATCACTAAAATTTTGCAAAAATAAAAATTCCAAAATCATTTGCAAAATCTTTTTCATAATTGCATAAAAATTTGTAAAACTTTTTCAAAAATCCATAAAAAGTTCAAAATTAGAAAATTGCATCACAAAAATATTTTCCTTGCATTGTAAATAGCATTTGCATTTTTATGATTGATGTTGATAATTGAACTAGTCTAAGTAAAATATGAAGATTGGAGCTTGGTTGGACCTTAATCCACTTAATCACAGGAACATTATAAGAACTGAAATTGAGACACTTCTGGTTTACTAGACTTAATTCTTTGAGACCACGAGATTTGGCTCAGTGTCGTTTTAACTGCCTAAGTATATTATTTCGGAACATACACATGACTGTTGTTGATAATGACCTAGCTTGCACACATGTACCTTTTACTTTGCTCACCTTAGTTGAAATGGTAGAGGGATGGATTTGTCAGCATGAGACATAAGCTAATGGAAACATTAGAAGTCACACATTTGTGGCCATTGTACCCCAACCAAATCCAGTAGCCATGAGGTCTAATGACAAAAGTTGTGGGTTGCAATGGCTTCAAAATAGGTATAGTCTACAGGCTCAAGAGGAAAAGGTCCATATGTAAATGATTATATATATAGTATTAAAAAAAGGAAAAAATAAATGACTCCAAAAAGAAAAGAGGGGCAAAATCATGAAAAATCAATTCCCATTGGAATTTGTATATAGTTGCATAGTCAATAAGCAAGCTTGAGCTTCAATGTCAAACCCAGGTGAGCATGTATCTACATGACTTGGCTACACTAGTCAAGCATCCTAGTATAGGTAGCTACACTGGATACCGTCCATTCTTCTCTCCACCTCCTCTTCTTGAGGTGTTTGTACTTGAACTTCGAATGGAATACCCTGCTTGTCGAGGAAAGAGTTGTTGGATTGGGGAATTAGGGTCACCATGTTGGAGAAGACTGACTTTTACCACTTCAGCCGAGAGGAGCTACATATCATTATCATTGTACAAGATAGACTCATAGTCATAAGGGACTTAGTGTGACATCGACTTTACTGATCTAGCTTTTGAGGAGACTGGATAGAGTCTTGTGGGCCTTAGAGGCTGTTGTGATTCAAATCCATTTCCCAATAAGGTTCCAACCAAACTTAACTTGTAAGGGTCCGGTTGAGCTCCAAACTTTGATTTATGAAGACAAATTTGAAAGTTGAAATCCATCCAAGTTCATTATTTTTCTTTTCTTTATTTTCTTTTCTGCACTTATAGACATAAGTGTTTGCTCTGGACTAGCAAATGCAAGCATAGGTGGTGATGAATCTTCATTTCATCACCTTTATTCTTTTGTTTTAGCCGTTAAACCTAACTAAATGCATGTAAATAGCATTTTTTGCATAAATTAATATCTATTGTCTATTGCATAAATATTGCATTAAAATTTTTTCAAAACCAAAATAAAATGATAAAGGAAAGCAAAGAAAAATAAATAAAATTCCAAAGGTATTTTATGACCCTAAACCCCGAGACCTAGGCATCATGATGACTGGGTTAACAAGGAATAAAGTAGGGGGAGATAATAGATAGAAAATAAAAGAAATCCTAATTCATAAATACCCAATAATTCACTCTTGGGAACTATTTTATTCTTTATTATTTATACTTCAAATCAATAAACTACATGAAAGTTGTAAATAAAAATACATAGAAAATACAAAATTTATTTCACACAAAAATAATACATAATGCACTTTCTAAACTCAGAAATAAAATCCCAAAATCCAAACTTCCTAGACATGTATCTATGTGAACTATAAATACACCAAATTCGAGTTAAGATGGAAAAGTTAGGTTTTGTACACCTATTGTACAATATACCTAAATAAAATATGCATTTTATTTATTCTTTAAATTTTTCATTATTTTATATTTTTATAATTTTGTAAATATTCTTCATAGTATTTATTTGAAATTATAATAAAATAAAACAAAAAAGACACTAAAATAAATAAGTATATTGCTATACATAGATGAATACTCTATACATATACAAAAATGATTAATACCGATATTTAACTAAGTGTATAAATAAACTCGGAAAATGTAATAAAAGTATATTTGAGTGTATTAAATTAAGTTATAAATATATAAATTATGTATATAAAATAATAAAATCAAAAATACAAAATAAAAATTATATATATAATATAGGTAATTATAACTATATCTATGCTTGTAAAAAGTAATCTATAACAAATTAAGTTCCAAAATAATAAAAATCATAATAAAATACTATATAAAATAATGAACATTTTTTATGTCTTAATTAAAGAAATAAATTATTCACTATTTTCTTTCTATTTATTTTTTCCTTTTTATTTCCATTTTTGTCTTTTTGTGGATGATATGGCCCAATCAGGACCTGTTGTCCACTGACCATGTACATCTCTCTGATTGAGGCTCTCACGTACTTGTTTGACCCCACCGTCCTCGAATTATCACACATATTCCTTGCACCCATTTCGATCGGTCTCTTCTTGACTTTTAATCCTCGACCCTCGGGCTTTCACGCTAGTATGATTTCTTGGTCGAAGCACCTCTAAGTCAAGCGCACTCCCCCAACGAAGAGGCCCACGTATATAGTATATCATCTGCCTTCCTTTGCTCCTTGATCCCTCTTCTACCAACCAAACCCTAACCGTAGGCTGAATTGATCTTCCTGGTGACAGCATGAGTATCTTCACTGTGGGCAAAGAAGGTACAGATTTGAGGTCGATCTGAGCTCGACCGACCAGCTCCGCCGCTAGCTCCATTCTAGGTCCTCCTAAGTTCCGTTGAGCTTCGTGTCGTGCATTTTTCATTCCTAGGCTAAGCAGTAGCATAGGGTAGGTCCTCCACTCTAGCTCCATTCTCTAGAGTGGAGCCTCGATGAACCTCCTAACAGTATCTGAACATCCTCTGCCTCATGTATATCATCCTTCTCCTTTCCCTTCATCTGCTCTCGCCCCAGGAACCTGCATTCCTCTTGATCTCTCTCAGATTAGGGTAATCTGCTCGCCCTCTCCACCTCATCGCCAGCGAGCTTTTCCCCACTTCACTTTTACTCATCTCCACCAACTGAAGCCTTAGAAGGATTCAATTTTTGTACCTTGTTCTAAAACTATAGGTTGTGAAGAGAAAGAACCCCATTTCAGAGGTCCTCAAGGAAGGAAGGCACACCTAGGTACCTCAAGATCACAGGGCCCCATCGATAAGTCATGGACCCTTTTGAGACCACCAACTAACGTAGAGGAGTAGTCACCCCATTTTGCACCGGATTCGAAGCTTCCAGGTGGCCGGAGGATGGAGGAGTTGCCGATCAAATCTCGGAAAACCCGAGTTCTTGACTTTTTCTTCCACCCCTTTTCTACAACATCCGATCAAGCGTCAGTTCCCAGTTGTACAGTTACCATTGGATGCACTAGCCCTCAACTGTCAGATTGAAGACTAGGATCTATTTCTCGAGTGTTCAGCAGTGAATCGGTGTCAACCATTGTCATGTAGCTACGTGGATAAGTGAAGGAGATCCGACCATTGACCTATGCACGTGGGGGCATTTTGCACACTCCCACCCCCCCCCCCCCCGCTCCGCAATTCGTATTTTATTTTTAATGCGCAAACTTTTTTCTATAGCATAAAAATTGTTGTAACATTTGCATTTTACCCCCTAAACTTCCTATATTTGCACTTAGGTCAAGTATACATCACCTCACATGTCTGTGTGCGTGAGGTGACTATGCTTTTTGCACCTTAGCCCTTAGAGTTTATTTATTTCATTTTAGTCATTATTTTTGAATTAATAGTGTAATATTTTTTGGATAAATTGCATCTGGTCCCTTGAACTTTGTAGGAATTGCATAAGTGCCCTTCCATGTATATGTTATTGAATATATCTTGGAAAATTGCGTGTTTGGAAAAATTCTTTTCTGAGGTGTTTGGGATTACACTATAAACTTTAAATAATTATATAAATGCCCCTGCTTGATTACATTTCTTTTTATAGATTTTGTTTTACTAAAAATAGCTCCATACCTCTAAAAAATCTTAGAAAGTTACCATAAGTACCTGATATATATATATATATATATATATATATATATATATATATTGGTTAAGTATTTAAGGTGTATTTTCTATGTATTAAAAATAGAAATAGAGCTATCTTTCCTTGTCTAGCTTATAAACATACAAAAACATTTGAAAAAATCCAAAAAATATATTTTGTTTATTAGTCTACGTAGCATCTACAAACCAAAATTCCCCAAAAATAGAAAAAGAAAAAGACTAAAAATTAAAAAGCTTCAAAACATACATATTATTTATAAAAAAAATCTAAAAAATCAAAAGTATTTATTTCTACTTATGAATTTTTTTATTATATTTATTATATATTAGAAATAGTTTTGGAAAATTTTGAGGCTTTTAACTATTTTTAATGTCCAAAACAATTCGACCCATTTTCCTTAGTCACTATTTTGCCTCATTGCTTCAATTAAAAATAAAGAAAATTATAAGAAAATACCAAAAATAGAGAAAAAAATAAAAAATAAAAAATATTTTATTTTTGTGATTTTTGAGTACTTATAGCTATATTTATAAATATAAAAGCTATCTCTACATATATATACCTATATTATAATTATCAATTATTATAAAAATTAAAAAAATAGAAAAATTAAAAAGAACATTAAAATCTAAAATCTAAAATCTAAAAATTTATTAAAAAAATTAAAAAAAATAAATAAATAAAAACCCACAAAAATTCAAAATACCCTAACCCTAAGAAGCCCAAAAATATGTATTATCTTTTTTATCCTATTTTTTTGTATATCCCTCGTTCTCCTCGTGTTCAACAATTTACCGTACTTGTCCACTCTACAATTCATTGTAGGTTATAATAAATTTTGATTAACACCTTCTTGCGTTGATTTTTCTCTACATTGTATGAGCTTATTATTGAAAAGTCCGGGTTTCGTGAGCGGTCGCCTCCACAACAATATTTCTTCACACTCTGTGAGGATACTATTTTAGACCCTTGACAAATCCGACTCTAAACTCACCCTACTTTATTCTTTGTCGATTAGGTAAAGTCTTAACCAACTCTTGAGGTTAGGGTCAGCCTGTTTTTATTGCAAATATATAGCATCCTCTTCTCTTCTTTTTATTTTCTTCTTTATTCGTTATTTTGGTGTAAATAAGTAATAAATACACATTATTAACAAATAAGATTAGATTGTTAATTAATTATAATTAGTTATTATTTACAAGTGTTTTGCCAAGAATTTTAAGATAAAATAAAAGAATAAAGATGTTGAATCATGGATTTATCAATCTCTATCAATGGACCTTGAAGCTCACGAGAGGTACCCGCAGGTGCGAAGACCTTCCAGGAAGGTTTTGTGCTCGTTGGAGAAGAGATTGACGGTCGAAGCTTTAAGATATCCATGATCGAAGCGACCCTTTTGCTGAGTTCTCTAGAGTTCTTTCACCCAACCTCCCAGCCATCATATTGAAGGCGAAGCCCAGATCTAATCAGTGCCACACATTTTAGGAGAAATGGTGCGCAAGGAGCACATGATCGACCCACGTGGCGCCATATCCTCCATTCAGTCGTTCGTCCATTGGATAAATATTTAAGTAGTCCTGCTACCTTTTTTATTTACATCCAAGTCCTATAGATATTTTTATGTTCAAAAATTTTGTAATATTTGCAAAAGATCCCTCGTACATCCTTAGTATTGCATATAGGTCCCCATGCCTCATGTGTTGCACCACGTGAGGTCATGTTGTATTTGCAACTAATCCATCACGGCTTTTGTTTATTTTGTTTAATATTAAAAGTTATGTAATAGTGTAAACTTTTAGGGATCTTTTGCATGCAAAACCTTGGACTTTACTTTAATTATAAAATACCCCTTCTATGCTTATATTTTATTTCTTGTATTTTTATTTTAATTAAATAGCTCTCGTGTGATTTAAATGCTAGGAAAATTTTAGTAAACGCCTATCACCTTGCTTGTACACACACTCTCTCTTTTATTTAGGCATTTATTTGATTTTCATACTTTTTAAAATTCCAAAACGAGATATTTATTCATTGTCTTCTTATTAAAATTAAAAAAAATAAAAATCAACTTTAAAAATTCCAAAAAAAATCATTTTAGTATGTTACTATATATTCTATCTCTAGATCAAAAATCACAAAAAAAGAAAATCTTATAAATCACAAAATGTTAAAAACTTACAAAATATCAGTAAAGAATTCCATAAAATTCAAAAAGATAGTTTTCTATTTTTATTTTTTATGTTATAGTACATATTAGAAATAGTTTTGAAAAATTTAGGAATTATTCTCTATTTTAAAATCCAAAATAGATGAGTGTATATATTATATACACTTTATTAATATGCTAAGCACATTTAAAATAGATAAAAATCGGTAAAAATTAAATAAAATTCCCAAAATAGATAAAAAGATTAAAAATACAAAACATTTTATTTTTAGAATTTTAAATATATATTTTTGTATTTGAAATTATAAAATCATATATATAGTATATATACATTAATATTTATATACTACTAATGAGTCTTCATTTCATTATCTTTGTTGAATTTTTTTAGCTTAAAATCCCTTATAAAACACCTGTAAATATCACTAAATTCATTCTTTTACTAACTCTAATTCTTGTGTAAATATTGTATATTTATCACTATTTTAACCTAAAAAATAAATAAAGGAAAAGAAAAGAAAATAAAAGATTTTATATATGCAATAGATACAGGATGAATCAGACCCCGAGAGAAGGTCAAAACTTGACCAAATTGACAAGGAATAAAGTAGGAGGAGATAAGGCCTAAAATCCAGAAAATTCATTGTCACATATATATATTCATCATGCGTACATTATTGTCTACAACATACATTCTTCCATTAATTTATTCATCACAAATTCTTTGTAAATAAAAATTAATTCTTCTTGAAAATTGTGAATAAAATTATTTTGTAAATAATAAAAATATTTTCTATAAACATTTGTATATATTGTGTAAATAAAAAAATTCTCAAAAAAACCACAAAGCTCAACTATATCTCTACTTTTAAAATTTAATCCATAATAAATTAGGTTTCAAAATAATAAAAAAACATAATAAAATACTATATAAAATAATGAACATTTTTTATGTTTTAATTAAAAAATAAATAAATTATTCACTATTTTAATTCTGTTTATTTTTTCTTTTTATTTTCATTTTTGTCTTTTTGCGGATGATGTGGCCCAATCAGGACCTGTTGTCCACTGACCGCGGGCAACTCTCTGATCGAGGCTCTCGCGTGCTTGTTTGACCCCGCCTTCCTCAAATAATCACACAAATTCCTTGCACCCATTTGGATCGGTATCTTCTTGACTTTTGATCCTCGACCCTCGGGCTTTCACGCTAGTATGATTTCTTGGTCGAAGCACCTCTAAGTCAATTGCACTCCCTCAATGAAGAGGCCCATGTATATAGTATATCATCTGCCTTCCTTCGCTCCGTGATACCTCTTCTACCAACCAAACCCTAACCCTAGGCTGAATTGATCTTCATGGTGACAACATGAGCATCTTCACTGTGGGCAAAGAAGGTACAGATTTCAGGTCGATCTGAGTTCGGCCGACCAGCTCCACCGCCAGCTCAATTCTAGGTCCTCCCGAGGTCCGTTGAGCTTCATTTTATGCAATTTTCATTCCTAGGCTTAGCAGTAGCATAGGGTAGGTGTTAGTTTAATTTGGTTTTGCTTTTTATTTGAAAAAAAACAAAAATTCGAACTTCACTGGAGTGGAGCACCGACGAACCTCCTAACAGTATCTGACCATCCTCTGCCTCATGTATCTCATCCTTCTCCTTCATCTTCTCTTGTCCCAGGCACCTGCATTCCTCTTGATCTCACTCACATTAGGGAAATCTGCTCTCCCTCTCCACCTCATCGCCGGCGAGATTTTCCCCACTTCATTTCCACTAAACTCCACCAACTGAAGCGTTACAAGGATTCAATTTTTGTACCTTGTGCTAACCCTATAGGTTGTGAAGAGAAAGAGCCCCATTTCAGGGGTCCTCAAGGAAGGAAGGCACGCCTAGGTACCTCAAACTCACAGGGCCCCATCAATAAGTCATGGACCCTTTTAAGAACACCAACTAACGTAGAGGAGCAGTCACCCCATTTTGCACCGGACCCGAGACTTCCAAGTGGCCTGAGGATGGAGGAGTTGCCGATCAGAGCTCGGACAACCCGAGTTCTTGACTTGTTCTTCCACCCCTCTTCTACACCATTCGATCAAGCGTCAGTTCCCAGTTGTACAGTTACCAATGGATGCACTTGCCCTCAACCGTCGGATTGAAGACTAGGATCTATTTCTCGAGCGTTCAACAGCGAATCGATGTCAACCATTGTGATGTAGCCAAGTGGATAAGTGAAGGAGATCCGACCATCGAACTACGCACGTAGGGGCATTTTGCACACTCCCCCCCAATCCGCAACTCATATTTTATTTTTAATGCACAAACGTTTTTCTATAGCATAAAAATTGTTGTAACATTTGTATTTTACCCCTTGAACTTCCTATATTTGCACTTAGGTCGAGTCCACATGACCTCACATGTCTGTGTGTGAGGTGACAATGCTTTTCGCACCTAAGCCCTTAGAGTTTATTTATTTCATTTTAGTCCTTATTTTTGTATTAATAGTGTAATAATTTTTAGATAAATTGCATCTGGTCCCCTGAACTTTGTAGGAATTGCATAAGTGCCCTTCCATGTATATATTATTGAATATATCTGGGAAAATTGCATGTTTGGCAAAATTCTTTTCTGAGGTGTTTGGGATTACACTATAAACTTTAAATAATTATATAAATGACCCTGCTAGATTACATTTCTTTTTATAGATTTTGTTCTATGAAAAATAGCTCCATACCTCTAAAAATTCTTAGAAAGTTACCATAAGTATCTGATATATATATATATATATTGGTTAGGTATTTAAGGTGTATTTTCTATTTATAAAAATAGAAATAGAGTTATTTTTCCTTGTCTAGCTTATAAACATTCAAATACATTTGAAAAATTCCAAAAAAATTATATTTTGTTTATTAGTCTATGTAGCATCTACAGAACAAAAATCCCCAAAAATAGAAAAATAAAAAACATTAAAAATAAAAAAGCTCCAAAATCCACATATTATTTATAAAAAATTCTAAAAAATCAAAAGTATTTATTTCTACTTCTAATTTTTTATTATATTTATTATATATTAATAATAGTTTTGGAAAATTTTGAGGATTTTAGCTATTTTTAAAAGTCCAAAACAATTCGACCAATTTACCTTAGTCACTATTTTGCCTTATTACTTCAATTAAAAATAAAGAAATTATAAGAAAATAGAAAAAATAGAGAAAAATATAAAAAAAAAATAAAAAATATTTTATTTTTGTGATTTTTGAGTACTTATAGCTATAGTTATAAATATAAAATCTATCTCTACATATATATATATATATACTTATATTATAATTATCAATTATTATAAAAAAGGATATTTACACCCATAAACCTGAGTAATTTTGTAATTACCTTAGAAACCCTCTATAATCACGAATTACACCTATAACCTTGGGTAGTGCTTAACTCTTACACTTATAACCTCGTGTTAACTTCCATCAAATATTCATATAACTATAACGGTGTCTGTTAAATATTTTACATTTTATACCTTTTAGATTGCATTATTTACCAATGACCTCTCTTCTTCCTCTTCCAACCACCCAACTCCCTCTTCCCCAACCACCTTCTCCTCCCCACCGGCAACCTCCACCAGTCGCAGCCCCACCGGCAACAGTAAGAACCCATGGCCGCATCAAGAACTAGATTCTTGCTGCAACACCCCCAGTCGTTCAAGGCTGACCCCCCCAGCAAGAGCTCGACGTCTGCAAGCACTTGCAAACTACCCCCCCGGGCAACGGCCACCGCGCTGACCTACTGCAAAGCCCTCCCGGGAACATGCCCGGCACAACCGCCTGTTCCGCTCGACTACCCCTACCGACCTGGAATCTCCCCAAGCCCCTCTGGCCACCACCTGCTTACCAAAGTGCTCCCCCCCAACCCCCTCCGACCACAACCTGGAAGCCCCCCTGCCACTCCCTCCACCTCCGCCTCTTCTACCCCCCTCCCCCCCGACCATCGCCTACGCCTGTTGTGCTCGGCAGAGAACTCACCCCCCCACACACACACCCCCCCTCCACCGCCTCAACCTGTTCTGCTCGGCAGAGATCCCCCCCCCCCCCCCCCCCGCCTCCGCCTGTTTTGCTCGGTAAAGAACTCAGCCTCCGACCACCGCCTCCGCCTGTTCTGCTCGGCAGAGAACTCACCCCCCCCCCCCCCTCCGTTCTGCTTGCCAAAGCCCTGCCCCTCCCCCCCCCCTCCCCGGGCCCATCAGCCTGCTCCGCTGGAGTGGTAAGGGGAAGCCATGGCTTAGGCTCGACTCCCGCAAGCCTTGTGTCATCGACCACCTTTGGGCGCCTTATGATCTTTACAGATTGTCTTCCACCTATCTCGAGGAATGAGATCAGATGCATAGTTAGAGAGGAAATATGCAAAGATGGATGCTGAAAGGAAGGGGAAGGGCTCGGCAAAGCCCCCCATACTGGGTCCCCCGCAAGCCTTCTCTTGCAGCTCCCGCACATACTCATCACCCCGTCCTTCGGAACACACCTGCTCTCTATTAGCCTGGATTTGGTCATGTGAAGGCGTGTACGAGCCTGAGAGTCGCTTGCCGATGAAGAAGGGGAGGGAGAGCTAGTCGGTGGGGGTCGGGGTTGCTGGAGGAGGAAGGGGAGTTGGTCAGCAGTGGGGGAAGGGGAGATGTTCAAGAGGAAGGGGGAGCTTTTGGAGGAGGAGGGTTTTTTTTTCTTTTTAGTTTTGATTTAATTTTGGCCGTTGGATTGATGTTAGGTTAGATTAACTCGATGGTTTGGTTAGGATTAATGGTTGAAACTAACAGAAGGTTCTGAGTGTGGGAACTATTCGGGGTTTCTCATGTAATTCGTGACTATCGTGGGTACCTGGGGTAATTATGAAACTACTCAGGGTTATGGGTGTAAATATCCCATTTACAAATTAAAAAATGAGAAAATTTAAAAAGAACATTAAAATATAAAATCTAAAATTTAAAAATTTATAAAAAAAATCAAAAAAAATAAATAATTAAAAACCCACAAAAATTCAAAATACCCGAAGAAGCCCAAAAATATGTATTATCTTTTTTATCCTATTTTGTTTTATATCCCTTGTTCTCCTCGTGTTCAATAATTTATCGTACTTGTCCACTCTACATTTCATTGTAGGGTTATAATAAATTTTGATTCACACCTTCTTGCATTGTTTTTTCTCTCCATTGTATGAGCTTATTGTTGAAAAGTCCGAGTTTCGTGAGCGGTCGCCTCCGCGACAATATATCTTCACACTCTGTGAGGATACTATTTTAGACCCTTGACAAATCCGACTCTTCACTCACCTTACTTTATTTTTTGTCGATTAGGTATAGTCTTGACCTACTCTCGGGGTTAGGGTCGGCCTGTATTTATTGCATATATACAACATTCTCTTCTCTTCTTTTTATTTATTTCTTTATTCATTATTTTTGGTGTAAATAAGTAATAAATATACATTATTGACAAATAAGATTAGATTGTTAATTAATTATAATTAGTTATTATTTACAAGTGTTTTGCTAAGAATTCTAAGATAAAATAAAAGAATAAAGATGTTGAATCGTGGATTCATCAATCCCTATCAATGGGACCTAGAAGCTCACGAGAGGTACCCGCAGGTGCGAAGACCTTCCAGGAAGGTTTTGTGCTCGTTGGAGAAGAGATTGATGGTCGAAGCTTTAAGATATCCATGATCGAAGTGAGCCTTCTTTTGAGTTCTTTCACCCAACCTCCCAGCCTTCATATTGAAGGCGAAGCCCAGATCTAATTAGGGCCACACATTTTAGGCGAAATAGTGCACGAGGAGCACATGATCGACCCACGTGGCACCATATCCTCCATTCAATCGCGCTTCCATTGGTAAATATCTAAGTAGACCTGCTACCTTTTTTATGTACATCTATGTCCTATAAATATTTATATGTTTAAAAACTTATTTGCAAAGACCCTCGTGCTTCCTTATTATTGCATATAGGTCCCCATGCCTCATGTGTTGCACCACGAGAGGTCATGTTTTATTTGCAGCTAATCCATCACGGTTTTTGTTTATTTTATTTAATATTAAAAGTTATGTAATAGTGTAAACTTTTAGGGATATTTTGCATGCAAAACCTTGGATTTTACTTTAATTATAAAAATACCCCTTCTACGCTTGTATTTTATTTCTTGTATTTTTATTTTAATTAAATAGCTCTCGTGTGATTTAAATGCTAGGAAAATTTTAGTAAACGCCTATCACCTTGCTTGTACACACACTCTCTCTTTTATTAAGGCATTTATTTGATTTTCATACTTTTTAAAATTCCAAAACGAGCTATTTATTCCTTGTCTTCTTATTAAAATTCAAAAAAAACTAAAAAATCAACTTTAAAAATTACAAAAAAAATCATATTAGTATGTTACTATATATTCTATCTCTAGATCAAAAATCACAAAAAAAAGAAAATCTTATAAATCACAAAAGCTTAAAAACCTACAAAAAATTAGTAAAAAAATCCATAAAATTGAAAAAAAATTAGTTTTGTATTTTTTATTTTTTATGTTATAGTACATACTAGAAAAAGTTTTGAAAACTTTTGGAATAATTATCTATTTTAAAATCCAAAATATCTCAGCATATATATTATATACACTTTATTGATATGCTAAGCACATTTAAAATAGATAAAAATAAGCAAAAATTAAATAAAAATCCCAAAATAGAAAAAATATTAAAAATGCAAAACATTTTGTTTTTAGAATTTTAAATATATTTATTTATGTATTTAAAATTATAAAATCAAATATATACTATATATACCTTAATAATTATATACTACTGATGAATCTACATTTCATCATCTTTATTGAATTATTTTAGCTTAAAATCCTCTTTAACACCTGTAAATATCACCAAATTCATTCTTTTACTAACTCTAATTGTTGTGTAAATATTGTACAGTTATCACTATTTTAACATAAAATAAATAAATAAAGGAAAAGAAATAAAAATAAAATATTTTATATATGCAATAGATACATGATGAATCAGACCCCGAGAGATGGTCAAAACTTGACCAAATCGACAAGGAATAAAGTAGGAGGAGATAAGGCCTAAAAGCTAGAAATTTCATTGTCACCTGTATATATATTCATCATGCGTACATTATTGTCTACAACATACATTCTTCCATTAATTTATTCATCACCAAATTCTTTTTAAATAAAAAATTAATTCTTCTTAAAAATTGCGAGTAAAATTCTTTTGTACATAATAAAAATAATTGCTATAAACATTTGTATATATTGTGTAAATAACAAAATTCTCAAAAAAACCACAAAGCTCAACTTCTTGACCAATTTCTTCTTCACCAAAACTCTAAATTCATCAAACTCACTTTCATTATACTACAAATAAAAAATATTTAAAATGGAGGTGGTGTCAAATAAAAACAGAGTGAAGATGTGAATTGTGGTCTATTGGGGTATTATTGTATATTATACCTATATACACTATGTATATTATTTAAATATTTATTTTCTAGTGCATATTAGTGAATATTGTGTTTTTTATTAATTATAAATATTTATTTAACTCATATAAATTACAAATAAAAATCATAAAAAATAAAAAATCAACAAAAATAAAATGATGTATATATTGTATATATATCACCATGTATATATTATACTTGTACTTATTTAACTAACCTAATAAACTAATTCCTAAAATTCAAATAAAATTTTTGAAAACCCCATAAAAACTTGTAAATAAAAAATATTAAGTTATGTATATATTTGTATAAATAATTAATTAAAAATCGAGATCTTGTATATATAGGTATACATACCTGTAAATAACCCTTTATATTCATCTTAACTCTTGTATATACATTATTTAATTAATTAAAAATAACTAAAATTAACTTTCATTTATTCTCAACATTTTTTATTTAAATTATTAATTCATTTTCGATTTTTTATTCAATTATTTAACTTTTTCTTATTATTTTTTCGTTGAGTCTATTTTGACATTATCTCGTGCGCCCTCTAATTGGCCAGCCTGAGTCTATTGTCCCGGGTCAACTGGCTGGTCCTTCCCTAATTTCTATTCGTCTCGTGTTTTGCCCGCTCTCCACCCATTTCTCCCACGCACATCTTCCCATTACTACCCTCGACTCCTTCTCCGCACTTCAACCCGCTCATTCCTCTCGATCGCTAGCATCTTAGACCCATCTTCAACGCCTTGATTTGCTCTCATTTTTATTTTCAAATCTTGTCAGAGAAATCCCTATAAATCAGCCCCTTCCACCTCCATCACTAGGTTGTTCCCTTCTTCTGGATTCTCTACGTCTGTGGCTGACCTCTAGAATCGAGGCGTGGTAGAGCTTCAATCTCCATAGCTGGGAGAGCGTGAGGAGGCTTAAGGATCGTCATCCAGCCACGCAGCCGGAATCCTCTACCGTGTTCTGACTCTCCGCCAGACATAGCGGATCGAGGATGATTTCACCTCCATTCTTCACTGTAGGTAGCATTAGATAGGTTAGATTTCATTCTAAGATTTCAATTCTGTATTTTAATTATTCTTTTAGCTTAAATCGATCGATCACCTTCAACCTCTAATCCGCAAGATCGGAGGGATTCTATTCATCTTCAACCATCTCCAAACATGCCAACATGTTCGCACCATTATTCTCCATTCCTTCCACCATTTGTCCACCTTCAGAACATTCCAAGTCTGAAGCCTGTAATTCTCTCCGACCGTTTTTGCCAGAGACCCCCATCCATCCACCATCTTCCATGTTTCTGACCTAATCCTTTGGTAGGAGCTTCCTCCGAGCACGAGCTTTGATTTGCAAGGTCAAAGCATGTAGTAGCAGCACTTGAGCGAGATTTTGGAGTTCACCTCAAGCCAAATCCATTTTAACCCCCTAAATCCATACGTGGAGATCTTTGAGCTCCATTGCTTCTGGCGATGGACAGAGGAGTACGTGAAGACGTTCAACCATTTCGCAGCTGATTCAGATGGAGGACAATCAAGATTCGCTTGATCGAAGTTCGTCGGAGAAGACATTTATCCCTGTTCTTCCAGATGCCTTCTCACTTGCACGATTAAGAATGGCCAACATAGTTTCAATCTCGGTCGTCCATTGTGCCCCAAAGTTGCACTGTAGATCAAAAGTCCAGATCTAATCGACAGCGTTCACTTCAGAATCAATCACAACTATCAAATCCAAGTTGCAGCGCATCAGAACTGTCCCTCATGCCTCGTCAATAAAGGGATATTTGCACTCAGCCCCATGTCATTATTTCATTTTCAAATAAGTCCTTGATTGAACATGTGTCATCTAGTAATAAATTAAACGTTTGCATTGTTATCCTTCCATTTATTTTAATTGCATTTAAGTCCCATTTGAACTGCAAGTGTGCATAGGATGTGCTTATTTTGGTAAATTGCATCAAAAAACTCATTTCGGTGTTATTGTTTGGTCCTTAGAATTAAAGTATTCACATTTAGGTCCATTCCAACGGGGAGCACGTGCTTACACACAAACTTTCTTGGGAATTATGAATATTTTACACCATGATTTGTTTATTTATTACCATTTAGTATAAAATCAATACATATTCGTGTGTACTCCCATGTGAATATGAATTTATTTTGCATGTTGAAAACTAAATAAAAAATATAAAAACTTGCTTAAAAAATCCACAAATTCATCTATATTCATGTTACATCCATCTTGCATCCATAAATTTTATTTTGCATTTTCAATATTTTTATTATATATAAAAATTTAAAAACTATAAAAAATTCCATATTTGCATCCAAAAATTAGTAAAAAAAGAAAAAATCCTAAAATTATAAAAAAATCATATTGCTTATCTTTGTTTATTTTATTTTCTATGAAATTTTGGTACTTTTATTCTTCATAAAAACCAAAAAACATAAAACTCTCAAAAGAATACAAATTCATAAAAGCTCATTTAAAAATCGAAGAAAAACATGAAACCCCTTTGTAGAAATATAAAGAAATCCCTTTCATACTGCATATATATCATCTATTTTTGATCTTATTTGTTATTTCAAAAATTCAAAAAGATTCGCATTGCATTTTGTTTATTAATTTCCTTGTTTTTGATTTATTTAATGGCTTTAAAAATTTTGAAAAAATTTGGAAAAAAATCATTAAAAAAACCATTAAAAACTATTAAAAACTAAAAAATAGTTTTACTTAAAATTTATAACTCTTTTTAATATATCTGAAAAATACAAAAAGACTTGTTGAGTGTGTGTGTGTGTGTGCCTTATTTTTCTTTAATTATTCCATTGCTTTTAAAAATAAAAAAATTCTTTTACAAAATTAAAAAAATCAAAAAACTAAATAAAAAATATAAAAATTAAATTTCCCTTAAATATCCAAAATTCAAAAATAAAAAATCCTAAGCACAGTGTGCATAGAGATTCCTTGATTCTTTTCATCGATTTTTCAATTAATTAAATAACCCTCCAGATTTTTGTAGCGTCCCTGAGTTCGATCATGTTAGCTATACAAGTAAATTAAATAGCAAAGTTCTCTTTCTACATTTGCTTTATTTATTTTTGCTTGAGAACTGAATAAATTTTATTGAGGGATTTTTAGG
Organism: Ottelia alismoides; assembly: GCA_037367405.1. Taxonomy (NCBI): domain Eukaryota; kingdom Viridiplantae; phylum Streptophyta; class Magnoliopsida; order Alismatales; family Hydrocharitaceae; genus Ottelia; species Ottelia alismoides. The sequence goes on along the minus strand of JAZKJV010001924.1, from coordinate 476,127 downwards.
TTTTCAACACATACTCTTAATAATTAGAACACATATTCTCCATGTTTAATAAATGGCACTGTTGCTGAAGAGGCACGATGAGGGTAGTTAGGTTTTTCTCTTGGTCTACTATTCTTGGTTGTTTATACTTGATTTTTTTCTCTTATTTTTGTCTATATTTTCTGACAATTATTTCATTGTCTTTAATCACTGTCACTTATTCTTTGTATACATTACTTATCAATTATTTCTTTCAATTATCTTTGCTTAATATACCTTACATTATTTTCTTGTTCATATTCTTTGTTTTATTTTCTCTCATTTTCTTGCCTTTATTCACTATGCATATTATCAATTCATTTTTTTCTCAGAGTCTTTATATAATTGTGTCTCTTACACATTCTTGTGTTTCCACTTTCTTGCGAGGGGCCGACAAGTCAGGGCGGCATTCTCAGGAGCACCGGCGTACCCAAGCGAAGCTGAGGTTGCTTGATTCTTCACCGAGCCACGGGAGAGCGTGGGAGGAGGAGAAGAAGATTTGGAGGAGACTAAACATTTGAAGCATTTTTCATAGATAGTGTTGGCTTAGTTTTAACATTTTATAAATTCAAAATTCTTGTAAAAGGACACTATATACCTTCTGTGTTGGGGGTCCGTTTCTCCAAGTGCGATGCACTTGGGGAACCTCATCGATTTTGTTTTCATCAACTTCTTTTTCTTTTTTTCTTGTGGTTTTATGTGTTTGAGCCCTTACTGATAGGTTTTATTATCTTACTTGAGCCAGGTAATCAATTAGGTCTAAAGCCCTAACAAGAATTTCTACACCTATAGAGTAGAGCGTAATTTGGACTTACTCAAATTAATTGGTTCTTGCCCGCTAATAGAAGTTATAGCTGGGACGATTCTCGTGCGTCATTTAGGTTAGTTTTATTTTCTGTATTTCAAATTTTGCATGGATCATTTTGCACGTAGAGCGCTGGTGATAAGGTATGCATCCTCCATCTCATTCATGCATCATTGAATTTTCTCACGCATTGGCATTTCTGACTTCCTCCCTTGTTTTCACTCACATAATATTAAAAGAAAATGGGAAATTCGGTAGGTAATTTCTTAAAAAAAACTCAAAAAAGTGACAACTTTATAAAAATCAGGACTGCTAACTGAACTTGATCGTGAAATCAAACTTAACAATTCATTCATTAATTTGGGGAGAGCAATGTGACCGGTGCTCGGCGAAACAGACCCCGCAATCACAAGTCTCCTCATTCATCACTCTTTATTCTTTTATTTTAGCTAAATATCTTGGCAAAGCATCATGTATATAGCTGTAAATACAATAAATTATCAATAAGCATGCATTTGTTAATATTTAATAATTAGCATGTATTTGTGCAAAAATAAAAGAATAAAGAATAAAAGAAAAAGAAGGAAATATTTAGAATAAATATTGAGTGACCTAAACCCAAGAGAGGGTCCAAAATGGACCTGACCGCCAAATAAAATAAGTAGAGAGAGATAGGGCCACTCTACCTTGTATATATACTTTCTTTATGTATTTATTTCCTTTTTACAAAAATAAAAAAAACAAAATTGTGTTTTTATCCCCTTGTATATATTTCTAAAAATAAAACAAAAATTAGAAAAATAAAATAAAAATAAAATTCTCCCTCTTTCTTACCTTGCACATAATACATGTATATATGGATCATCTACCTATTTATTTTCCACTTGTACATAAATAATAAAAATCAAATAAAAATTATTTTACACTCCAAATAATATGTTGTAAATAAATAAAAAATAAAATTAGGGTATTTGTACAAAAATAAGAAAATAAAAATATTTGTACAAAATACATAGGTATTTTATACCTATATATAATATACTATATAGAGGACGGGGAGGCTGTTTTGAGTAACAGCCAACATGGCTGTTACACAAGGCAGTTTCCCCCCCTTATTTATTTTTTTTTCAAATTTTTTTTCATGGCTATTCATCTATATGTCCCTCCTACATGTGATTCAAATTTTGTGAAAAACAAAGACTCGTAAGCCCTCCATCTAGAAGGGGTAGATTACAACAAAATTTCAGGCCGTTAAAAATTACACGGTCTAGATGGAGGGCTAAGGGGTCTTTGTTTCTCGTGAAATTTGAATGACATGTAGGAGGGATATATAGATGAATATACATGGAAAAAATTTTGGAAAAAAAATAAAAAAAAATAGGGGAAACTGGTCCGTGTAACAGCCAACTTGGCTGTTACACAGAACAGCTTCCCTTTTCTGTACTATATATACCATAATTTATTTTTCGTAAAAATAATTAAAAATCACAAGAAATAGTTTAGAAAATAATAAATATTTTTCATGTGGAATATTTTTTAAATTTGAAATCATTTTCTGTTTTTAATTTATTTTACCATTCTTTTTGACCAAGCTATTTTTGATTGGTCCAGGAGGGATGTTGACCCCGGTTCAACTACCCCTCCGGACCTTCTCCTTCGCGGATCCGGTTCTTGCATCCATTTCTCTGAATTATTCCGATCGGGTTTCGCATCCTTTAGCCCCGATTTTTCCGCCCACATCTCCCCAGTGTATTGGTGATCCTCACGGTTCCCTAGGGAGATGTAGATCTTCCTCGGTTCGCGTGCAGGATCTGATTCTTTCAGCTGCCTGGGATTTGCTATAAAGTCACTCCTTCGATTCCTCAGGTATCGAGCTCTCTCCGCACACTTCCCTGCTACCCTAGAACCCTTCCCCTTGGTGACAGAAATCGGAGGAGGCCCTTGGTGATCAGAGAAGGCCGCTGCAGCCAACGCTCAAGATTCGTGGCCGGAGCACCGTCGCGACAAGCCTCCCCCACCTTCCACAGCGAGGTTGAGGCGACGAACCCCTTCAACAGCACCCCCTGGAGCTCAGGATTCATTTAGGACCCTCAGGTATCCACTTCACTGTTCCTAGCTCCCTTATCTGATCGAATCTTTTATCTCCGCCGCTCCACCAGCTCCGACCCGCCGAGTCGGAGCCTCATCAGTCACTCCATCCGTTCCGATCACAACCCAGCTCACCGTCATCCTTCTTACGCAACTTGATCATCTGAATCTTGGCTATCCGAGCCAAGATTAGGCTCAAGGTTCCCTCTGTCGCTTCATCGGAACCCCCATTCCATTCGTTGTCGCTTCCCCTTTCTCTTAGGCTCAATAACCCTGACCGGAGCTTTGCTCCAAGTCCGAGCTTTCCTCTGCAGGACTTCGCACGCATGGAGACACCCATCTCACCTTCGACCACCCTCGCCGGATCTCGCCCAAATCCCAACCACTGTCCCGAAGATCCAAGCAGTAGCGAGTCCATCCGACCGACGCACCCGACGCGGTGGAGCCTCACGAGTCGTTCGTCGTAGTCCAATTGTTCATAGGAGTGTCGGATCACCGCCGGTGCTCTGGTGAACCTCGCCCAGGCGGAGTTCTTGAAGTGCCTTTCCCTACTATTGGATCGACGCCTTCGCCATGATTCCATCCTTGACGTCCCTTCACTACAACTGTCAGACCGTTATATCTGACATCTAACGGCCCATGTACAGCCCACATACGTACCTACTGAGGGATGTTGGATCTGCCACCGCCAGAGCCGCACGCCTTCGAGCATTCAGAGTGCGCCACCTGTCATCCCCACATGCAGCGCACGTGCTGCATGGGTAAATTGCTCAGCCCACCTTGCGTTTATTTTTTCTTATCACTTAGTCTGTAGAATAAAAGTATACAATGAGAATTTTTGCATCTATGCCCCTGCAGTTTTTCGTATTTACATTCCAGTCCTTCTTATGTGGTCTCATATGCATCGTCGCGTGTAGTTGTGGGCTAATTGCATGTGTTGTCCTTGATTTATTCTATGTTCTGAGTTGAAGTTATAGTTTTAATATTTGCATTTATACCCCTATGCATATTGAATTTGGACATGTACTGATATTCGTTTGAAAATTGCAGATAGGACCTTGTACTTTTTATGTGTGTTATTGGTCCTGAAACATGTTTTTATGGCAGATTAGTCCGTGTATGCTATGGGTTTAAATTTTGCTTTAATACATAGCAAATTTTGTCCAAAAATCACGAGATTTTGATACGTGGCTCTGGCCATGGTGTAGGAACTTCTATGAATTTTTGGTTGCTTTTTGTTTCCATTTCTTATTTTTAAAAATTCAAAAACCCTTAAAATAGCTAAAGTTTGTTTTAAAAATTCAATTACAAAAATTAAAAATTCTAAAAAATCTGAAAAAATTCTTGTTTACTTGTTTTGATTTGTTTTTTCATTTATAAAAACCATGAAAATTGAAAAATACTAAAAACCTTAGAAAATTTTTTAAAAATTCATAAAAATTCAAAAAAAATGCATTTTAGGTTACTATAGCTAGCTTTTATTTTATAGTTTATCATAAAATTACCGCTTGAATTTTATAGGCATTTTAAACCATTTTAAATTGCATTTAGATTCAGGTTGTACATGGTTTAGCATTTTTAGCTTTATTTCATTTTTAGAAAATTAATTAAAAATCAAAAAAATCAAGAAAATTAACAAAAACATTTGAATACTTTAAAAACCCAAAAACATTTTTATTTGAATTTTTTGAATATTTTTGATGCCTTGAATAATTTTTTATTTGTGAGTTTTTTAGTTCTTTTACACTTTTTCTTAATATTAAAAATCATAAAAAAATGTTAAAAACCTAAAATCCACCAACTTCTTTTATTTTCTTGGATTACCGCCTACTTCGTAGCTTTCGCATATCGTGCTCCTTGAGTTTGACTGTGGTATCTATACCAGGTAAAATGAAATAACGAGACTGTTATCTTTGCCTGATTGTTTGATTTGTGTTTCTGGTGGTCTTCTTTTTCTTCATTGACATAGCTTCACGGTTCAGGTCGCAACGACCTTGATTCATACCTCAACCCGGATCACGAGATTTTCGAGTCAACAAGCAACCCCCTCATTATTTTTGCATTTTATTGGTCACGTACACACTAAGAATTAGTGCCCAATCCCAGGCCTTCCTACGTGTATGTACAACATTGTTTGATCACTTAACTCTCTTGACCATATTAACGATCGATTTAACGGTCATCACCGAGTTGAGTAGGTGAATCTGGGGTTGCATTGTGTTTGTATGTGCTTGGTGTTGAATTTGATATGTTCATCTTCTCGAGATCGTTAGCAATCATCGAAAAAATCACTCATGTTTCCTTCCCTCTCATCCTTCACTCTGAGGGCCAAATGTTATCCAACACTTCCCAAGCTCAGATCCCTTCATTCTGGCATGTCAATGATCTCTTTGATCTTGACCTAGATCTCTTTGAGCCTTATATTTCTGATCCATTAGAAAAAAATTTTCTGACATCGAGAGAGAATTCATTATTCAATATTGATCGCTCATTCTCTTCATCGAATCAGGATGAATTTTCCCACCTACACGAGGGATCTCTACGAGTGGTGTGTTCCTTATACTCGGTGCCAGTTCCTGGGAGTGTATCCGACCTATCAGATCACGAGACTGAGTCTTCTGATTTTTCATCTGAGTCTGACTTCTCTCTCCTTGATGACCCTCTTGAGGATTACCCGATCTATGAGATAATTGATAATTTACCTGATTTCTCTACATTATGTGAATAAGATGTTAGTGAGTCTAATGATCTTGATGTTCCATATATTTCTGAGACGATGATTAATGTGGAGGATTCCATGACTGATCCTTCTTTCTCTACGTTCTATTTATTTGTCTCCACCATTTCACTCCATTATGACCCTAAGGTGAAGATTTCTTCTATGCTACCGGTGCATGATTTTATTTGCACCTATATTTTCCCGATAGCAGACACCCACCTGATTGCTTATTTGGGTGTCATTATTTACACTATTGACCTCATTATTATTCTCACACTGAGATGACAATGACAGCATGGCATTCACATTACAGATGTCGACCTGAACCTCAATACTTAGTTGTTGTACACTTTGCGTCGAGCTAGGGGCGTAAACTCTAGCACTTGTTGAGAGGCACCTCAAGAATGTCTACTTTGTATATGAGTTTCATCTTGATTTGTTCCTTCTATCCTCTATTTTATCGTTCAGCTCTTTTTCATTTATATATGTAGGCATTCTGTACTTAGGATGTACTCTATCAAAATTATAGGGGGTGAATGATTTGAGTTGTTCATATTGGTCATGTTTCATCATTCCTGTTGTTGCTTATAATTAGGGATCCTTTACCATATGTATAGGGGGAGTGATGTTGTTCATACTATCTCATTCGTGTTTTTATTTTCTTCTGATCTCTTGCTTGTCCTTCAACTTCTTGGTATTCTTTTTCTATACTTTGGGATCTTTCACCCTATGTCTCGGGGACTACGAGCCAATTCATTAAGTTTTTTCATTCTCTTCCTCAGGTTTCCCTATTTTTACAACCTTCTATACTTAAGATTATTTGATACTAAGTATAGGCGAGATCATCGACTTATATTCTTTTGATATATTCTTTGAGCCATTGTTGTATAGGATTCTGTTCACTTTTCTACACTTAGCACGAGTTATGTCTTCCCCTATAGCTTTTTGGTCACTCTGAGAACATAGTTAGACCTAAGTATAGGGGGTGTCGTATATATAGTATATATACTTTATCCATAACTCGTACTTTTATTAATAATGCGGCTATTAATTTAAAAAATGTTTTTAAAAATGATTTCTAAAAATCTTTTGAAAAATATTTGCAAAAATTGTTTGTATAATATTTGCAAAATCCTTTTGTAAAATTGTTTGTAAAACTACTTGTAAAAATCTTTGTAAATATCTTTGTAGAACTATTTTTGTACAAATATTTGCAAAATTGTTTGTAAAATGTTTTGTTTGTAAAATGCTTGTGAAAATATTTTTAGTATTAAAACTAAGTATATTGTAGAAAATGTTTGTAGGATGTTTGAAAGTAAAATGTTTGCAAAAGCCTGTTGGTAAAATTGTTTGTAAATGATTTTTAAAAATGTTTGTAAAATAGTTTGCAAAAATGTTTGTACAATTTTTTGTTGCAAAATGTTTGAAAAATCTTTTGTAAATTTTTTTGAAAAGGAATGTAAAATGTTTTTAACATTATTTTGTCACGTGGGATATTAACTATGTGATGTATATATAATCATAAAATCCACGTATGTATAGAAACCTTGATTACTTATCCTCTTATAAATAAAAATTCTTTATTGTATGTAACATTCTTTTATAAAACTTGTATCTAAAACTTGAACATAAAATTCTCTTGTAAAGTGATGTATAAAACTTGTATAATCATTGTGTATACTTGTATATATTCAGTTTATTAACCCCTTTTCTTTCTTAAAAAATGCTTAAAATTCATAAAAGTTTGCAAAACCCTTTGAAAATATTTTCTAAAATATTTTTTATTTTCTTTCAAAAAATTGGGTTTTATATATATTTCTTGCATTTTCATGTGCATTTTTTCAGAATGGTATTGATACTTAAACTAGTCTGTAATAAAGTCGAAGAATGGAGCTTAGTTGGACCTTAATCCACTTAATTTCAGACGTACCTTATAGGAACTGGTTGAGACTTTTCACGTCCTTGCAACTTAATTCTTCGAGTTCACAAGACTTTGTTCACATGTCATCTTATTTAGTCTAAGTAGAATATTTGACATCATACACATGATTCTTTTGGATAGTGGCCTTAACTTGGACAAGCACTCTACACGTAGCTCTTCATGGATGAGGTGGTGAGGGGGAAGAATATTTTGGCTTTGGGTAGCACACGGGTGTGTAATAACTAGTGGAAACATCAATCCTCCTTTAGGGAGGGTGGTGCATCTCAACCTGGTCTAGTAGCATTGAGTTCTAACGACATGATGATGTGGGATGCAATAAAGCTTCAAAAGAGAGATAGTCTACTGGCTCAAGAAGAAAATCTCCTTATGTGCGTGCTGCACATTTGTACATATGTCAAAAAAAACTCCAAAAAAAGGGACAGACCTGATTGAAAATAAAATACCTATCGGAGTACATATAGTTGAATAAGCAAAGCTTATTTGATTCATTGTCTCATCTCATGGAATCCTGCAGCTGGAGACTTGTCTACACTGGTCAAACTCCAAGGATAGGTAGCTACAATGGTTACCGTTCTTTCTCTTCTTTGCCCTCTTCTTGAGCCGGTGGCACTTGATCTTAGATGGGAATACCCCGTTTCTCGAGGAAGGAGTTGCTAAACTGAGGGACTAGAGTTACCTTGTTGAGAGAGGATGTTTCGTTTGCTACTTTTGATGTGGGGAGCTATATTTAACTTACACCATACAAGTAAAGATTCATAGTCATAAGAATTTATGTATGTAGACTTGTTTTGACCAGACTGTTGAGGCGACTTGAATAGGAGTCTAGTGGAACTTGAGGGCTGTTAGGTTTTAAAGCCATTTCCCAATAAGGATCCGACAAAATTAATAATCCAAAGGTCTGACAGAGCTCCATACTTTGATTTTATGAAGATAAGTTTAATAATCAATATTGTTTTAAGTTCTTTATTTTTCCTATATTCTTTTATTTTTCTTTAATTAACTTATTCTTTCAAAAATAAGTGTTTTTAAGGGACTAGTAAAGGTAAATCATATGGGGATGTTGAATATGCACTTCATCATCTTTATTCAATTATTTTAGCTTAAAATCCCTTATAAAACACCTATAAATATCACTAAATTCATACTTTTACTAACTCTAATTCTTATAAATATTGAATATTTATCACTATTTTAACATGAAATAAATAAAGAAATAAAGGAAAAATAAAGAAAATAAAGGACTATATATATGTAATAGATACAGGCTGAATCAAATCCCGAGAGAAGGTCAAGACTTATCCTGATCGACAAGAAATAAAGAATGGTTAGATAAGGACCAAAATCCAAAAAATTCATTATCACTTGTATATATATTCATCATGCGTACGCTATTGTCTATAACACATATTCTTTCATTAATTTATTCATCACCAAATTCTTTGAAATTAACTATTCTTAAAAATTGTGAATAAAATTCTTTTGTAAATAATAAAAATAATTGCTATAAAAATCTATATATATTATAAAAATTACAACACTCTTAAAAAAATTACAAAGCTCAACTGTACAAATCATATTCTTCTTCACCAAAACTCAAAATTCATCAATCTCACTTCATTATACTTCATATAAAATAATCTTTAAAATGGTGGTGATTTTATTGAAAATCAGAGTTAAAGTATGAAATGGTCAATTGGGGTGCTATTGTATATTATACACTGTGTATATTATTTAATTATTTATTTATTTGCGCATATTAGTAAATATTGTATTTTTTAGTTGTGAATATTATATTTAACTCATATAAAATACAAATAACAATCACAAAAATCCAAAATCAACAAATATAAAATCATGTATAAATTGTATGTATCACCATGTATATAATGTACTTATACTTATTTAATTAACCTAGTAATTTAATTCCTTAAAATAAATAAAAATTTTCATAAAACCAATGTAAAAACTTATAAATAAATAAAATATTAAACTATGTATATATTTTTCTAAATAATTAATTAAAAATCAAGATCTTGTATATATAAGTATAGATACTTGTAAATAACCCTTTCTATTTATTTTAACCCTTATATATACTTTATTTAATTAATCAAAAACCAATAAAATTAACTTTAATTTATTCTTAACTTTTTTTATTTACATTATTTATTTGTTTCATTCATTTTCAATTTTTTATTCAATTATTTAACTTTTTCTTACTGTTTTATCCTTTAGCGTATTTTGGTATTATCCCGTGCGCCCTCAGATTGGTCGGCCCGGGTCTGTTGACCCGGGTCAGCTGGCTAGTTGTCGCCTAATTTTCGCTCACCTCATGTTCCACCCGCTCTTCACCCATTTTCCCACGTGCATCTTCCAACAACTGCCCCGACTCCTTCTCCACACTTTCAGCCAGTTGACACCTTGATTTTCTCTCATTTTTAAATTTAAAATTGCACTAGAGCAATCCCTATAAATCAGGCCCTTCCATCTTTGTCGCGAGGTTGTTCCTTTCTTCTGGCTTCTCTACGCCCAAGGTTGACCTCTGGAGTCGAGGCGTTGACAGAGCTTCAATCTCCACAACTAGGAGAGCGCGAGGAGGCTTGAGGATCGTGATCCGGCCACGTAGCTGGAATCCTCCACCATGTTCCCACTCTCCACCAGACATAGCGGATCGAGGACGATTTCACCCCCATTCTTCACCGTAGGTAACATTATGTAGCATAGATTTCATCTTGAAATTTCAATTCTGTATTTTAATTCATGTTTTAGCTTAAATTTCTCTATCACCTTCAACCTCCTATCGCCAAGATCGTAGGGATTTCATTTATCTTCAACCATCTCCGACCACGCCAACACGTTTGCACCACTATTCTCCATCCCTTCCACCATCTGTCCACCTTACGAACCTCCCAAGTTTTAAGCCCGATCTACTCTCTAACCATCTTCGCCGGAGACCCCCATCCATCTGTCATCTTCCATGTTTCTGACCTAATCCTTTGTCCGTAGCTTTCTTCGAGCATGAGCTTCGATTTCCAGGGTCAAAGCACATAGTAGCAGCACTGAAGCGAGATCTAGGAGTTGACCTGAAGCCAAATCCATTTCAACACTCAGATCCACATGTGGAGATCTTTGAGATCCATTGCTTTTACCGATCGACCGAGGAGAAGTTCAGGAAGCTGTTCAACCATTTAGTAGCTGATTCAAGTGGAGGATGACCGAGATTCACTTGATCAGAGTTCGCCAAAGAAGCCATTCATCCTTGTTCTTCCAGACGTCTTCTCACCCGCACGATCAAGAACGGCCAGCCCAGTTTCCATCTCGGTCATTCATTGTGGCCCAATGCTGCACCATAGATCGAAAGTCCAGATTTGATAGATGCCCTTCACTTCAGAATCAATCGCATCCATCAGATCCAAGTCGCAGCACATCTGAAATGTCCCTCGCACCACATCAATAAAGGGTATATTTGCACCCAACCCCTACTAATATTTCATTTTCAAATAAGTCCTTATTTGGGCACGTGTCTTCTTGTAATATATTGAACATTTGCTTTGCTATCCTTCATATTTATTTTAATTGCAATTATGTCCCATTTGAACTGCAAGAGTGCCTAGCACATGCTTATTTGGGTAAATTGCAATAAAAAGATCGCATATATGTGTTATTGTTTGGTCCATGGAATTAAAGTATTAACATTTAGGTCCATTCCAGCGGGTGCACATGCCTGCACACGAGCTTTCTTCAGAAGTTTTCATATTTTACCCTACGATTATTTATTTGTTACCATGTAGGAAAAACATAAATATTTGCATATATGCCCCTGTGAGTCTAAATTTATTTTGCATGTTTAAAATTAGAAAAAATCAAAGTTTCTTAAAAATTCCACAAAAAATTATCTAGCTTCCTGTTACATTCATCATGCATCCATAAATTGCATTTTTCTTTTCATTATTTTTATTAATTATAAAAATTCAATAATATTCATTAATTATCCTTGTTTGCATCCAAAAATCAATAAAAAATATAAACTTTTCCAAATATTCTAAAAAATCTTAGTTGCCTATCTTTCTTTATTTTAATTTATTTGACATTTTGGCATGTTTATCAAAAAATAATAAAAATCATAAAACTCTCAAAAACATAAAAATTCATAAAAAAATCATTTAAAAATACGAAAAATTATAAAAACCCTCTCTAGAAAATATAAAAATCCCTTCCATACTGCATATATTTCATCCATTTTTTATCTTATTTGTTATTTTAAAAATTCAAAAATATTCACATCGCATTCTATTTATTAATTTCCTTGTTTTTTATTTATTTAAAGGATTTAAAATTTTTGGAAAAATTTGGAAAAATCACACAAAAAAATTAAAACTACAAAAAAACCAAAAATAATTTCAGTTTAAACTTTCTAACTATTTTTTTATTTAAAAAATACAAAAAGAATGATTGAGTGTTTGTGTGTCTTATTTTTCTTTAATTATTCCATCTTTTAGAAATAGAAAAAAATATTTTCCTAAATAAAAAAATCAGAAAACTAAATAAAAATATAAAATCAAAATTCCATATAAAATACAAAATTCAAAAATATAAAAACCGAGCATAGTATGCACAGAGATTCCTTGATTCTTTTCATTGATTTTTCGAGTATGTGAATAACCATTAGGATTTTTTATAGCTTCCCTGAGTTTGATCTTGTTAGCTATATAAGTAAATTAAAGGGTTTTTATCAGTTGTGCCCCTATGAGATATTGCAATTTCAGTTACGCCCCTCCCTTTTTTGAAATATCAGTTGTGCCCCTACCTTCTTGTAAAATTCACAGTTCTGCCCTTTCATAATATCAGTTATGCCCCTACTTTACCTTAACAAAAGGGCAGAACTGTGAATTTTGCAAGAAGGTAGGGGCACAACTGATGTTTGAAAAAAGGGAGGGGCATAACTGAAATTGCAATATCTCGAAGGGGCACAACTGATAAAAACCCTAAATTAAATAATAAAGTTCTCTTGCCACATTTTCTTTAATTATTTTTACTTGAGAACTGAATAAATTTTGTTAAGGGATTTTTTGGGTTGCAACGCCACTGCACATATTTCTTAATAATTAAAATTATAATTTTCCCTGCTCAACAACTACATATTACTATTAATTATAAATATCTATATTATATTTAAAACCTTAAAAATAAAAAGGATAGTCTTTAATATATATATATATATGTTATATATCATGTATATTATTTATAATATACAAAATTTCATTATTATTACATATAAATTTACATTATATCTTAAAATAAAAAAATAAAATTTAATTTTAAAAAATATAAAAATAATTAAAAATACATAAAAAATAAATATAATTAAAAACCTACAAAAAATTAGAAAAATACAAAATAATTATTATTGATTTTTATTAGTTAACAATAATTATTATACATATCCCCATGCTCTTAGTAGTTTGACCCCCTACTTTTGCTTGCTATACACTTTTATTTGTAGGGTATAATAAATTTCTCCCCTATTTTATTCATTATTTAATCCATGTTGTGGGTTGATTGCTTGCTTGATCAAATTATTCACGTGGCGAGAGCCATGAGAGGGTCGATACAATGATTACCATATCCAACTTGTCAGACACAACAGTCTCCTCCAAGACCAGACGGTAGGCAACTTTTTTTAGTCGATCAAGAGAAATGACCAAGTAGTAGAACCATCTGGGAGTTGCACCTTCATAAGCACATGAACTCGTGACAATGATCACTTCAACTTTGTCTATTCTGAGCGGGAACTCCTCCACCTCCCTTGATTGGATCAACACAGAGCATTAAGACTTATACTTGATAAGTCTTCGCACATCGAAGTTCCTCTGAAGGTGCTTGCTAGTTGTAGGAGCATCACCTCTTTCATCAGCCATGCATAATCTGGACACATGGTAGCCTTGTCTTCTGCCTGTAGTGCATCAACAACAAGGGACCTTAGATTCTAGCACATCTTTGTAGAAGAGATCATGACCAGATCCAAACCCTTCCACTCTCCAACCATTAATCAAAGTGATTAGATGAAGGAGGAGGTCATGTAGAAGAATTTCATGGAGGAGTTGGACAGAGACGGAGGGGATGGATGAAGGAAATGGTAGTGGAGGGGCTTGGAAGGAGAAGTAAAAGGCATGAAAATAGACTCTGTTGTGCCAACGACACGGACCTCAATGGCTCCCTGATTAACCAAAAAATCGATGGTCTTAAGTTCCACACAAGGCGGGAACTCAGTCACGGAGTCGACCACATGAAATCTGGGTTAAGTCAACAATTAACCCACAACAGATAAATCAAGCAATGATAGTAAATGTGCAGAGTTAAATTTTATTACAATTCTACAATGCATGTGTATAGTGTGCAAGCAAGTAAAGTGGCAAACATAGGGAACAAGCAAGATCGAATGGGGCAATAATGCTCAAAAATGTGATTGTGATGTATTTGCCTACCTATGTTAATTTTGTGGGTTTTAATTTTATATTTTTTATTTCTAATTTATATTTTTATGTTTTGATTTTTAATTTCTGATTTTTTATTTTCTTTTTGTATTTTATATTTTTTTTATATTTTCTTTTAAATAACAAAGTAGATACACAATAAAGAAAAGAGAGATATAATATATATAGAAAAATAGGTAAAACAAGCAAAAATCAGAAAATAAGATATTTTTGGGCTTTTTATATTTTTCTGATGTTTTCGCGATTTTTCTAGATTTTTCTAAATTTTTTTGGAATTTTTAAAGGCAAAAATACTAAAAACAGTGAGCAAAATAAAAGGTTGAAACTAAAATGAGGATTAAAAATATCAAACAGAGTCCAAAATTCCTCAAATTAATTTTATAGTAAAGACAATAAAACAGAGAAAATTCAGAGATAAAAGTTATATTTTTAGGATTTTTGTAGAATTTTTAAGATTTTTATGAAGATTTTAGGGGTTTTTCTATTTTTAAGAGTTTCCTTTTGTTTTTATAATTTTTGATATCAGGTTAAAACACACAGAAACAGATAAAATATAATTTTTTTGGAATTTTTAGAAAGTTTTTATATTTTTTTTGGTATTTTCTATTGCAAATAGAGCTGAAAATGCATGTTTTTAAATTTTTATAAATATTAAAATGCAATAAAAATGCAAAAAAATATGGCGTGAAAGAGAAACAAAACAGGAATGTATGCTTATTTTTTGGTGATTTTTAGAATTTTATAGATGCATGAAAAAAAAGAGGAAACAAAAAGAAAATTCAGCCTGGCATGGGTATTATTGTAATTAGGTAAAAGTCCAGGGGTCAAAATGCAAATTTCCTACAATTTTATAACGCAATTAAAAACTTTTTGGACCAATTAGAAATAGCCAAAACGCCAAGGCTAATTCTTGCAAAATTACCAAATTCACGTGCACAAGGCACACAACCAGGCAGGACTAAATAGCAATATTCCAAAATCCAGGGGGAGTAATGTGCAAAATGACCAAATATTTATAATTGAAATAAAATGTTCATGGATTGGAAATAAACGAACTCCATGGGCTATTCTGCAAAAATATTGGAACTCACGTGCCACGCACGTGAACCTGGCTGGGGCTTGGATGCAATAACAAAACTACAGGGTTCCGGTTATAACTTTTACAAAAATATTAAAAGGGGAGAGGAAAGTTTATGCCTTAATTATAAAATGCAAAAACTGACTGGGTAAGAATGCAAAATACAGAGAGCACCATGCGATCTGACGACTGATATGAATTACTTATACTATGTGTCGAGTGTGGGACGCATGATACCCCTTCGCGTGGACGTCTGAGATTAGATCCCTCGATAGGAATTGACGGTCGAAGCTCCTGAAGATCTGACGGCCGCTGCTGCGCTCCAAGAACCGACCAGATCCGACGGCCAGAAGTGGACGACGAACAACGGGGAATAACTTGCGGCGAGGCGAGCTTCCCCGACCTCCTTTTCCCTCCTCAAGCACTCCTTCGAGCTCCAAAATGGCCTGGGATGTTCCTGCAATCCTCCTTTAGCTGCTGGCGGTGGCAAAATTGGACGATGGTCGCCGGAGGTGGCTGGCGAAGGCGGAGGAGCGGGAGCGCTCTAGGTATCTCCAGCGGGGGTCCCAATGCCTCCACTGGTGTCTTGAATAGTCCTGGACCTACAAGAACGAGTCAAGAAGGTTGCGGGAAAAATGTCACGACCTTCCAGAGGGAAAAAAAGATAGGGATGGCGTAGATGGATGCTCGTCGAAGCAAGCTCCGGTGAGGAGTGGATTGAGTGAATGGTTCGGCCGTGGTGGGAAACGAAGGTGGAGAACTACTCCAAGGGCTATGGTGAATAAAAAGAATGCAAGAAAAGTGAATAAAATGCAAACCTCAAAGGCGAAAACAACTGAGATGAACCTCGATGGCCACTTGGCCGGAGATGAGGTTGAGACCAGCCTTCAATGCCTCGTCGTACCTTGACAGGGATGCAAGGGACTCCCCTGTCATCGGAATCAGCCCAGAAGATCCCCGGAGGTCTAAACATGGCCAAGAAAGGGTTCCTAGGATGAGGGAAAGGTCGGGCACATTTTTGAATGGGTGGTGAACATGCTCCGAAGATCATGGCGCAACAAAGATTGTAGCGGTGCCCCGCCCAAGGAAATCATATGGCGTGAACGCTGGTCTATCGAGGAGCAAAAGTCGTGAAGAGGTCGACCTGAGATGGTGAAAGACGCGCTCTCCAAAATTTGAAGAAAATGCCAAAAACCCATAGTCTGACATAGAGCCAGACCTCGATCAGAGAGTTGATCGAGGTCAACCAATGGAAGCTTTCTGGTTGGTCCACGTGGACCAACCAGAAAATTCCATGGCAAAAACATTTATTAATTCACTTTAAAATAGCAAATGATTTTATTATTTTTGGATTATAAAATAAAAAATGTTTGTTATTTTCTGAAGTATTTTAATATGATTTTTATTTATTTTTATGAGGTATAAGAAATACAAGTTACCTTTTATAGCCTATATAGGTATACAAATCTATATATTTTATTATTTTATTATTATTTTGTATATTTAATCTTATTATTTTGTTCGTTATTTTATATATTTATAAATAATTTTATACACTTAAATATATTTTTATTTTATTTTTCTATAGTGATTTGTAAACTTAATAAAATAGGAGTAGTAATTTATATAGGTATCTTTATAGGTATTAGACCTATGTATTATATACAAGTATTTAATATTTGCTTTTCTTTAGTGTTTTATTCTGATTTAAGTGTACACATATATATAAATAATATTTACAAAATTATAAAAATATAAAATTGTAAAAATTATTGAATAATAAATAAAATGAATATTTTAATCTGTACAATTATACAATATGGGTCCAAAACTCAACTTTCAAACCGTATCTCTGCAAAATACGAAACACCTTCATTAAAGAAATTAATAAAAATTATATACAATTAAAGGTGATTTTGATGCATTTTGAGTTTTTATTTGAGAGATACAGGTCTGGGAAGTTGGGATTCTGGAATTTTATTCAGGACATAACTTTTTATATGTACATTATTTTTAAGTGAAATCAATTTTGTTTTTTTCTATATTTAATTTTCTACAATTTCATATACAAGTTTCTTTATTTGAGGCATAAAAAGTGGAACTAAAAATAGGTCCCAAAATGAATAAAGAATGAATTAAATAAAAGGAATTATTTTTGGATTCTGGCCCTTATTTCCCCCTACTTTATTCCTTGTCGACCTATTCATCTAGATGCCTAGGTCTCGGGGTTTCGGGTCATAAAATATTTACAATATTTTATTTTTTTCTTTTCTTTTCTTTATTCTTTTATTTTGTCTTTAAAAACTGTATTTTATACACTATTTACACACACATGCATGAATGCTAAAATGCGGGAATTAAGGGTATTTACATGCATTTGCCATGCTTTTTGAGGCCAAAATGATATAATAAAGATGATGAAATGTGTATTTATCATCCCCTATACTTGCCTTTGCTAGTCCCTAGCAAAAACTTATGCAATAAGTGCAGAAAAGAGAAACAAAGAAACGAAAAGAAGAAAGATGGATTAAATTTACTTATCAAACTTGTCTTCACAAAATCAAAGTTTGGAGCTTAAGTCAGACCTTCAGAATTTTAGTGCGGGCGGAACCTTAATAAGAACCAGATTTGAAATCCACCAGCCTTTGAGAATCCCAAAACTCTGCTCAAGTCTTCTCAATAGCCAGGTCGGAAATATTTCAACTCATATGCAAACCCTTATGACTATTAATTTGACTCGTACATTGTAAGTAATAGTGGCTCTCCTCAACTAGAATGACAAAGAGACTGACTTCTCCAGTATGACAACCCAATGATTCCCCAATCCAATAACTCCTTCCTCGAGGAGTGGGGTATTCCCTTCTAAGTTCAAGTGTCAACCGGCTCAAGAGGAGGGGGTGAAGAGAAGAATGGACGGTAGCCAGTGTAGCTACCTATCCTAAGATGCAAGACCAGTGTAGTCAAGTCATCCAGCTACAGGCTCACACGATTTGACTTTGGAACTCAAACTTGCTTATTGGCTATACAACATATATACACTCCGGCAGACATTTTGTTTTTGTACAGGCCTGTCCACTTTTTTGGAGTTTTTTTTTGAAATACTATTTACAGCAACATTAACATAGGGTATTTTTCTTCTTGAGCCAGTAGACTATCCCTCTTTTGAAGCTTTATCTCAACCCACACTCTCCTGTCTTTAGAATTCCTCATCACTGGATGGGATGGGGTGCACTTCCCTCACTAGAGGAGGACAAATGTTTCCACTCGTGTGCGTCTCATACCAACAAATCCAACCCCCTCACCACTCTAACTGAGTTGAGCCATGTGAAAGGTGCAGGTGTCCAAGTTAGGTCATTATCAACAAGAATTGTGCATGTGTTCCAAAATACTCTACTTAGACAGTAAAGAATCCATTGAACCAAGTCTCGTGATCCTCAAAGAATTAAGTCAACTAGACCTGAAGTACCTCAATTCCAATTCCTATAAGATTCCTATTATTAGGTAGATTTTAAGGTCCAATCAATCTCCAATCTTCGGATTTTACATAGACTTGTTCAACAGTCAAACACAATCCGAAAAATTCTCATGCCATGCAAATGCTATGCGGAATGCAGAAAATATTTTTGTGATGCAATTTTCAAAGATTTTGAAATTTTTATGGATTTTTAAAAAGATGATGCATATGCATTTTCTTAGGTTTTTCAAAAAGATTTTTCAAATGTTTTTGAGGTTTTAGTTTTACAAATGTTTTTGGGATTTTTGAAAACAAATATTTTTGCTAAAAATTAGGTTAAAATATTTACACAAGGATGCATTTTATATTTATAAGAAGTCGATTTTAAGAATTTACAAGGGTAAGTGGTCAATTTTATAAATATCGATATAATGGATTTTATTGTGATGTATATATACATATTTGAAAAGATATTTCAAACAATTTTTGAAAATTATAGTCCAAAATAGTTTTTACAAACATTTTTACAAACAAGTACACACATTTGAAAATTATTTTACAAAGGTTTTTCAAATAGTATAGATAGATTTTTCACATATTTTTGCAACCATTTTTCAAATCATTTGCAAATCATTTTTCAAACATTTTATTTCACACAAAGAAAATAAATTTTGCAAACAAAACATTTTACAATGGTTGAAAACATGTAACAAAATGTTTTCCAAATAGTTTTCGAAATATTTTTCAAAGAGATTGTCAAACTATTTTTCAAACATTTTACAAAAAATATTTTCACCCGATTTATTAATAAGTAAATACAAAAAGAATTTGAGGAATAAACGACATCTTTTTATGAAGGTTTTTAATGGATTTTTAGCCATAATTATAAACAAAATACAAAAGTACAATTTATGGCTAAAGTATATACGTTGTATATACGACCCCCCTATACTAAGCTTGAGCTATGTCCTCATAGATCAGAGAGAAAAAGAGAAGACATAACTCATACCGAGTATAGGAAAAGTCTAAAGAATAAAGAATGAATGAAGGAATGAATGAGAAGTCGACCGTCCCCCCTATACTTAGGATCAAATAATCCTAAGTATAGTAGACTGTACACCAAGCAGGGAGGGTCAAGGGTGGGAATGAAAAGATCATAATCAGATTGTCTCCCCCTATACTTAGGGTAAGATATCCTTAAGTATAGACAAGAAGAGGAGACAATGGATAGGATCAATGAATAGAGAAACTCGGGGTGCAAACCCCCCTATACTTAGGAAAACGTACATCCTAAGTATAGAAGAATGTCAACAAAGAGCGACACCTTTTGGTAGAAGAAGATAATAGAAAAGGAAAAGAAGAAAAAAAGAAAAGAAGAAAATAGATCTGAAGATGGAATGATAGATGAGGATGTACACATCACTCCCCCTATACATAGGGTAAAAGAAGCCCTACGTATAGGCGCAACAGGAGAAATGAAACAAAACGATGAACACTCGGCTCATCCATCACCCTATACTTAGGACAAAGTACGTCCTAAGTAAGGCAAACACGAGAATGGGTGGAAGGGTGATGAATCCTCATTCATCACTCTTTATTCTTTTATTTTAGCTAAAAACCTTTGCAAAACACCATGTATATTTGTGTAAATAAAATAAATTGACAAAAAGCATTCATTGTGTAAATATTAGTAATTAGCATGTTTTTGTGCAAAAATAAAAGAATAAAGAAACAAAGAAAAAGATGGAAATATTTAGAATAAATATTGAGTGACCTGAACCCAAGGGAGGGCTCCACAAGGGCATGGCCGCAAAATAAAATAAGTAGAGAGAGATAGGGTGACTCAACATGACGTACATATCCCTCTATATGTAAATAATTTATTTTATAAAAATAAAAATATATTTGGGTTCCCTATATTTTGTACATATTTGTAAAAATAAAACTAAAATAAAAATGGGAAAAATAAAAGAAAAAAAAAGAAATAAAATTCTCTCTCATCATTGTACATAGACCACATATATAGAATAAAATACCTATTTATTTCCCCTTGTAAATAATTAATAAAAAGCCAACAAAAATCACTTTATATTCCATATTTTATAATGTAAATAAATAAAATATAAAATTAGAATAAATGTACATAAATAAAAAAGTAAAAATAAAAATAAAAATTACATAGGTATACATACCTATATATAATAATAATATACTGTAAATACCTAATTTTATTTTCAAAAAAATAAATAAATATCACAAAAAAATACTATGAAAATAAATAACCATTTTTTATGTTGAAAATAATTTCAAATAAAATAATTTCCTATTTTAAAATTATTTTATAAATAATTAATAAAAGAAATTACCTGATTGGTCCACGGGGGATTGTTGACCACCGGTCAACTCTCCCCTTAGGACCACCAGGTAGGCGGATATGTGTTCCTACCCGACTTTGCCCAATTACCTTGGACTGATCTGACCATATTTCACCTAAATCCCAGGCTCCATTTATAGCTCGATGATCTGAGACCTTCGCCTGACCTTCATTCTAGGGGTTCGTGCATCGACGAGCGTGCCCGACTCCCATTTTTTCGAACCCCTAGCACTATAAAGTCTCATCTCGATCGCACATTTCAGATGACCTTCGTCTAGTGTCTCTCACTCCTAGGACCTCCGTCTTCTACCCTTGAGTGACAGCAAGATTCAGGAGTCGTTGCAGCGAGGATTGGAGTGCTCTAGCCCCTGGTCCAGTGGTTCTCGCCGTCGTGCTCCGCCCGAAGGAGCTCGAGCCTCTGGAGACGTTGCTCTATTGAGGCAAGGATCCCAGGAGGTCACCCACCTCCAGCACAAACATCTACGATCGTCAGGTACCCTCGATACCATCTAGAACACCTTCCATTTCGATTTCACGATTTAGCACCGCCGGCCTTCGCCGGCCATTTCGCTCTGCTCCCATCAGCCATTCACCGATCTGACCCTCGAACCATCTTCACGAGATTTCTCCCCATAGTCTACGCCCCTTCGATCATCCTGACTCGCCCCGGAGCAGGACCTCTGCTTTCCTCCCCCGTCGCTTCGCCGGAGAGCGCCGCCCCACCTCACACAGTCACCCCCTTCACACATAACTGGGTCGAGGCACTTTGCCCTTGACCCAGCTCTTTTCCTGTGAAGGTAGAGTCGAAGAAGGACCCTATCTAGGGGTCCAACAGCTGAAGCACAGGAGCTCTGAGCCTTCATCGTTGTTGGGTCCCTCCAGGGCTCCTTGGCTTCATCGGAGTACATCCGAAGCTGCAGAACGACGTCAGGGGCATTTTGCCCAACCTAGCAGCATCTGAGGATCCCTCCACCACGCTTATTGGGCCGGCGAAGTTCGCTGGCGAGCTGTTCTTTGAGGACCTCCAGATACCATCCGATCGACCCTTCGCTCCAGTTTGGATCGTAGCCGTCCATCCGCGGAGCGTTTCAGCCGTTTGATCCATCTGAGGGTCGCATCCAGAGCGTTAATCAACGAAGGGGTATCCACAACTCTCAGCTGTCCGACCACATGTGGACACCCCTCGTCCGTCAAATCATTAATAAGAGGGTAATTTGCACTTAGTCACTCCTCTTTTCCATATTTTAGTTTAGTCCTGTAAATATTAGTTTCAATTGTTTTTATTTTGGAAAATTTGCACTTTGGACCCTATGTTAAACGTATTTGCATTCTAGTCCCTGTTTTGTAGAGACACGTGCGTCGACACGTGAAATTTTGGGTATTTTTCATGTATGGGCTTGGGGTTCATCTGATGTTATGAATTGAAATTTTATTTCTGATATTTGCATTTATAACCCTATACGTATTAAATTAGAACAAGTGGTGAAATTTATGTGAATTTTGCACAGATACCCCTACAGTTTTCACACGTGTTGTATTTAAGACCCTGAAAGTAATTTTTACTACATAAAGGTCCTCGTGTGTTGTGTGCCTTGTATTGGCTGAATAAAATATCAATTAAACTCCAAATCAAGTGAAATTTGGATACGGCTCCTGCAACTATTTAAATATTTTACTATTTTTTTGGAACATTTTTCTTGCTTTTTGCTATTTTAAAAAAAACAAAAACATGCATTTGTGTTACTGTTTGAATTGAAAAATAAAAGAAAAATATAAAATATATTCTAAAAATTCCAAAAACAATAAGAATTGTTTGTTTTATTGTTGTTGAGTCTCTGTCCAATTTTTGTGTTATTTGGACTTATAAAACCCATAAAAATTAAAAAACCCTAAAATCATTAAAAATTCTATAAAAATTAAAAAATGCAAACTCTTTTTTGTAGCTTAATTTTTGTATCTAGTTTTCATAAAAATTATCTCTAGATTTTTAGAGGCTAATTGGATATTTTTAATTAGCCTTTCAAGTCTGGCAGCACATTGATTCACTGTTTTTCCCTTTCTTGATTTTTAGAAAACCAACTAAAAATTGTAAAATTCTGAAAAATTCACCAAAAACACTTAAAAATATAAAAATATAAAAACAATTTTTATTTGAGTTTTTGACTTTATTTGGTGTGTTTTATAAATAGTGGTTTGTTGGCTTGTTCCTTTGTATTTATATTTTCCTTATTAATAAAAATACAAAAAAATTAAAAAGATTTAAAAATCCACCAAAAATACTCTTTTTATTTTATTTTCTTTTTTGACTACTTCGTAGGCCGATCCGGCCAATCCGTGCTCCTTGTGTCCGACCCTGGTCGCTATACCAGGTTAAATAAATAGCAAGGACCGCTATTTGAGTTTATTGATTGATTTTATGATTTTGGTGGTTCCTTATTTTTCTTGTTGAGTCCGATTCGAGGGGTTGAGGTCGCAACGACCATTGAGACCTATCTCCCTTAGTCTCTCGGATATTCGGCTCATCAGAATGGCACAGTTGCCAAGGAGCACAGCTTAGTAGTCTTTGTTTTTCATTTTTTTTGTTCGGTTTTGTTTTTTACGACTTTTTCCGCATCTTTTCGTTCGCCCGCGGCTTTTCGTGGCTTTTTTATTTTCTTTGTTTTCTTTTTCTTTTAAATTTATTTTATTTTCTTTTATTTTATTTTGTTCTGTTTTTTTTTTATTTTGTGTATTTATTTCAATTTTTTCATATATTT
The DNA here is from genome assembly GCA_037367405.1 of Ottelia alismoides. Taxonomy (NCBI): domain Eukaryota; kingdom Viridiplantae; phylum Streptophyta; class Magnoliopsida; order Alismatales; family Hydrocharitaceae; genus Ottelia; species Ottelia alismoides. Next base: position 452,399 of record JAZKJV010001924.1, on the reverse strand, counting down.
ATTTTATTTTATTTTATCTTGCTTATTTTTATAATAATCTGTATCTGACACCTCTGTTGTTTCCTTGCGAGGGCCCGAGGACCGAGGCGGTTCTTCTCGAAGAGCCGACGCAACCGCGGGATTTGGAGGCAGCTCCCTTCTGCACGGAGCCGCAAGAGAGCGCGAGGAGGCAAGCAGGGGGGCGGGAGTGATAGATTAGCTTAGGATAGTAGTTTTTTTAGACTATTTATTATTGTAATAATACAGGTACCCGGACTTTCAGAGACTTGTGGATTGCGGGTTCTGTTTCGCCGAGCACCGGTGTGCTCGGGGGACCTCACCGCGTTTTTTGCCGGTTTTTAGTTTTCTCGATTTTACTTTATTTTTAACTACTTATCTGATTTACGCGGTTTTGGCCTTAGCTCATGATTTCTATTGATTGTGATGTAATTGATTAGGATACAAAGACCTAACTATCTGACTGTGCCTATTAGATCGTAATTGGACCTAATTAAAATTAATAAAGAAAAGGCTAACCTGGTCACCCGAGGGGTCACGCACCGCTAGAGGTCGTATACAGCGCTGGCAGGACCCGTTGTGGTGGGCACCGATCGGCATCCGAGACCGGACATCGACCCCTCCTGTTGACCCGTTAGTCACCGGTTCTCTCCGTGTAGAAATTGCTTCGTTAAGGCTGATTTCCTCATGCATCATATAGGCAGTTTATTTTCAGTCTTTATTTTATGCACGGATCACCCTACATGTAGAGTACTAGAGTCAAGTACACCTTTCTTACTCAGCATGCATCATCGATTTTATTGCGCATCAGCTTTTTTCTCTTCTCCCCCTGTTTTCTGGAATTAAAATAATCAGGAGAACCCGAAAAATTCATTAGGCATTGTTTACTTGAAAAACACCTAAAAAGAAAAACTATAAAAATTGGGACTGCTAAACACACTTGACCCTAAAAGGCACCTCACATAAAAATTTGTCTTGGGGAGAGCAACCCCCTCATTGTCTTGTTTGGATGAGCGAGAGAGCCACCCGAACACTAGGCTAGAGCCATATCCGAACCCCGATCAGACTACCTGCCTCTTATACGGGACAGTCTGGTTGGCAGATTGGATTCCTATCAGCTCGCGTAACCGCTCTGATATTCTGCCTTGATCACCTAAATAAAAATTGACAAGATAAATTGACCGAACCCTTACGGTCTTCAGCTCTGTATTGAGTAGGTGAACCTGGGGTTTTGTTTGCTCATCTTGTGTGTTTCCAGATCTCATCCGCCCGACTCGCCAGATCAGGATGATGGGCAGGAGGTCTCTTAGGCAGCCTCTGGTTGCACCGCTTTTTAGCACTCCAGCCCATTCATCTAAGTTGGTTCGTGAGAGCCGAGACCCGCTCTCTGAACCCTAGTTCGATTTCGCCGTGTTCCCCCTTGACCACCCTTCTACCAGTCCTGAGATACCAGTGCCAGATGAGAGACAACAAACAGATGATTTATCGGCACCTGAGTTTGGGTCTTTTGCCTTTGCAGAGACCATGGCCGGCACCAGCGATGACCGCACTGGAGGTCCCCTAGCAAAGCAGACTTACGTTCTAGACCAGAGTACGATCAACAACACCTTGATAGCCTCCCTCGAGATGATGCAGTAGCAGATTAGGGATCAGGGGGATTTCATGGTTGAGAGGAGGAAAGAGATGGAGAGGATGAGAGCTGATCGAAAGCAGTCGAGAGCCACAGGAGGCGGTCTAGAGAGACCCGATCAGTCCGATGAGCCAGTCTAGCCGGCAACGGCAGCAGTAGGAGCCAGACCGATGCGGGAGTTGCACAACCCCTGGATCGATGCTTACTCACCGGTGGATAGTTCTTCTGGCGATCGTGGGGGACTTCAAGTTCCCCCCACATACCGTTCAGCTTCTACCCCGCTTCCACGGGCTCGCGACTGAGGAGCCCCATCTCCACCTTTAGAAGTTTGAGATGGTCTGCAGCACCGTCCACGATCGGCAAGTGGACGAGGATACCATTAGGATGATTGCCTTCCCCTTCTTACTGGTAGACAGAGCAGCCAATTGGCTGAAGCACTTGGGGAGGTTTGTCCATACCTGGGAGCAGCTCCGCACCGAGTACTTGAACAAGTACTATCCACTCAGGCGGACCAATGCAGCGAGGGTCCTGATCAGCAACTTCTCCATGCTCCCCAACGAGCAGTTTCACGAGGCATGGGAGAGGTTCAGAGAGATTACAGACAGATGCCTGCACCACGACATTTTGAAGTTGAACCTGGTTCAGTGCTTCTTCTGCGGGTTGACAACAGAACTGTAGGGCCTGGTGAAATGCTTCTTGTGGTGGTTCCTACTTCACCAAGTATGAGGATCAGGTCTGGTCCATCTATGAGGAGATGGCCGAGAACTATACAGTGATATCCCAGACCCTACTCTACACCTAGGGACGCCCACATCCACAGACCGTGCAGTTTCAGAGGATAGCACGGGTCGATGCTGGTCCTTCCACTTCGTCCGCGGCAGCCGCACAGGCCATGTCCATAGCCGCAGGCATGGGCATCATCAATGAGAAGTTGGATCGGATCGAGCTGATAGAGAAGAAGTAGTGCCAGAGCATGATCCAGATTGATGAGATGGCACAGACGCTGAGTGACCTGAAGACACAGATCATGTGTCTCCAAGAGGCACGGATGGCTTCTCAGCCCCGTCTCATGTCACGAGGAGATCCGAGCAGCAGCGGTAGCTTGTCCCAGCACTCCAGTCAGCCTCGACAGGTTCACCATGTCCAGGTGGAGTCATACCAGTAGCCGCTGCAGTCTTACTAGTCACCACCATCCTCAAACATTCAGATGGTGGTTTACCAGCCGGATCAACCTCGGGCAGTACTCCACCCACCTTCTTATGAGCTGGAGCCGTTTATGGATGTCAACGGGATTTGGTACGACCGACCCTAGCCCGATATCCGACGAGACCATCCCGGATCCCGCTAGTCGGCCGGCAATTCCCAGCAGAAGCCTCAAGCCCAGGTGGCCAGTACGGCCAGCAGCGTGAGCAGCACTAGCAGCAGCAGCCCCTAGTTCAGCAACAACAGCAGTCATCCCCGTACTAGCAGTATGGTCCCCGTCCCTATCACCAGGGACAACCTTGGAGGCGAGAGCAGCAACATCATCAGCAGAAGTACCCCTCTCACCCTCACTACCAGCAGCAGCAGCCTCACTACCAGCGAGGCTACCCGTCAGGTTCTCATGGGCCGACCTATGAGAACCCCGCCTTGGATGATCTAGCCCGCCTCATGTCCGAGCAGCAGGCTACCTTTCGATGGGAGATGGATGAGTTCCGCCAGGAGATGAGGGAGATCGTGAGAGGGAAGGCTGCCATCCCTGCCCAGATTGAGCCTAACCCCAACAGTCTGAAGAGGAAATCTGAGCATGTAGAGTTTACTGAGATTACCACTCCTAGTGCTTCAATTGGTGATATGTCTGCATACATGTTTGATGTTGAGTTTATTACACTTAGGAGCAGTAGGATGCCAGCACGCGGCACCTCGTCTGAGCGACGACTCTATGCCACTTCAGGAGCACCAGGCGAGGAGAGGAGCGGTGATGAGGTCGCTAGAGAAGATGACGGTGGTACTGATGCCACCAGGGACATTGATCCAACCGACGGTACTGAGGCCGTCATTTCACCTGACGGAGGAGGTGGTACTGATGCCACCAGATGTGATGCCGAGCCAGAGTGGTACTGATGCTGCACATCCAGATGCCGAGGGTGGTGCTGAGGCCACCAATACTTCTACTACGACTCATGTTGTTTCTCCATCTGTTCATGTACCTCAGGACGTTTCTGTGAATAAAGGAAAGGATTTGTTTTATTCTGATCCACCTGTGGTGACTGATGATGAAATGTGTGGATTCTGTCGTGCTTGAGCAACCTAGACCCTCTCCTAGTCCTTCATCTGAGAAGGACCCACCAGTCCCCTTTCCCCAAGCACTCCGCTTTGCTAAGGGGAAGAAAAAAGAAAATCTCAAAAAGAACCATCAGATAGAGTTCAGCCAGCAGATGATAGATCGATTCCACATACAACTGACTCTAAAGGAGGCCTTGAAGAACATACCTCTACTCCAGAGATCACTCAGAGACAGGACCATTCTCAGGAGGAAGAGGAGGAGCCACTAGTCTGAGATCCATGTGCTCACTCGAGCCACTTGTTTCGCGATCCAGAACTGTCTGCCAGCCAAGAGGCCAGATGCAGGAGCCCCGTATGTCAGATGCCATATTCAGGAGCAGAGGTTCGATCGCACTCTATTAGACAGCTGGTCTTCGATCAACCTATTTCTGACAGCCCTACTCGACAGCTTCAAGTTGGGCCCTCTATGACAGAGCTGGACAATCTTTCAGTTTGCTGATCGATCTGTCAAGAGATCGAAGGGATTGCTAAAGGACGTTGTCGTCACGATTCAGGGCCTGAAATTCCTCGTGGACTTCGTTGTGTCGGACATGGAGATCCCTGAGTCTGTGACCGATACCCCCATCATTTTTGGATATCCATTCTTGGCCACAACCAAGGCAATATCCGATCATGATAGCGGGAAGGTATACTTTCGCGTCGAGGGCGAGAGTGTACAAATAGAGACGATCGAGGAAACTAGAACCCGAGATGCAGCTTGCTCCGAGCAGACTTTCGATTCAGAGCAGATGACAGATGCAGGGCGAGACATCCACCAAGATTGCGACTTTGTGATCACAGATGATGTGGTAGTTTGGGAAGACCCAGTAGCACAGGCCATCCTCTCACCTTCAGAGTTTGTTGATGCTCAGATGACAACAGAGGAGAGCTTGGATAGCGCACCCCTGGTCCAGGATACATCTCAGGCAGCAGAGCCGGTCCCCGATCGCGAGGCAGATTTTGTTAGTGATTCTGATATAGATCCCTCGGAGTCATATTTCGACTGGGCTGAGTTTGATGACTTGATACCGTGTCTGGCTTCCACAGAGCCGACAGCTAGGGAGGAGGTTGATGCCACACAGAGAAGAGACACCCCAGTAGAGCAGCCTTCGCCTGATTTAGATTGCGAGAGAGAGTTTCCATTCTCCCATACAGATTTGGTCGCATTCACTCAGACCTTTCAGAGGCCAGATCCACCAGCACAGTGTTGTCCAGAGCTGAAGCCGCTTCCCTCATCACTGAAGTATAGGTTCCTTGCGGGCGAGCATGAGATGTACCCAGTCATTATCTCAGTGGATTTGACTAGAGAGCAGGAATCATGTCTGATGGGGTTCTTGAAAAGAACTGCAAGGCGATAGGATGGAGTGTAGCCGATCTCTAGGGGATAAGTCCAGTCCTGTGCTCCCACCATATCTATCTCAAGGAGGACGTGAAGCCGTCGCGTGAGTTCTAGTGGCGGTTGAACCCGAACCTTCAAGACGTTGTCATGAAGGATATCTCGAAATGGTGGAGTATCGATTTTATCTACCCCATCTCCGACTCCAAGTGAGTCAATCCATTGCATGTCGTGCCCAAGAAGACGGGCATCACTACAGTTGTCAGTGAGTCTGGAGAGGAGATCACTACCTAGGTACCCACTTCTTGGCGGGTCTGCGTGGATTACAGACGTCTCAACCAGGCCACCAAGAAGGATCATTTCCCCTTGCCCTTTATTGATCAGATCATTGATAAACTGGCAGGGAAGAGCCATTACTGTTTCTTGGATGGGTACTCTGGATATAACCAGGTGGCGATTGCGCCATAGGACTAGGACAAGACTACCTTTACCTATCCTTTCAGGACATATGCTTTCAGACGGATGCCCTTTGGATTGTGCAACGTTCCGGCGACATTCCAGATCTGCATGTTGTCCATCTTTTCAGACATGGTAGGGGAGTGCTTGGAGGTCTTCATGGACAACTTTTCGGTCTATGGCGATGGATTCGACTCCTGTCTTGACTACCTAGACCGTGTCCTCCAGCGATGTATTGAGGTGCACCTGGTGCTTTCTTGGGAGAAGAGTCACTTCATGGTGACTCAAGGGATGGTGCTTGGTCATATCATCTCCAATAGGGGCATGGAGGTTGATCCGGATAAGGTGAATATCATTAGGAAACTTAGTCCACCGTCCAACTTGCGGCAGTTACGGTATTTTCTGGGGCACGTCAGTTTCTACCGACGATTCATTCATGATTTCAGCGGGATTGCCCGACCGTTGACTGATCTGCTGATGAAAGACACCGAGTTCATTGTGGATGATAAGTGTCTAGCGTCATTTGAGACTCTCAAGAGTCTAGTTGTCGAGGCTCCTGTCCTGTAGCCACCTGATTGGTCTCTCCCATTCGAGATCATGACAGATGCCTCTGATTTTACCATAGGGGCCGTGCTGGGACAGAGGAGGGATGGAGTATCCTTTGTTATTCACTACGCTATCTGAACTATAGATACAGCTCAGAGGAACTACATAGTCACTGAGAAGGAGATGCTAGCCGTAGTGTTCGCCCTAGATAAGTTCAGATCGTACATCATTGGATCTAGAGTGACCATCTTCACTGATCATACCGCCATCCGATACCTCATGGCAAAGAAGGATGCCAAAGCCAGATTGACCAGATGGATCCTTCTACTCCAGGAGTTGATATAGAAATTAAGGACAAGCCTGGAGTCAAGAATGTGGTGGCGGATCATCTCTCCCGATTGGAGCATATATCGAGCCTATTTGTGAGACCTTCCCAGATGAGGCGATCCTTGTGATCGCCTCCCTCCCATGGTATGCGGATATTGTGAACTTTCTTGTTGCCAAGAAAGTCCCACAAGATTGGCCCAGGCAGAGACTTGAGACCTTCCTCGCGAAGGCCAAGTTCTACCACTGGGAGGATCCCATCCTTTATCATGAAGGAGGGGATAGCATCTGGTGTAGGTGCATTCCTCAGGAGGAGCACCACAGCGTCCTCACTTACTGCCACAAGCTTGAGGCAGGAGGACATCACTCTGGGAGGAGAACGGCACAGAAATTGCTCTAATCCGGCCTATGGTGGCCTACCCTCTTCAAGGACTCTGATGAGTTCGTGAAGAGGTGTACTGACTGTCAGAGGATGGGCACTTGCGGACAGCGTGATATGATGCCGATGCAGCCCATTCACTTCTGTGAGGTTTTTGACGCATGGGGCATCAATTTCATGGGTCCATTCCCTAGGAGTCAGGGATTTGAGTACATTCTGTTGGTCGTTGATTATGTTAGTCATTGGGTTGAGGCCATCTCCGTCCGAACCGCAAATGCTAGGACTGTTTGCAGATTTTTGAGGAAGCATATCATTTCATGGTTCGGGGTACCTCGAGTGTTGATATCTGACGGGGGGTCTCATTTCATCAACGACAATGTAAAGGCCCTTGCTATACAGTTCAACATAGACCATCGAGTAGCCACACCGTATCATCCTCAGACCAATGGTATTGCTGAAGTGTTGAACAAGGAGATCAAGACTATATTGCAGAAGGGTGTCTACCCTGACCGAAAGGATTGGTCACAACTTTTGGACTCGTTCTTATGGGCATATCAGACGTCCTTCAAGACACCATTGAGTACATCTCCCTTTCACCTCATTTATGGCAAGCCCTGCCATTTACCTGTTGAGATTAGACATAGGTCACTCTGGGCAGTTACAGACATCATCATGGATCCAGTGAGTGTACGAGACCAGAGGAGGGCAGAGTTAGCAGCCCTGGAGGAGCTTCGTGATACAGCCTTTTCGAGCATCCTACAGTACAAGGAGAGAGTGAAGGAGTGGCATGATTCTCATATCAGCCACAAGCAGTTTGAGATAGGACAGTGAGTATCGTTGTTCGATGCCAGGTTGAGATTATTTCCAGGGAAGCTACAGAGCAAATGGAAGGGACCTTACTTGGTTAGAAAGGTACACGACAATGGGAGTACTGATATATCTGAGTTGTCTTCTGAGAGTACCTTTCGTGTTAACGGTCAACGGCTCAAACCATATCTAGATCATGAGCCGTTGGTCGTTGACGTTGCCCCGATTCACTTTGCATGAGATGTGGTCTCTTGACTCACATCTATTGCATCTCACGCTTGATTATCACTGTTCTCCCGACTTGTATAGATCCAGTTGTCCATATCACACTATTCTTCAATCCAACACCCCATTTACATCTTCGACGTTGCTATACTTATGTGCACTTTACCCTAAGTATAGAGGGTGTGAGACTTTTGAGTTTCTTTTGATTCATTTTTACCTCTGTTTTGCTGCCTATACTTAGGGATATTTTACCCTAAGTACAGGGGAGGTAGACCCCGTACATTCTCACTCGGATTTCCCTTCGTGTACAACCTGTTATACTTAGGATTATTTGATCCTAAGTATAGGGGGAAATCCCGAGATCGTCTTGCATTTCTATTATTTCATTCATCTTTGTATATAGCCTTCCTTTTCACTTCCCTATACTAAGCACAAGTTATGTCTTCTTCATCGCTCTTGACTTTGAGGACATCGTTCGAGCTAAGTATAGGGTGGTGTGTATATATTCCATATATACTTTAGCCATAACTTGTACTTTATGTGAGTATGTTAATAAATAAAAATGGCTAAAACCCAAAAATCCATAAAAATTGAAATTTTTCCTTGTAAATAAAATTCTTTTATTGCACATACATAGCTAGTTGTACTAATTATTTTTGTAAAAATGTTTGTAAAAATCTTTTGTGTAAATAGATTGTAAATATTTTCATATAAAAATTATGTATATAGTACAATTTTTTTGTAAAATGTTTTGAAAATCAAACGTTTGCAAAAACCTTGTGTAAATTTGTGTAAATATTTTGCAAAACTTGCATTCATGCATACATCCATATTTTCAAAACATTTTTCAAAAAATTTTCACATGTGTAAATATTTTGTAAATAGCATCTTTGTAAATACTTGTATAGTTTTTCCTGGATCATAGTTGACATTTAAACTAGCCTGGAATTAAATTGAAAAATGGAGCTTGGTTAAGATCTTAATCCACCTAATTATAAGAGGAACCTTATAGGGCTTAGGGTTGAGACTTTTCAGGTCCATGGTGACTTAATTCTTTGAGTCCACTAGGCTATGATCATATGTCATCTCGATGAGCCTAAGTAGAGCACTTAACAACACACACATGACTCATATATACAATGGTTTTACTTGGACCCGCACTTTACACTATGCTCTCTACGGATAAGGTGGTGAGGAGGCAGTCTTTCTTGACTTGGGGTAGCATATGAGGGTAGTACTTCTAGGCGGAATCTCTCTTCTTCTTATAGTAAAGGAAGTGCATCTCAACTTTGTCTCGTTGCCATGAGGTCTAACGACAGGAGTTGTGGGTTGCAATAATGCTTCAAAAGAGGGATAGTCTACTGGCTCAAGAGGAAAAACTCCTTATGTATATATGTTGCACCTTGTAGATATGTTGTACAGATGCACATCAAAAAAAATTGCAAAAAGAAAAGAATAACTCCAAAAAAGTGGTGGGTCTGATAGAAAATGATAATCCCACCGAAGTGTATATAGTGCAATAAGTAAAGCTTGAGACTCATGTTCCATCTTATGTAGCATGCAGCAGGGAGACTTAGATACACTGGTTGTGCTCCCAGGGATACATGGCTACACTGGCCATGGTCCATTCTCTTCTTCCCCCTCTTCTTGAGCTGGTTGAACTTTGAACTTAGAAGGGAATACCCCGCTCTTCGAGGAAAGAGTGGCCAGACTAGGGTCATAGAGTTACCTTGTTGGGGAGGGTTGTCATTTTGCTACTTCTGAGGTGGAGAGCTTACCTCACTTACACATCACAAGATTCATGGTCTTCAGGGTTTGTGTATGTAGACTTGTTCTGATCTGGATTATTGACGAGTCTTGACGATAGATTGGTGGATCTTAGAGGCTGATAAGTTTTAAACTTAGTCCAGATAAGGTTCCGACACATTAATAATCCAAAGATTTGACTGAGCTCCATACTTTAATTTAATGAAGGCAAGATTAATAATCATCATTGATCCATGCATTCCCCCTCCTTTTCTTTTTCCTTTATTTTTCACTTCTTTTTCAAATAAGTGTTTGCTAAGGGACTAGCAAAGTTAAGTATAGGGGGGTGATGAATCCTCATTCATCACTCTTTATTCTTTTATTTTAGCTAAAAACCTTTGCAAAACACCATGTATATTTGTGTAAATAAAATAAATTGACAAAAAACATGCATTGTGTAAATATTAGTAATTAGCATGTTTTTGTAAAAAAATAAAAGAATAAAGAAATAAAGAAAAAGAGGGAAATATTTAGAATAAATATTGAGTGGCCTGAATCCAAGAGAGGGCTCCACAAGGGCCTGACCGCAAAATAAAATAAGTAGAGAGAGATAGGGCGACTCAACATGATGTACATATCCCTCTATATGTAAATAATTTATTTTATAAAAATAAAAATATATGTGTGTTCCCTATATTTTGTACATATTTGTAAAAATAAAACTAAAATAAAAATGGGAAAAATAAAATAAAAATAAAAAGAAATAAAATATTCTCTCATTAGTTTACATAGACCATGTATATAAAATAAAATACCTATTTATTTTCCCTTGTAAATAATTAAAAAAATCCAACAAAAATCACTTTATATTCCATATTTTATAATGTAAATAAATACAATATAAAATTGGAATAAATGTACATAAATAAAAAACTAAAAATAAAAATAAAAAATACATAGGTATACATACCTATATATAATAATAATATAATGTAAATACCTATTTTTTTCTAAAAAATAAATAAAAATCACAAAAAAATACTATGAAAATAAAGAAACATTTTTTTTGTTGAAAATATTTTCAAATAAAATCATTTCCTATTTTAAAATGATTTTATAAAAAATTAATAAATGAAATTACCAGATTGGTCCACGGGGGATTGTTGACCCCCGGTCAACTCTCCCCCCAGGACCACCAGGTAGGCGGATCTGTGTTCCGACCCGACTTTGCCCAATTACCCTGGACTGATCCGACCATATTTCACCTAAATCCCAGGCTCCATTTGTAGCTCGATGATCCGAGACCTTCGCTCGACCTTCATTCTAGGGGTCTATGCATCGACGAGCGTGCCCGACTCCCATTTTTCCGGACCCCTAGCACTATAAAGTCTCAGCATAGTCGCACATTTCAGATGACCTTCGTCTAGTGTCTCTCACTCCCAGGACCTCTGTCTTCTACCCTTGAGTGACAGCAAGCTTCAGGAGTCGTTGCAGCGAGGATTGGAGCGCTCTAGCCCCTGGTCCGGTGGTTCTTGCCGTCGTGCTCCGCCCGAAGGAGCTCGAGCCTCTAGAGACGTCGCTCCATTGAGGCAAGGATCCTGGGAGGTCACCCACCTCCTGCACAGACGTCTACGATCGTCAGGTACCCTCGATACCATCTAGAACACCTTCCATTTTGATTTCGTGATTTAGCGCCGCCGGCCTTCGCCGGCCATTTCGCTCCGCTCCCATCAGCCATTCACCCATCTGACCCTCGAACCATCTTCACGAGACTTCTCCCCATTGTCTGCGCCCCTCCGATCATCCTGACTCGCCCCAGAGCAGGACCTCCGCTTTCCTCCACCGTCGCTTCGCTGGAGAGCGTCGCCCCACCTCACATAATCACCCCCTTCGCACATAACCAGGTCGAGGCACTTTGCCCTCGACCCAGCTCTTTTCCTGTGCAGGTAGAGTCGAAGAAGGACCCTATCTGGGGGTTTAATAGCTGAAGCACAGGAGCTCCGAGCCTTCATCACCGTCGGGACCCTCCAGGGCTCCTTGGCTTCATCGGAGTACATCAGAAGCTGCGGAACGGTGTTAGGGGCATTTCGCCCAATCTAGCAGCATCCGAGGAGCCCTCCACAGTGCGTATTGGGACGGCGAAGTTTGTCGGCGAGCTGTTCTTCGAGAACCTCCAGATACCGTCCGATCGGCCCTTCGCTCCAGTTTGGATCGTAGCCGTCCATCCGCGGAGCGTTTCGGTCGTTTGATCCATCTGAGGGTCTCATCCGGAGCGTTAATCAACGAAGGGGTATCCACAACTCTCAGTTGTCCGATCACACGTGGACACCCCACGTCCGTCAGATCATTTATAAGAGGGTAATTTGCACTTAGGCCCTCCTCTATTTTGATATTTTAGTTTAGTCTTGTAAATATTTGTTTCGGTTGTTTTTATTTTGGAAAAATTGCACTTTGGACCCTATGTTTATCGTATTTGCATTCTAGTCCTTGTTTTGTAGAGACACGTGCGTCGACACATGAGTTTCCGGGTATTTTGAATGTATGGGCTAAGGGTTCATCTGATGTTATGAATTGAAATTTTATTTCTGATATTTGCATTTATACCCCTGTGCGTATTGAATTGGAACATGTGGTGAAATTTTTGTGAATTTTGCATGGCTACCCCTATAGTTTTCGCACATGTTGCGTTTAAGCCCCTAAAAGTAATTTTTATTAGATACATGTCCTTGTGTGTTGTGTGCCTTGTATTGGCTGAATAAAATATCAATTAAACTCCAAATCAAGTGAAATTTGGATACGTGGCTCTTGCCACTGTGTAACAATTTCACTATTTTTTGGAACATTTTTCTTGCTTTTTGCTATTTTTAAAAAATCAAAAACACGCATTTTTGTTACTGTTTGAATTGAAAAATCAAAGAAAAATATAAAAAAATCATCTAAAAATTCTAAAAAAAGGAATTGCTTATTTTATTATTGTTGAGTCTCTTTCCAATTTTTGTGTTATTTGGACCTATAAAACCCATAAAAATTAAAAAAACCCTAACAATTTTATAAAAATCATTAAAAATTCTATAAAATAAAAAAAATGCAAACTCTTTTCTATGGCTTAATTTTGTATCTAGTTTTCATAAAAATTATCTCCAGATTTTTAGAGGCTAATGGGATATTTTTAATTAGCCTATCAAGTCTGGCTGAACATTGATTCATTATCTTTCCCTTTCCTGATTTTTAGAAAAATCAACTAAAAATTGTAAAATTCTGAAAAAATCACCAAAAACACTTAAAAATATAAAAAACATGAAAACAATTTTTTTGAGTTTTTTGACTTTATTTAGTGTGTTTTATAAATAGTGGTTTGTTGGCTTGTTCCTTCGTATTTATATTTTCCTTATTATTAAAAAGACAAAAAAATAAAAAAGATTTAAAAATCCTCCAAAAATACTCTTTTTATTTTATTTTCTTTTTTGACTACTTCATAGGCTGATCCGACCAATCTGTGCTCCTTGTGTCCGACCCTGGTCGCTATACTAGGTTAAATAAATAGCGAGGACCGCTGTTTGAGTTTATTGATTGATTTTCTGATTTTGGTGGTTCCTTATTTTTCTTATTGAGTCCGATTCGAGGGGTTGAGGTCGCAATGACCATTGAGACCTATCTCCCTTAGTCTCTTGGATATTCGGCTCATCAACGAGCAATACGGGAGAGGGACGAAGATGAACAAAAGTGAATATACAACAGAGATGGATGTACATGGGATCAAGAAGGTAGGAAGCGAACCTTCTTGCGGGACCGCTGAGGAATAGATCTGGTATGGTGCAGGTCGACATCGGGGTCCATGGTGGACAGAAGCCGATCAGGGTCGACCTAGTGTAGGTCCTTAGTGGTGTCAAATCGAAAAGGCACGAACCAATCAATGGAAGTAGTATGGCTAGGTTCGCCTTGGGGGTCTCGTTGATGTCGAAGTGAAAAGGGACAAACTCGTCGTCAGTGAAAGAAGTAAAGTTGGAATCATCCTGCGAGGTCTCGTCCAGGTCAAAACCAAAAGGAACGAAGTCATTAGTGGAAGTAGTCGAACTCATTTCGTCCTCAAGAATCTCAACTAGATCATCGTTTTCATCAAAGCCCTGAATTTCTGAATAAAAGCGATAAGATCAAAATCGGCCTCAATATCAATCACATTTGAGTGACTAGGAACAGACTTATCAGTGGAAGTAGTCAAACCAGGTTTGTCATGTCTAGTCTTGGTGTCTTTCCTCCGCTCTATGGTATTAATCATGTAAATCCCGCGGATTTCATCAACACATCGCCACACACTAGAAGGAGGAACTTCAAGGTCCATGCTTTCTAAGTCTTCCGCCCTTCGGAGGATTTCTCGGGTCTCATCAGCGATCATAAAGCAAACTTCTCTAATATTGTCAGATAGGTCATAGGCCTCGGAGTCAGCTAGAATCGGTGAAGGCGCATCAGGTGCAGGTCTCTGATCAGTAGTGGATGTAGTGGTGGTCACCTTGCTCTCGTCAACAGGATGGAAGCGAATCTCTCCTGATCCGTAGTCAATAGCAACCCTCGCAGAGGTGAGGAATGGTCGTCCCAGGATGATTGGAGAGGGGTCCCCTGTGGAGGTCTCCATGGGAAATACGACAAAATCAATATTGTAGCTCATGCCTTGAATCGAAATGATGGCATTTTCTAGTATACCCTTCGACCTCTTGATGGATCCATCAGCAAACTGAACGATCATCCTGGTTTTCTTGAGAGGCCCTAAGTGAAGAGATTGTACCAACGAGAAGGGTAAGATGCTAATCGAAGCACCGTCGTCTAGGAGAGTGGGATCACAAGTGAAGTTGGAGATGGTGCAACTAATGAAGGGGGTAGCTGTGTTCTTCTTCCTAGGGATGGGACGGTGTGTGATGGCGTGGGCAGTGGCCATGGTCAAGATATGATGCTCAGATCCGCTTCTCTGTTTTCTCTTCTTGGGAGGAGGAGCAGATAATTGGGTCATGGCCTGCTGAAGTGAGGCACGGATGATCTCATGAATGGCAGCCACCACTTCGGGTTCAGTCAATAATTTTTTAAATTTTTGGACCTCATCCATACAGGGGAGGACGTCAGAATCAGCATCTACACGAGGCACGCCAAGAGCAGTCTTACAGCGGCATCCTCGAGGTCAAAGGTGGGACAAGGTGTGTGAGGCTGTGTTGTCAAATGATCTGGCAAAGGTTCCCTCTCCTCACAGTCTGAATCGATCACATGTCTCCCAAACTCTTTTTGGATTTTTAAAATTTTCTCATTTTTTTGTATTTTGGGCGATTATAAGCTCTCACAAGAATCCTCAATCAAGTTTGAATCATCAAATTGTGAAGCATCGATATGGCTCTTATTTAGGTAGATGAGGTCATTAATCCTCGAATTCATTTGCTCCATGAACTGGGTCAAGGTCTCAAATGTGGACATCGTGAGAGGTGACTCCAACAGATCAGTTTTGGGTGGAAGTGAAGGTGGAAAGTAAGAAGTTGGAGGTGGATGTGGTTAGAAGTCCGAGGGCTGATACTGTGGATGAGGTGGATATGTAAAAAAATCAGAAAAAGTAGGAGGAGAATCCTCCTGATAAAAGGGAGGTGGACCGTTTGGAGTGAACGAGGGATCCGTAAAGTCTAGATAGAAAACGCTCTAGGGGTCTATCTCGAAGACAAAAGGAAATGATCGGGAGAGCACGAAGGTCAAATCAAGAGAGTGAAGAGAAAGGTGCAAATGCGGAGGGACAATCTAGAACACACACAAGCAAGCACAAACAAATGCACACAAAACAAACCCTCAATTCACTTACTCAACTCGGTAGAGACCGAAAAGTCGTTCTCTTTATCTTGTCTATCTTAGAGTTAGGTGAGAAGTCAAAAATTACACAAACACTTAGGGGCTGAAATGGGATTTTAGCACTAATCATTAGTGTGTGCACGAGCAAGTAAAAGCGAAGATAATGAGGGGATTACTCGCCGAATACAAGATTTTTCTTTTTTGGTCGATTTTAGGGTCAAGTAATATTAACAGTCCCTATTTTATTTGTTATCACTTTTTTGGATTTTTAGTAAGAAATGCACGTGCCTAACGAGGAATCAATTTTACTTAGCACCTATGTGATCAAAATTAGAGGGAGAGGTGAAAAAGCAATGCAAGCGACAAACAATGATGAATGCTATAGTGTAAATGCTCACCTTGCCTCCAGCACTCTACATGCAAGGATGCTCAGCAGAATTTAAACCTAAACTATATGCAGATGCAACCGATGAAATCGCCTTAAGATGAGAAGCCGCTATTAGCATGAAGCATGATTTTCAAAATTTTGACTTAGTCCAAACGTTCTCTATAGGAGCATGCAATGGTGATTATTGTGTTTGGACCTAATACTACAACAAGTAGATCCTAAATCTAAGGGCTCAATCACACAAATAAAGAAAATAAAATTGGAAAACAAAATAAAAAGAAGCGATGAAAACCGTGAAAACCGCGGTGAGCCCCCAAGTGTACAAACACTTGGAAATTGGGCATGAATGTCCAATGTTCAGAGTACCTGTATTATTACAATAATAGAGTCTCTCTCTCACAAAATTACACAAATAAATAACTGCACAAAATTGCTCAAAATGTGATTATCTTCTCAAGTCCTCCCTGCCTCCTTTGATGCTAGGTCAGAAATCTCCTACCGCCTTCACGTGGGTGCATAGACGCCTAGGGTAAAGCGTCTCCCTCGATCCGCGGTACCTCGCACAAAGTCAAACAATATATATCAAAAAAAAAGAAAATAAATAAAGAAAAATGAAGACAAATAATCATAATCACACAAAAATTCGATCTATATGTTGTTGCTCCCCGGCAACGGCGCCATCAGATTAACCCAAAAAATCGATGGTCTTAAGTCCCACACAAGGAAGGATCTCAGTCGCTGAGTCGACCACACGAAATCCGAGTTAAGACAACAACTAACCCACAACAGATAAATCAAGTAATGAACATAAATGTACGGGGTTAAAATTTATTATAACTCAACAATGAATGTGTATAGTGTGCAAGCAAGTAGAGTGTCGAACACAGGGAACAAGCATGATAGAACGGGGCAATAATGCTCAAAAATGTGAATGTGGTGTATTTGCCTACCTATGCTATTTTTGTGAGTTTTTAATTTTATAATATTTTTATTTCTAATTTATGTTTTTATACTTTGATTTTTAATTTCTGATTTTGTATTTTCTTTTTGTATTTTATATTTTTTTTATATTTTCTTTTAAATAATAAAGTAGATACACAATAAAGAAAAGAGATATATAATATATATAGAAAAATAGGTAAAAATAAGAAAAAAATCAGGAAATAAGACATTTTTGGGCTTTTTATATTTTCCTGATGTTTTTGTGATTTTTCTAGATTTTTTCTATTTTTTTAGTATTTTTAAAGGCAAAAATACTGAAAACAGTGAGTAAAATAAAAGGCTAAAACTAAAATGAGGATGAAAAATATCAAACAGAGACCAAAATTCCTTAAATTAATGTTAAAGTAATGATAATAAAACATAGAAATTTCAGAGACAAAAATTATATTTGTAGGATTTTTGTGGAACTTTTAAGATTTTTATGAAGATTTTAGGGGTTTTGCTCTTTTTTGGAGTTTCCTTTTGTATTTTTTTATAATTTTTGGGATTAAGTTAAAACACACTATAACAAACAAAATATATTTTTTTTAGAATTTTTCGAAAGGTTTATATATTTTTTGGTACTTTCTAATGCAAATAGAGCTGAAAATGCATGTTTTTGAATTTTTATAAATATTAAAATGCAATAAAAATGCAAAACAAAAATATAGCGTGAAAAAGCGACAAAATAGGAATGTATGTCTAATTTTTGGATATTTTTTGAGTTTTATAGATGCATGAAATAAATAGTGGAAAAAAAGAAAATACAGCCTGAAAGGGGTATTTTTGTAATTAGGTAAAAGTACAGGGGTTGAAATGCAAATTTCCCACAATTTTATAATGCAATTAAAAACTTTCTTGACCAATTAAAAATAGCCAAAACACCAAGATTAATTCTTGCAAAATCACCAAAGTCACGTGCACAAGGCACGAGACCAGGCAGGACTAAATAGCAATATTCCAAAATCTAGGGGGGTAATGCGCAAAATGAACAAATATTTATAACTGAAATAAAATGTTCATGAATTGGAAATAAATGCAACGAACCCCAGGGGCTATTCTAGAAAAATGCTAGAGCTCACGTGCCACGCACGTGAACCTAGAAGGGGCCTGGATGCAATAACGAAAACTACAGGGTTCTGGTTATAACTTTTACAAAAAACATTAAAAGGGTAGAGGAAAGTTTATGCCTTAATTATAAAATACAAAAAAAATGGCTGGGTAAGAATGCAAAATACCTAGAGCACCATGCGATCTGACGGCTGATATGAATTACTTACACCACGTGTCGAGTTTGGAACGCACGATACCCCTTCGTGCGGACGTCTGAAATTAGATCCCCCGATGGGATCTGACGGTCGAAGCTACTGAAGATCCGACGGTCGTTGATGCGCTCCAAGAACCGGCCAGATCTGACGGCCAGAAGGGGACGACGAAGAATGGGGAAGAACTCGCGGCGAGGCGAGCTTCCCCGACCACCTTTTCCCTCCTCAGGCACTCCTTCGAGCTCCAAAATGGCTTGGGTTGTTCCTGCAATCCTCCTCTAGCTGCTGGCAGCGACAAAATTAGACGATGATCGCCAGAAGTGGCTGGCGAAGGCGGAGGAGCGGGAGCGCTCCAGGTATCTCTGTCGGGGGTCCCAATGCCTCTAGCGGTGTCTTAAATAGTCCTGGACCTGCAAGAATGAGTCAAGAAGGTTGCGAGCAAAATGCCACAACCTTCCAGAGGGAAAAAAAGGCGGGATGGCATAGATGGATGCTCGCTGGAGCAAGCTCCGGCGAGGGGAGGATTAAGTGAATGGTTGGGTCGTGGTCGAAAATGAAGGTGGAGAACTACTCTTAGGGCTATGGTGAATAAAAAGAACGCAAGAAAAGTGAATAAATTGCAAACCTCAAAGTTGAAAATGCTTGAGATGAACCTCGACGGCCACTTGGTCGGAGATGGGGTGGAGACCAGCCTTCAAGGCCTCGTCGTACCTCGACAGGGATGCAAGGGACTCCCCTGTCACCGGAGTCAACCCAAAAGATCCCTGGAGGTCTAAACATAGCCAAGAAAGGGTTCCAAGGATGAGGGGAAGGTCGGGTGCATTTTTGAACGGGTGGTGAATAGGCTCCGAAGATCGAGGCACAACAGAGATTGCAGTGATGCCCTGCCCAAGGAAATCATAGGACGTGCATGATGGTCTACCGAGGAGCAAAAGTTGTGAAGAGGTCAACCTGAGATGGTGAAAGACGCACTCTCCAAAATTTGGAGAAAATGCATAAAAAACCATAGTCTGACACAGAGCCAGACCTCGGTCAGAGAGTTGACTGAGGTCAACCAACGGAAGCTTCTGGTTGGTACATGTGGACCAACCAGAAAATTCCATGGTAAAAAAGTTTATTAATTCATTTTAAAATAGCAAATGATTTTATTATTTTTGGATTATAAAATAAAAAAATGTTTGTTGTTTTCTAAAGTATTTTAATATGATTTTTATTATTTTTCTGAGGTATAAAAAATACAAGTTACCTTTTATAGCCTATATAGGTATACATATCTATATATTTTATTATTTTATTATTATTTTGTATATTTAATTTTATTAATTTTGTTCATTATTTTATATATTTATAAATTATTTTTATACACTTAAATATATTTTTATTTTATTTTTTTGAAGTGTTTTGTAAACTTAATAAAATAGTAGTATTGATTTATATAGGTATCTTTACAGGTATTATACTTATATATTATATGCAGGCATTTAATTTTTGTGTTCTTTTAGTGTTTTATTCTGATTTAAGTGTACACATATATTACAAATAAAATTTACAAAATTATAAAAATATAAAATTGTAAAAATAATGAATAATAAATAAAATAAATATTTTAATATGTACAAGTATACAATAGGGGTCCAAAACTCAACTTTCAAATCGTAGCTCCGATAAAATACGAAACCATCTTCATTAAATAGCTTATTAAAAATTATATACAATTAAAGGTGATTTTGATGCTTTTTGAGTTTTTATTTGAGAGATACAGGTCTGGGAAGTTGGGATTCTAGAATTTTATTCAGGTCATATCTTTTTACCTATACATTACTTTAGAGTGAAATTAATTTTGTATTTTTCTATATTTAATTATCTACAACTTTCATGTACAAAGTTACTTTATTTGAGGTATAAAAAGTGGATCTAAAAATAGGTCCCAAAAAAAATAAAGAATGAATTAAATAAAAGGAATTTTTATTGGATTATGGCCCTTATCTCCCCCTACTTTATTCCTTGTCGACCTATTCATCTAGATGCCTAAGTCTCGGGGTTTAGGGTCATAAAATATTTACAATATTTTATTCTTTTTCTTTTCTTTTCTTTATTCTTTTATTTTGACTTTAAAATCTTTATTTTATACACTATTTACACATACATGCATGAATGCTAAAATGCGGGAATTAAGGGTATTTACATGCATTTGCTTGGACTTTTGAGGCCAAAATAATAGAATAAAGATGATGAAATGTGGATTCATCACTCCCTCTTTGCCATTTCCTCCGCCGAGGCCCTCGAACCCATCTAGATCTGCTACATCCTCCCCTCCTCCATGCTCCGCCACTACCTCCACCCCTACAAGATGTCCAAGCTCTCATGGAGGTCTTGGTAGGGATTGTATATCCTCACGTTACCTACGTGAGCTACAAGATTTCCACTATGGTGATAGTCATTGCCTCCTTGGGAGTGGTGGTTGCACCTTTGATCGACCATAAACGACGAGTGTTGGGGCTATTGAGACTAGGGTTTTGATAGAGGAAACAAGGGAAGGGGGAGGGGACAATATTGGACAGTTACACCCCTCTTTACCTCACCATGATGTGAAAAAACCATGGTTAAGTTCAACTTATTGATGGTTAAAGTCACGGAGGGGCACAAGTGATAGAACAGTAAGAAGTCGGGGCACAACTGATATTCCAAAAAAGTATGGGGCATAACTAATACTGAAATATCTTAGAGGGACACAACTGATAAAAAAACCTAATAACTAAAAATATTTAAAAACCCATATAAAAATAAGAAAAACAAAAAATATATAAATTATTATTAATTAGCAATAATTAAAAATAACTACCCAGTCATTTTGCTCCCCAGAGTTTGACACTCTACACTACTTAACTCACATACTTTGTCATTTTATTTATCATATTGAGGGTTAATTGTTGATTGAATTGAGGTTGGTCGCGCAACGATTCCTTGTCTAGCTTGTTAGACTAACGAGGAACTACGGGCCAAGAGACAGTCTCATGTAGATAGTTTCTTTGGGATGTGGAACTCTCAAAAGGGAACAGAGGCATGCAAAGGTTTCCTCAGGATGGATGGATATTATCCATTGATTGCCAAGGCCCACTGCTATTAGCAATATATTAAATATTGTTATATTCCTTGTAATTTTTTAGCAAAAAGATAATATTTAACATGATTAATATTTTTTATTATACAAATGTTATAGCACTACAACAAAATCGGTGTAAAAAGATAGTGAATATTATAATATTTATCATTATATCTCCCATAGTAAAATATATAGCAATGAATATTATTTGTTAAGAATGTCATATTTTCTGTTATATTCCTACGAAAGAATCATACAACACCGGTTACTCATTGAATTTTTTTTCTTCTAATATTGTTAAATTTAGCAACAATTAATGTAAATTCTAACGAATAAGTCAATAGATAAATCATTATTATGTGAATCTTTAGCAAATAATATGTCATTCTTTGCTAATTACAAGAATAAAAGATAATTTGACAACATATAATATCCGATATTATCTTTAATATCGGAAGATATGACAACAAATATTCCAATTATTTATTGGTTTTGGTCAATTTTGTTTCATTGTCGCTCAATGACCAAAATATTCATTATTACTTGTAAGCTAGTTGTGATATAAATCAATTTTGTAGAATTTATAAGGATTAAACCCCATATATTGTCTAATGGATATCATCTTGGGCAATGGTTGATTCCATTGGACAGAATATTCGTCCAGAAGTAAATGAACTTACTCTTGCAAATCAACCACGTAGACCATGCGCGATATTATATGTGTTGAAATAGGGATGATATCCAATCCTTCAGGTTGAATTTGTTAGAGACACGCACATAAATAGCTCTGTACTTGAGACGTCAAGGTGGGGCGTTTACAAAACAAAGTCTGTACTATATAGTTAAAAAAATAGATTCTCTCTCTCTCTCTCTATCTATCTCTCTATCTCTCTTCACGACTCCTCAATTCAACCTTCTACTTTGACAGTCCGGTGAAAACAGAAGCACTTACTTTCACCTCTTCAATTCCATGAAAACAGCATTGCCCACACTCCTCCACGGCACTCAATTCCACCCATCCAATTATTGGGAGCAACCAAAGCACACACACAAAACTCCCTCCTCCCTACTGGTCCACAGGAGCTGCGCCCTGGCAATATATATGCATATTCCTGGTGGTCCTCCTCCCTGCATCGGTCCCGGATCCCAGGGTGGTGCTCGGAAAGCGATTCTCCTAACCCGCGTGCTGATTAATGTCTCAGACAAGAGGGAGAAGGGGTGAGAGGGCAGGAGGAGCCCATTTAGACAATATGAGAAGGACGCTCAGTGGTCCTCCAGTGTATACTGCAAGACTTCTTCAAGAACCCCATGTGTGTGTGTGCGTGAATTGGAGGTGATGAGGGACCTGTATGGATGCATGCATCACTCACCTCTGGATCCTTGGACAGCAAACGCCACTTCTCATGTAACATTGGGGGCACAGGCACACACAGCACCGTGATGTAATCACAAGGGAGGGATTAGCGTTGGGGACCAACTGATGTAAGGCTTTTGCTGCGTGCATCTGTGTGCATGCATGCACGCTCTCAATCTCCACGCGGCCACGTGAAGCCACAGGACACCTTGCCTAACCCCTATAATTTCCGGAAACCCTAGAAAGCTTTGCATGTATGTATATATTTAGCCCGTACTGTTCATCCTGAGCTCCACAATGCAATTAATATGCCTCTGTACGGTGAGGTGAGGGAGAGAGAGAGAGAGCATGCATCATTTTTTTGAAAGGTCTTTCACTATAACTATGCTAAAAAATACAAATGGAGGGCAAGAGCCCTGTTTACAGAAGTAAGAGTAAAGATCGGCCCAAAGAGAACAAAAATCTGGGCTGATAATTTACAAATGGAGAGCATGCATCATGATGACCCATATACTGTGGAAATTAGGGTTGGTAGGAGGTTGATTCGTATGGGTTGGAGGGAATTGTGGGTGAAAGGACCAACTTGCTTGTAGGGATTAAAGGTGGAGTTGGAATAGGTTCATTGTTTGAAGACCAACTTGTTTGGTGGGATTTTAGAGGGTTTTGACCGGATATGGAGGATTGTTCCAAGAATTTTCTTGCTTTTAGAATAGGAGAAAATGGCAGGGCATCTTGCATGTGCTTCCATTCGTTTTTTAGTTTGAAAATGTTGGTGAAGGTACTTGGGAAAAAATGGATAATATCAAAGGTGACTGGTACCTACATAAAGTATATATAGTCGCAAATTCTTCACAGGAAACTATCAAACTTTTAAGGGTTTTTATCATTAGTATCTTTTTTAACATCTGCAATATTAGTTATGTCCATCCATTTTTGTAATATCAGTTGAGCTCATATTATATTACAAAGCTCACAGTTCTACCTTTTTTGTAATATCAATTATATCGGGCTTTACATTAAAAGAAGGGTGATGAATCCGTGATTCATCGCCTTTATTCTTTCATTTTGACGAAAATAGTTGGTAAAATACATGTAAATATCCACTAATTTAAACCAATTATCAACCAAACCACAATTTTTAATATTATATATTTAACACTTATTTTATCCAAAATAAAAGAATAAAAATAAAAAGAAAAAAATAAAAGAAAAGAAGGCTATCAATATGAAATATATACAGACTGATCCTAACTCCGAGACCAGATCAATACTGATGTGGTCAATAAAATAAATAAGTAGGAGGAGATATGGATCATAATCTATAAAAATATCCAAAAAATCAAGACCAAAAATCTTATTTACCCATTTTACACATTATAAATATTTCACCCATTTTATTCATCACTTATATCATCTCAAATCAAAACACTTCTTCTGTAAAAATTATTCACAAAAATATATATTATTTTATAAAAATATCAGAAAAATATTTATCATAAAAAAAATTAACCGTAATGAACCGTAAAAGTCGCAAAGGCCAACTTCTGAGGTTCATAACTATTTATAGAAAATTCCAAACATACCAAACTCACTTTTAAAATCTATTTTATACTTAGTACTATTTATTAAAAATATCAAAAAATTATTCGAATAAATCTGGTGAGTTTTGACGTTCGGGACCCGTTGTATATATGTATTACATGTAGAACCTTCCCGGATTTTTAATTAAACAACCGTAAATACGATTACCTTAATTTCTTTTCTTAAAATACTTTTAAAATATATATAAAATATAAAAATATAATTTAAGCCAAAATACCAATAAATCTGAAGCCTTGAAGCCGTTAACTAAATTTTCAAGACCTCATAACTCGGTCGCATGAACTCCGAATTAGTCAAACTCATTTTGAAAATTCATATTATTAAATTATCTACAAAATGACACTGGTTTCACTAAAATCAGAGTTAATACGAAAAATACAGTTTTCGGGTCTGTATTGGCATATTGTACAATGTATCGTAATTTATTATTATTTTGGGTAAAATGGGGTTGCCCCCATGGAGGGAGCTAACTTGGCTCCCCCGCCCCATTTCAGCCGATTTTTTTTATTTTTATCGAAAATTTCTTCCGTGGATTTTTATCAATATATCCTTATATTATGTCATTAAAATTTCGTGCGAAACAGAGAGTCCTACGGCCTCCATCTAAACGGAGTCATTTTTAGCAATTCTGTTACCGTTAAAAAATGACTGTCTAGACGGAGGCCGTAGGAGTCTCTGTTTCACACGAAATTTTAATGACATAATATAGGGATATAGTGATGAAATTCAACGAAAGAAATTTTTGAAAAAAATAAAAAAACTGGGCGAAATGGGACGGGAGAGCCAAGTTAGCTCCCCCTAGGGGGCAAACCCATTTAACCCTATTATTTTATATAGGTTAATTTATAATTATATACCTTATTTATATTTAAATTAAATAAAAATTATAATTTATTTATTTATATATATTTTAATTATTTAATTATTTATTAATTTTTTAATTATATACTTATTTATTTATTTTTAATACATAATTACTTAATTATATACTTATTTATTTATATTATACTTAAGTTATTTGTTAATCATATTTAATTATTATTTATTTATTTAATTAAAAAATATTATATAGGTAATTAATTTAATTTAATTATTAATTAATTTAATTTTTATTTTTTTACTTTTCTCTCTCTCCCTCTTCTCTCTCATACTTTCCCAATCCCCTTCTTCTTCCCCGATTCCTTCTTCTCCTTCCTCCTACCCAACCCATCACCGCCTCTTTTTCCTTCTCCCCGTCCAACCGCCGACAGCCAAACGGTCGACCGTTGGCCGGTCGTTCCTCCAACTTCCCACGCATCCTGTCACCATCTCTAGTGATGCCATCCCACTTCGCCTATAAAAAGGGCATCTCACCTCCACTAGGATGGATCCACCATTCGCGTTCTAGATTTCCACCAAGCTCAGAGAGAGAGAGAGGATTCTGGGACAGTGACATACTCTAGATCCTCGTCGCGATCATCGAGCGTAGGAGAGAGAGAGAGTACGGCGTGACCAGCTCGCCGGCATCGAGGACTTCCTACGCCGCAAGAAACCTCCGAGGATTTTGTCGCCTCAGTGAGGTCATTATCCATCAAAGCTCCGTCGAGCTGCCTATTTCCCAGGCGAAAACACCTTCTATTCATCTCCAGGTCAGGCCTCCTCATGTCCATTCTGTTTCTCTTCCTCATCTCCTACATTCTCCTCTCAATCCTCTCTAATTCTTCTCTGATTTGATACTTCTCACGTGCATAAATTTGTCATTTAATCTCTGTTTTCCCTTTATTTCTATTGATATATCTCCATCCGTCGCATCTCCGATGAGATCGCATCGGAGCTTCACCTCTCTTCCTTCACCTTCACCGAGAGGTTTCGCTCACCATTCTAATTTTCAATTTGGGATCGAGACGGGACGATCGTCTCGAGTAAATTCGTGTCCGTGCAGGATGAGTCACACTATCAGAGACTTCAAATGTCAATTTTGTTGCAAGCATTCTAACCCGGTCAATCGTAAGTACGGAAGCACCTTCAACCTGGAGTTCTAGGCTGTTAAGCACAGCTGCCCAAGGAAACTTCAAGGATCTCGATCGATCAAGCATTGCTACAATCCGCCAAAGTCGTTGACTTCGAGCTGTTTTACCTTTTAGGATCATGGAGCAACACGTCGAGCAACTAGAGAGAACCATCGCGGTGTACTACCTCCGTCGAAGTTCAGCATCTTTGTACCTAGAGATAAAAGGGATCTGTGAAGCACTTACATAACCAGAGGACTTTAACGAAGATGAAACACCTGCAAGCAGCACCATCACAGATAATTGTTTATCTGGTATATATGAACTGATATATGTTTTGAGCACTTGCAGCACATCAGATTACCCAAAGCGAGCTATGAATCAGAGCATCAGCATCATTTATGGAGAACGAAGTACCTAGAATCTAATAACACCTGTAGGGACCTGCAACTTAATCAAAGACATGGATATTTTGAGAACATGATACGCATCTGATCACCGCCAACTTGCAAGACACCAAATCTTGAAAACTCTTTTCAGATTACAAATGAGTAGGCCGAGCATAGATCGATAAATCATTGCCGACCAATTCAGAACAAATTGGGGGAGAACGAAGACCAATCCGAAATTTAATAATATCCATCGATTGTCGCTCATTAGATGGTCAGCGGTCAACCCACTCGTTTGCTTGATCATATCCAAATCAAGTGCCGCAGCCTCACCTCGCATCAGCTCCAAACAGTAGCAATGTCTCACTGCTTAAACATCCAATAGCGCACGTGCTCCGTGCGAGCGCAGTTGGATATTTTCTGGGCGAATTTGCAAAAACACCTTAGATCTTCTTGATATTGCGAATAGGTCTGGTTACAGGTGGATCTCACGTGAGGCGTGTGATTCTACAAGAAATTTTTGCACGCTTGCCCTTGCATTTTTGAGTTTTGGCACACGTGCCCTATATTTTCAAGATTGTTATATTGACCCCTACATTGTATAAAATTGTTATACATCCTATACTATATTAATAAGTATTCTATAAAACCCAAAACAGAAAAATAAAACAAAAACAAATAAAAACACTCTATACTATACTATATACAGTATTAAATAAATTTTGAAACATAAAAAGAATTTCTATTATTAAATAAATAATAAAACCACTAAAAAATATAACAAACATTGAAAATAGTAAAAAAAATAAAAAACTCTCTTTAAAATCCCACACAAAAACCAGTAGCTTATTCTATTGTATTTTACATATTAAATCAAAAAGAAAATAAAATCAAATAATAAAACCAATTTAAAAATATAAAATACATAAAAGTTGTAAAAATCATAACTAAATAAAGAAAATAACCTAAAATCGCACAAAACATCGCTTTGAAGGTAATTTCATTACTTTTAGATAAAAATAAAATAAAAGGGTTTTCGCACTGTTTCAACCTTAAAAATTCAAAATACGTCACAGTTTTCAATTTACACTTAACTTTTCACTGTAAAAATAAACCAAACTCAATAAAAATATAACAAACCTTCTACAAACCCATAAAAACAGATAAACAAATTAACTCATAAAAATAACAAAACTGAAATCAAATAAATAAAACTTACAAAACATTTTCTAAAATAATAAGAAAGCATAAAATACCTTAAAATTCACAAAAATAATATAAAATTTCTTTAATTTCAAATAAAAATTCAGAAAATTCTTTAAAAATAAAAAAATTAGAAACCTTTTACCTTAGTTTGTCTATAGTTTAATCCTAGTTTTCCAACAGTTTGCCTCCCAGAGTTCGACACTCCTATGCTTAACCACCATACACTTAAGTTTAGGAGTATAAATAAAAAAAAGAAGATCAATTTAAAATTATTCTTTTCTGGTAAAACTCACCCGGTCGATACAACAACCGATACATTTTCTCTGCTTCTTTTGAAGGGATTTCTGAAGCTAATTAGGTGGTTTTTCATATGGTGTTATTTCCATGGAAACCGCCAAGCCGAATAATTGTAAATTTTGTAATAAAAAAGTTGTCTAGTAGAAAGGGGCCTCGTAAAGGTATCCCGACTTGTACCTCTCCCTCCTTTCTTCTTGGGGTCTGTTTTTCTCAGGGTTGTACTCCTGGTAAAGTAGAGCACCCACCGCGGCTTTTTCGCATCGCAATTTTATCGACGATTCTCCGTAGCTTTTCAAGGATAGGTGCTTGTTAGGATTTCTTGATTTTTTCCCTTCTATGCGCAACCGTAGCTAGGTGCTTACTTATGCTAAATCACCTAGTTGCTTGTACTTAGGGCCATACCCAAAAGATAAAAATACGTTAGATGATTGTTAAAAATATCCAAAAAAGTGATAACCGAAAAATAAAACAGGGACTGCTAATTTTTTTCCAAGTCTAAAATAAAATGTAAGGACTCCACTTGTTTTGGGGAGAGCAACCCCTACAATTGAATCGCAGGTACACTCTCCAGATTATGTGAGTGAGAGACGACACATAAGGTAGAGCCAGAGTTTAGGCTTCTCATGAAGTACTACGTAGTTCATGCTTTAAATCACCTCATCTTCAGTGGGTAAACTCGGGTAGCCGGAAACGGTCTGTGTTTACTTATAAGAGTGGGAGGTTTAGAGGACACCGGGTAAGGCTCCATCCTCAAGTAACACGGGTAGCCGACAACGGTTCGTACTTACTCCCATACTGGCTGAGACTAGGTGATTTATGGTAAGAACTTGGGATAGTATTCCGTAGAAGTTTCGGGCACCTAGCCGATCTCGCTAATCTGTGAGAAGATTTGTCTGCTAAACAATCTTAAAATTGAAGAGATAAATGACTGAACTCTTACGATCATCACCAGGGTTGTTTTGGTGAATCCGGGGTTTGCTTTGCATTTGCTTGCAGTGTGAGTCCTGATCATTTCAGATCTATCTCTGAGATCCATCACAATCACTCGTTGCATATTGATTGCACGAAAATCACACTAACAACTGAGGTAGAAAATAAATCACAATGTCGTTGTCCTCAATCGCTCAGAATGTGTCAATCAAGAAAAATGAACCACAGATGAAGATAAATCAATAAAATACAGAGAAGTGGTCCTGCTATAAGATTAACCTGGTATAGGCTCCCAGGGTCGAACACAAGGAGCACAGATTGGCTAAATAGCCTACGATGCAGTCAAATTGATCTGACACACAGAGAACATATTTTTGTGGTTTTTATTTGTTTTTATATTTTTTAGATTTTTTTTTTAAAGGTAAAGAAAATCAGGAAAGTCAAAACTAGGGACACTTCAACAAATTATTACACACACCAAAATGATGCAAAAAATCAAGAAAATTTGTTTTTATGTTTTAATGTTTTTACTGTTTTTGGTGAATTTTTGGAATTTTCTAATGGATAAATTATTTACTAAAAATCAAACAATGCGAAAAACAAAGGGACTGTCCAGCAAGGCTTAAGACCCAAAAATAAAATACTCTTGGATCTCAAAAAGCCCTAAAGGTAATTTTCCTATAATCTAGAAAGAATAAGGAAAATTTAGGCACCCTAATTATTGTTTTTGGATTTTTAATTTATTTATTATAATTTTTATGGGTTTTTTGGGGTTTTTCAATTTTTAGGGTTTTTAAGTGATGAAAAGTAGCCAAAATTGGCTAGAAAATCAAACAACAAGTAAACTACAATATCTAATTTTTTTAGAATTTTTAAAATGATTATATATTTTTTTTGGTATTTTTAAGGTCAAACAGTGGCAAAAATATGTGTTTTTGAATTTTTAAAAATAATAAATGAAATCAAAAATGTCCCCAAAAATCATAGAAATTCCTACACCATGGCAGGAGCCATGTGTCAAAATCTCATTGGATTTGGAGGTCGTTTGATATTTTATTCAAAAATAAAGGTGGGGCACTGTGCACAGGGACCTAAGTGCAAATACCCAAAAGTTCTGGGGTCCTGGTGCAAAATACCCAAGAAGTCACGTGCCAAAGCACGTGCCTGGGGCACTCAAGGACCTAAATGTAATAAAAATAAGTTCCAAGGACCTACTGATAACTCGTATCAAAAGTCCAGGGCTTATATGCAATTTACCCAAAATAAAACGCACATGCGCATAATCAATGCTCACAGGGGTATATATGCAAATAAACAAAACTTCTTATTCAATGAATAACATCCAGAACTACAAGGGGTCTTATGCAAATAACCCAACAAAACACGTGACGAAGCACGTGGTTCACAACTGGCGGGGGTATAAATGCAAATAAAATAAATACGAGGTCCTTGATGCAAATATCCCAGAAAATAAACAACTTGAAATCAAAAATTACAGGACTAAAAAGAAAATAACAAACTACGAGGGGGCCCTACCGATATTTACCCCCTTTATTCGCCGACGGTCGGATGTGCAGGTGATCGAACGGTCTAGATGTGCGGGCGCTACTCCTCTCTTCTCCTCTTCGACTCGATCGACGGTCGAGGTAGTCCACGTGGAAGATCGAGCGGTGCTGGGCTCGGGTGCCTCTTCTCCTCGGCTGCAACGGTCCAGATGAGATCCTCAGATGGATCGACGGCCACTGCTCCTCTATAGATCGACGGCTGGGATTAGAACTGGAGCGAAGGCCTCATCGGACGGCTCTGGAGGATGGTGAAAGAACTGATGGCCGGCGAACTTCGCCGGCCTCGTGCGTGGACTCCGGTCCTCCTCAGCTGCTGCAAATGATCGGAGAAGCTCCGCTGGACGGTCCCGCAGCTGCTGGTGGTGGTCAATGCCCCAGCCAAGCCCTGGAGAGGCTCCGGCGAGGCTGGCGGCGCGAAGCTCCTGTCCTGAAGTTGGGAAGCCTCAGACGCCTCCCTTTGGACCTGCAAAGCAACCAGAACGCTTCGCGGGTCGAGGGCAAAGTGCCTCGACCCAAGAAAAGCGAGGTGACGGTGAACGGTGCGGTGGGGCGAAAGAGCTCCGGCGAGGCGGAGACGGTGGAGCTCGGTTCCCAGATCCTGTGCGATCTGGGTTGAATGAAAGGGCGTAGAAGGTGCGTGAAGGGTTGGCGGAGGTGATGGTCAGGTCGGAGGATCGAGATGTTGCGCGAGATGGACGGAACAGGGAAATGCGTCGATGGGTCGATTTGGGCGTAATCTAAAATTACACTAAATGGAAGATCTAATCGGATACCTGATGGATGCTGGAGACTATGCTGGAGCTGCTCTTGCTCCTGGTCGTAGCTTCGAAGGGCGTCAAGGCCTGAAGCTCGATGCTCAACGCCGGTGGCGGAGCAGTGGCGGCGAAGTTCGCCGGATCAAAGGAATCGCCTCCTCGCCTCACTGCAACAATGGCAAAGGCTTGCTGTCACTCTCGCGATGCCAATGGAGGTCACGGGGAAGAAGGAGATGGTCCAAAGATCGGGCGCGGAGGCGGCGGAGGTGCGAATATATAAGGTGACAGGGGCGTTTAGGGTTGGGGGCTGACGGCTAAGGAAGGCGTTGATTTGATGGCGAAGGATCCGGCGAGGGAGAGGGATGAACGGCGAAGAATCCGGGCATGGGATATGCGTGGGAGACAGCCTGGAGGCGCGTGGGAAAATCGGAGAAGGCGGGGCGGCGCGCGTCGTCCAGAATAGGAAGGAGTCCGCGGGGGAGTTGACCGGGGTCAACAGTCCCCCGTGGACCAATCAGGAGCGGCCACGTGTGCCCGATTTTTATTTGTTTATTTTAGGGTAGAAATAGGTCGAATTAAAGAAAACTCAAAACATGAAATATTTTTCTTTTATTTTTTTCTATTTTTTGGTGATTTTTAATTAATTTTTGGGAATAAAAATAGGGTAGCTATATATATAGGTATAGGTACACTATATGGATTTTTATTTTTGATTTTTTATTTGTTATTTTTATGTATTTTTATGCTCATTTGGTATTTTATTTATTTACAAGATAAAATGAGGAATAAAAGAATATTTTTATTTTATTTTTATCACATATATACAAGGGTGAAATAAATAAATGAATACATTTATATACATGGTATTTATACAATGTATTTTTGTATTTTCAATTTTGTGATTTTTATTTGATTTTTGTTTTGTTTCTTGTTATTTATTTTATTTACAATATGTAACATAGAATATCTTCAAAAAGTTTAGAAAATAATTGAATTTATTTACAAGGTTAAATAAATACAATGGTGTGGTTTATGCACATGGTGAAAGGGTATTTTTTTGAATTTTTGATTTTTAAATTTTTATTTTGTTTTTAATAACTTTTACAAAATATATACAAATATTTACAACATATTTTTGGGTGAGGAAAATATATAGTTTTATTTATTTACAGAAGTATATACACATGAGCTCATATCTCCCTCTACTTTGGCTTTTATGCGGTCAGGCCCATGCTGAGCCCTCCCTTGGGTTAGGTTGCTCAATATTTATTCTAAATATTTCCCTCTTTTTCTTTTTGCTCTTTATTCTTTTTATTTTTGCACAAAAACATGCTAATTATAGGTTTTTTACATAATGCATGCTTTTGGTATTTATTTGTATTTACACATATCTACATGTATTTGCAAAGGGTTTTGTAGCTAAAATAGGAGAATAAAGAGTGATGAATGGGTATTCATCACCCCCCTATGCTTAACTTTGCTAGTCCCTTAGCAAACACTTATTTGAAAAAGAAGTGAAAAAGAAAGAAAAAGAAAAAGAGGATGTACATGGATCAAGGTTGACTTATTAAAATTTTCCTTCATTAAATTGAAATATGGAGCTCGATCGGATCTTTGGATTATTAATGTGTCGGAACCTTATTTGGACTTAAGCCTAAAACTCAACAGCCTCCAAGTTCCACTAATCTATGGGCAAGACTCCTCAATAAACCAGATCAGAACAAGTCTACATACACAAACTCTAATGACCATGAGTCTTTTCCTTGCGGTGTAGGTGATATGTGGCTCCCCACCTCAGAAGTAACAAAGAAACAACCTCCCTCAACCTGGTAACTCTAATGCCTCAGTCTAGCAACTCTTTCCTCGAGAAGTGGGGTATTCCCTTCTAAGTTCAAGTGCAACCGGCTCAAGAAGAGGGGGTAGAAGTATAGAGTTTTGGAAGCTTAGCCAGTGTAGCTAAGTCTCCCGCTGCAAGCTTCATGAGATGTAACATGGATACCATAAGCTTTTGCTTTATACTCCGGTGGGGTTATTAAATTTTCAATCCGACCCACCACTTTTTTGGAGTTCTTTTTGCATTTTTGCATTTTTTTTTTTCAAGAACTTCTGTACAACATATCTACATGGTGCAGCATATAAGAAATTTCCCCTTGAGCCAGTAGACTATCCCTCTTTTGAAGCTTTATTGCAACCCACAGCTTCTGTCTTTAGCTTTCAACACCACTAGACCAAGTTGAGGTGCACTTCCTTCACTATAAGAAGAAGAGAGGTTCCGCCTAGAAGTACTACCCTCATATGCTACCCCAAGCCAAAGGAAACTGCCTCCTCACCACCTCATCCGTGGAGAGCCATGTGTAAAGTGCAGGTGCAAGTGAAGCCATTGTCTCTGAGAGTCATGCGTGTGTTGTTAAGTGCTCTACTTAGGCTCATCAAGATGACATATGCTCATAGCCTAGTGGACTCAAAGAATTAAGTCCTTATGGACCTGAAAAGCCTTAACCCTAAGTCCTATAAGGTTCCTGTTGAAGTTAAGTGGATTAAGATCTTTTCAAGCTCCATTTCTCAATTTGATTTCAGGCTTAGTTTAAATGTCAACTCTCATCCAGGAAAAACTATATACATATATGTACACAAGATGCTATTTACAAATATTTTACAATCATGCAAAAATTTTTGAAAAATGTTTTAAAATCATGAATGATGCATGAGGTGCAAGTTTTGCAAAATGATATTTACACACATTTACACAAGATTTTTGCAAACTTTTGATTTTCAAAACATTTTGAAAAAAATTTTGTACTATATACATAATTTTGATACAAAATATTTACACAAGCTTTACACAAAAGATTTTTGAAATCATTTTTACAAAAATACTTTGTACACTAGCTATGTATGTGCAAGAATAAAAGAGGTTTATGTTCATGAAAATTTTTTTAATTTTTGTGATTTTTAGCCATTTTATTTATTAACACACTCACACAAAGTACGAGTTATGGCTAAAGTATATATGAAATATATACACACCCCCCCTATACTTAGCTCGAACGATGTCCTCAGAGTGATCAAGAGCGATGAAGAAGACATAACTCGTGCTTAGTAAAAGGGAAGTGAAAAGGAATGGCTAAGTACAGGAATGAATAAAAGAATAAAATGAAAGGAACTCTGTGGTTTCCCCCTATACTTAGGATTAACTAATCCTAAGTATAGAAAGCTGTACATGAAGGGAAAGCCGAGTGAAGAATATACAGAATCTGCCCCCCTATACTTAGGGTGAAATATCCCTAAGTATAGGCAGCAAAAACAGGAGCAGAAAGAATGAAAAGAATACTCGCAGGTCCGATATCCCCCCTATACTTAGGGTAAAGTACACCCTAAGTATAGCATAATCATAAGATGAAAGACGGGATGTGGGACTAAAGAATAGAATGATATGGACAACTGGATCTATACAGGCGGAGGAACAGTGAAAATCAGGCGTGAGATGTAAAAGATGTGAGTCAAAAGACCACATCTCACGCAAAATGAATAGCGGCAATAATAACGTCCCGCGGCTCATGATCTAGAAATGGTTTGAGCCGCTGGCCGTTCACTCGGAAGGTACTCTCAGAAGATAACTCAGATATATCAATGCTACCGTTATCGTGTACCTTTCTGACCAAGTAGGGTCCTTTCCATTTGCTCTGTAGCTTCCCTGGAAATAATCTAAGCCTTGCATCAAACAGCCATACTTTCTGTCCAATCTCAAAATGCTTGTGGCTGATATGAGAATCATGCCACTCTTTGACTTTCTCCTTATAATGTAGGCTGTTTGAGAAAGCTGCATCTCTAAGCTCTTCCAAGGCGGCTAACTCTGCCCTCCTTTGGTTTCCTATACCATCTGGATCCATCAATATATCTGTGACTGCCCAAAGTGACTTGTGCCTCAGCTCGACAGGTAGATGGCATGGCTTGCCATAAACGAGGCGAAAGGGAGATGTTCCCAATGGAGTCTTGAAAGACGTCCGATATGCCCACAAGACCGAGTCCAAAAGCTGTGACCAATTCTTTCGGTCAGGGCGGACGACTTTCTGCAAAATATTCTTGATCTCCCTATTCGACACTTCAGCTAGACCATTCGTCTGTGGATGGTATGGTGTAGCAACACGATGGTCTATACTGAACTCGCTAGCAAGTGCCTTCACCTGGTCGTTGACAAAATGAGATCCCCCATCAGAAATCAGAACTCGTGGAACCCCAAACCGCATGATTATGTGCTTCTTCAAAAATCTGCAAACTGTCTTCGCATCTGCGGCTCGGGCGGGGATAGCCTCAACCCAACGACTAACATAATCTACGGCCAACAGAATGTACTCAAATCCCTGACTCTTAGGGAATGGACCCATGAAATCGATGCCCCATGCGTCAAAAACCTCACAGAAATGAATGGGCTGCATCGGCATCATATCACGTTGTCCACAAGTGCCCATCCTCTGACAGTCAGTACATCTCTTCACGAACTCATCAGAGTCCTTGAAGAGTGTAGGCCACCACAAGCCGGATTGGAGCACTTTCTGTGCCGTTCTCCTCCCAGAATGATGTCCTCCTGCCTCAAGCTTGTGGCAGTAAGTGAGGACACTATGATGCTCCTCCTGAGGAATACACCGACGCCAGATGCTATCCCCTCCTTCGTGGTAAAGGATGGGATCCTCCCAGTGGTAGGACTTGGCCTTCGCAAAGAAGGTCTCAAGCTTCTGCCTGGGCCAATCTTGTGGGACTTTCCCAGCAACGAGAAAGTTCACAATATCGGCATACCACGGGAGTGAGGCGATAGCAAGGATCGCCTCATCTGGGAAGGTATCACAAATGGGATCAATCTGCTCAGAATCCTCAGGCTGCTCTAGTCGTGAAAGATGATCCGCCACCACATTCTTGACTCCAGGCTTATCCTTGATCTCAATGTCGAACTCCTGGAGTAGAAGGATCCATCTAGTAAGTCTGGCCTTGGCATCCTTCTTTGACATGAGGTACCTGATGGCGGTGTGGTCGGTATACAAAGTCACTTTAGATCCAATGATATACGATCTGAACTTATCTAGGGCAAACACTACTT
Organism: Ottelia alismoides; assembly: GCA_037367405.1. Classification (NCBI taxonomy): domain Eukaryota; kingdom Viridiplantae; phylum Streptophyta; class Magnoliopsida; order Alismatales; family Hydrocharitaceae; genus Ottelia; species Ottelia alismoides. The sequence continues at coordinate 415,920 of JAZKJV010001924.1, read as the reverse complement.
CTAGCATTTCCTTCTCTGTGACCGTGTAATTCCGCTGGGCGGAATCCAATGTGCGGCTAGCATAGTGTATGGCAAATGGCACTCCATCCCTCCTCTGTCCTAGCACGGCCCCTACGGCAAAATCAGAGGCGTCCGTCATGATCTCGAATGGGAGAGACCAATCGGGTGGCTGAAGGACAGGAGCCTCAATAACACACTGCTGGAGAGTTTCAAAGGACGTAAGACACTTGTCATCGACAAGGAACTCGGTGTCTTTCGTCAAGAGGTCAGTCAACGGTCGGGCAATCTTGCTGAAATCATGAATGAATCTCCTATAAAAACCAACGTGCCCCAGAAATGACCGTAACTGCTTCAGATTGGACGGCGGTGTGAGTTTCCTAATGACATCGACCTTGGCCGGATCAACCTCCATGCCTCTGTTGGAGATGATGTGGCCAAGCACCGTCCCTTGAGTCACCATGAAGTGACTCTTTTCCCAAGACAGAACCAAGCTGGTAGCAATACATCGCTGGAGCACTCGGTCTAGGCAGTCAAGACAGGAGTCGAATCCGTCGCCGTAAACCGAGAAGTCGTCCATGAAGACCTCTAAACACTCCCCTACCATGTCCGAAAATATTGACAGCATGCATCTCTGAAAAGTCGCAGGGGCGTTACATAGCCCAAATGGCATGCGTCGAAAGGCGTAGGTACCGAAGGGACAGGTAAAGGTGGTCTTCTCCTGATCCTCAGGAGCGATGGCCACCTGATTGTAGCCCGAGTACCCATCCAGGAAGCAGTAATGGCTCTTCCCTGCCAGTCTCTCTATGATCTGATCAATAAAAGGCAGGGGGAAATGGTCCTTCTTGGTGGCCTGGTTGAGTCTCCTGTAGTCAACACAGACCCGCCAAGAGGTGGGTACTCGTGTAGCGATCTCCTCTCCCGACTCACTGATCACAGTCGTGATGCCCGTCTTCTTGGGCACCACATGCAAGGGGCTCACCCACTTGGAGTCGGAAATGGGATAAATAAAATCTGCACTCCACCATTTTGATATTTCCTTCATGACAACCTCTCTTAGGTTGGGGTTCAGTCTCCGCTGGAACTCACGCGACGGCTTCGCCCCTTCCTCGAGATATATATGGTGGGAGCACAATGAGGGACTAATCCCATGGAGATCTGCTACGCTCCATCCAATTGCCTTGCGGTTCTTTTCAAGAACCTCCATCAGACGGGATTCTTGTTCTCCAGTCAGATCGGCAGAGATGATGACTGGGTACATCTCAGACTCTCCCGCAAGGAATCTATACTTCAACGAAGTAGGGAGCGGCTTTAGCTCTGGACAGCTGGGTGCTGGCAAATCTGGCTTCTGAAGAAGATGTGTGTATGCGGATAATTCTGCCAAATCTACCTGGGAAAATGATAACGAACTCTCACAAACTGGATCTGGAGAAGGCGGGTCCTCTGCATTGTCTCTGATCTGCTCTGCCTCTACCTCCTCCTCATCTATAGGCTCAGGTGGATCCAGATCTGGCATCTGATCATCACAATCGGCCCAATCAGATTCTGAATCCGAGGGATCTATATCAGACTCGGTGGCATCAGTACCACCGGAGAACAAGGTGGCATCAGCACCACCGGAGAACAAGGTGGCATCAGCACCACCATTACTGAAAATCGTGTCGCGATCAAGATCCGACTCTGCTGACTCAATAGTATCCTGAACCAGGATTGTGCTCTCCAGACTATCCTCTTCTATCATCTCTGTATCAGCTGTATCTGAATATGAGAGGATGGTCTGTGCTGCAGGATCTGCCCAAACTGCCTCATCATCTGTGATCACAAAATCACAGTCCTGGTGGATGTCTGGTCCTGCGTCTGTCAGCTGTTCTGAATCTGTACTGTCCTCTGAGCGGGATCTAGCTCTGGCTCTGTGGTCCTTAACCGTCTCTATTTGTATACTCTCGCCCTGGACGCGAAAGAATACCTTCCCACTGTCATGGTCAGTCACCGCTTTGGCTGTGGCCAAGAACGGGCGACCGAGGATGATGGGGGAATCGGTCAACGAGTCAGGGGTCTCCATGTCCAGCACTACGAAGTCCACGGGGAATTGCAAACCCTGAATCGTGACGACAACGTCTCGCAACAACCCCTTTGGCCTCTTGACAGACCGATCAGCAAACTGAAGGTATGTCCTGCTCTGTCTAAGAGTGCCCAACTCTAAGTGGTCGAGGAGGGCTGCCGGAAGAAGGTTGATCGACGATCCGCTATCTAATAGAGTACGGTTGAACCTCTGCTCACTAATCTGACATCTGACATACGGGGCCCCTAAATCTGGCCTCTTAGTCGGCAGATGGTTCTGGATCGCGTAACACGTGGCTTTGGTCAACACATGAATTTCTGCGGTCTTGTTCCTCTTCGTCCTTCTGACTGTGGTCTTATCTCTCAAGGATCGCTGAAGAAGAGGGATGTGTTGCAAAGCCTCATTGAGGGTCAGCTGGATGTGAAATCGGTCTATCATGCTCTGGCTGAACTCCTCCTGCTCTCTCTTTTTTGGATCTTTTTCTTTTTTCTTCCCCTTCCCCAACTCAAGGGCTCTAGGAAAAGGGATCACAGGGTCCTTCTCAGATGAAGGACTAGGAATAGGCCTAGACGGTTCGATGACTGGATCCTCACAAACATCATTCACCACAGTGGGATCAGAAGAAACTAAACCTTTTCCTTTATTCAAATTAAAGCTCTGAGATACATTCATGCGAGGAAAGACAACATTTCTATCAGAAAAAATGTTGGTGGCATCAGTACCACCTCTAGCTGGCTCTACAACTAGACGTCTTGCGGCCTCAGTACCGCGGGCTGGCTCGGCTCTGCTGGTGGCATCAGTACCACCTCCTCTATGTGGTGAAACGGCGGCCTCAGTACCGCCGGTGGAATCAGCATCTCGGGTGGCATCAGCACCACCGGAGAACAAGGTGGCATCAGCACCACCGTCATCATGATGTGCGGCTTCAGTACCGCTCTCCTCTTCCTCATCTGGCGCTCTAGATGGATCCTCGTGTGGTCGCTCAGATGAGGCGCCGCCTGCTGGTCTTCTACCGCTCCTAAGTGTGACAAAATCAGCATCAAATAAATCCGAAGATGTATCATCAAATGGGTCACTAGGAGTGGCAAATTCAGTGTGAACTACCTGCTCAGATTTCCTCTTCAAGCTATTCGGATTCGGCTCGATCTGTGCAGGGATGGCGGCCTTCCCTCTCATCAGGTCCCGCATCTCCTGGCGGAACTCGTCCATTTCCCGTCTAAATGTAGCCTGCTGCTCTGTGAAGAGGCGGGCTAGATCATCCATAGCGGGGCTCTCATGGGAGCCCGACGGGTTGCCTCTCTGATACTGAGGCTGCTGGACCTGGTGCTGCTGCGGCTGAGAGGGGTAAGAGGAAGGATGCTGCTGCTGGTGAGCCTGCTGCTCACGTCTCCAATTCTGTCCCTGCTGCTGGTAGGGACGAGGTACGAAGGATGATGGCTGGTGTGGTTGGTATGCTGGGGGCTGCTGGTGATCTCTCTGCTGGGTGTACTGCCCTCCCTGACCGGCTGGCTGCTGTTGGGACTGGTTACCCCCATTCCCCCACCTGAATCCGGGATGATCTCTTCGGATTCCAGGTTGAGGGCGGTCATACCAAATCCCGTTGACATCCATCAACGGTTCTGCATCGTATGGGGCTGGGGGGAGTACTTCCAGAGGCTGATCCGGCTGATATACCACCATCTGTAAGTCCGGAGATGGTGGTGACTGGTAAGAGGGCTGCTGCTGCTGGTACGGCTCCGCCTGTACAAGGTGAACTTGTCTAGGCTGCTGTAAGGAGCTGGAGCGCTGGGACAAGCTGCGGCTGCCGCCGGAATCCCCTCGCGACAGAAGACGGGGCTGAGGAGCCGTCTGTGCCTCCTGAAGACACAAGAGCTGGGTCTTCATGTCGCTCAGAGTTTATGCCATTTGCTCCATCTGAGTTATGCCCTGGCACTGCTTCTTCTCTATTATTTCCATGCGGTCCAACTTCTCGCTGATAATCCCCATGTCCGCAGTGGCCGACTCTGCCTGTGCGGCTGCAACTGTGGACGAACTGGATGGACCTGCATCAACCCGTGCTATCCGCTGATACTGCACGGGTCCTGGCGGCTGCTGAGATCTCTGTGTGTACAACCGAGTCTGGGACATCACCATGTAATTTTCTGCCATCTCTTCGTAGATGGCCCAGACTTGGTTGTGGTCCTTGGCAAAGTAGGACCCGCCGCAAGAAGCATTCACCAGACCCTGAAGCTCTGGTGTCATCCCACTAAAGAAGCTCTGAACTAGGTTCGGCTTCGAGATGTCGTGGTGTGGGCATCTATCCAGAAGCTCTCTGAACCTCTCCCATGCCTCGTGAAATTGCTCGTTAGGGAGCATGGAGAAGTTGTTGATCAGGGCCCTCGCTGCATTCGTCCGCCCGAGTGGATAGTACTTGTTCAAGTACTCGGTGCGGAGTTGCTCCCAGGTGTAGACAAACTTCCCTAGATGTTTCAGCCAGGCGGCTGCTCTATCTGCCAGTGAAAAAGGGAAGGCCATCATCCGAATCGTATCTTGGTCCACACGACGGTCGTGGACAGTGCTACAGATCATCAGAAACTCCTGGAGATGGAGGTGGGGTTCCTCAGTGGCGAGTCCGTGAAAATGAGGAAGCATCTGCAGGGTGTTCGGAGGGAACTTGAAATCCCCCACGATAGCAGGTATCACCACCCACTGGTGCATCAGTGTAGATCCGGGGTTGTGTAGCTCCCGCATTGGTCTTGCTGCGGCGGCGGCTGCCGCTGCTGCGGCAGCTGCTGCTGTGGCTGCTGCCTCTGCATCAGCGTCAGGAATGTCCTCCGGCTCGCTCGGCTCGTCTCGCTCTCTTCGGAGTCTCTCCAACTCCCTCCTCATCTCTATCATGAATGCCCCCTGATCGCGTAACTGTTGCTGAACTGTCTCTAATGACGCGATCAGGGTGGAGTTAATCGCTCCCTGGTCTAAGACAAAATGCTCGGGCTGGCGATCGTCTGAACTGCCGGCTCCAGCCATAGGGATGTCTGCAAAATCAGATGAGCCTAACTCAGGTTCTGTCAAATTAATTCGTCTTTCCTCGGGCTCATGTCTCTCAGTAGCAGAAGAAAGGGGATCGAGGGGGAACAGGGTGGAATCGAACTCGGGCCCGGAGAGCTGGTCTCGACTCTCACGGGCCAACCTAGATGATGGAGTAGATACGCCTGAAAGCGGTGCAGCTAGAGGCTGCCTAAGAGATCGTCTACCCATCATCTTGATCTAGCGAGTTGGGCGGATGGGATCTGGAGAAAATATGATCGCAAAGCAAACCCCTTGTTCACCAACTCAACACAATCTGAAGACCGTGAAAGCTCGGTCAATTTATCTTGTCAATTTTATTTGGTGAACACACAAGATATCAGAGCGATTACGTGACCTGCTGGGATACCCGATACTCTCTCAACCGACTGTCCCGCACAGAAGAGTCGGTAATCAGTCGAGATGAGCACCGGAGGGCTTTACCTAGTGTTCGGGTCACTCTCTCGCACAATCAAACCAAACAATGAGGGGGTTGCTCTCCCCAAGACAAATTTTTAATGTGAGTGTCTTTTAGGGTCAATAATGTTATCCAGTCCCAATTCTTATGTTTTTCTTTTTAATTTTTTTCAAAATAAATACAAGCGGCCTAACGGTTTTTCCGATTCTCCTGATGGTTAAGCCAAACACAGGGGGAGAAGACGAAAAAGCCGATGCGCGAGAAAATCAATGATGCATGCAGAGAAAGAAATGCGTACCTTGTCTCCAGCACTCTACATGCAAGTGATCCGCGCAGAATTTAAATACAGAATTAAACTACCTAAATGATGCAACGAGGAAAAACCCGAGTCCTAGCTGAGCAATTTCTATTGATCGTGAAGAACAATAGTTAGCCAACGGAATCGAGTCCGGAGTCCGATCTTGGGAGTCACTCGGTGCCCGCCACAACGGGTCCTGCCAGCGCTGTATGTGACTCCTCACGGCACGTGGTCTCAAATCCAATTAAACTAACTTTTTCAGTGAATTTTATCAAGGTCCAATTACGTTCTATAGGAACAGATATTCTATTAAGTGTTGGGCCTTAGATATTTACGTCACAATCAACAGAAATTCCTAAATCTAGGGGCTCGAGAAAAACCGCGTAAACACCGGAAAAGGCAGCTAGCTATCAAAACCACGATAAAAGCCGCGAAAAACCGAATGGGTCCCCCGAGCACACCGGTGCTCGGCGAAACAGACCCGCTAAGTTACAAATGTCCACAGTTCAAAGTTTGAGTCCTAAATTATTACAAAAATAATGTTCTCTCTCTCTCTCTAAATAGAAAATCTCTTCTCCTCTCTCTCTTCCTCCTGTGCGGGTCCTCTAAATAGTAACTCCAAGCAGTCCAAGCAGTACCTCGCACAAAAATCCAAGAGAGAATGTCAGAAAACAATTATAATATAGAGAGACAAAAATAGAAGAATGAAAACTGACTACAAAGCCGTGCTCCCCGGCAACGGCGCCATTCTGATTGCACGAAAATCACACTAACAACTGAGGTAGAAAATAAATCACAATGTCGTTGTCCTCAATCGCTCAGAATGTGTCAATCAAGAAAAATGAACCACAGATGAAGATAAATCAATAAAATACAGAGAAGTGGTCCTGCTATAAGATTAACCTGGTATAGCTCTGATGTAGCCGTTATCGAGTGCGGTCGTATTGACTCACAAGGCGAGTCAACAGTCGGTGTATTGACCACACTAAATAATGACTAAATCAACAATTAACCCACACTAAAAATCAATAATTAGAAGTAATGTGGAGTTAAAATTTATTTTTAACTCTGCACAAAAGATGTAAAGGGCAAGTATGCAGAGAGTTCGAACACAGGGAGCAAACAGTGAAGTCCTAGCAAAAATGCTAAAATGTGTGAGTGTGTGAAGTGTCTACACTAAGCAAGCAAGTCAATCAAATTTTTGTGGGTTTTTAATTTTTAATTTTTTTTTATAATTTTTAATTTTGTATTTTGATTTTTGATTTTCTGATTTTTATATATTTTTTTTATATATTTTTTTTTATTTCTTTTTCAATATTGGGAAGTGAAGGCAATATAAAACAAGGCAAAGTAAAAGATTTATAAAAATGCACAAAAATGCTCAAAAATTCAGGAATAAAATGTTTTTAGTCTTTTTAGGGTTTTTTACTGTTTTTATGATTTTTGGGGATTTTTCTAGGTGTTTTTGGTATTTTTAAGGGCTGAAATAAAGGAAAACAGTGAGAAAAGGGCTGGCTGTGAGTAAAATGTACTTTAAAAATATCAACCAGTACTCAAAATAATTCACACTATTTTTCTAATAAAGAGAATAAAATAAGTGACAAACAGAAGCTGAGTTTGTATTTTTTGGATTTTTCTACTATTTTATATATTTTTTTGAAGTTTTTTGAGTGTTTTTCAATTTTTAGTGTTTTTCTTTTGAAATTTTTAATGATTTTTGGACTGACTCTAAAATAGGATAAAATAGACACTATGTAATTTTTTTAGAATTTTTAGAGGTGTTTTGATATTTTTTTGGTATTTTCTAAGGTAGACAGTACACAAAAAGGATGTTTTTGATTTTTAATAAATATGAAAATAAAATAAAATCAAAAACTAATTATGTGGCGTGAAAGTACAACTATCCAGAAACTTAAGTCTATTTTTGTGGAATTTTTGGGCTTTTAGAGATGCCTTAAATAAATAGATCAAGCAAGCACAATTTCAAGGCCTGGCAGGGGCATATACGCAAATAGATAAAACAATAAGGGCACGCTTGCAAAATTTCCACGAAATTTGTACTGAATAAAATAATTTCTGGACCCAAAACAAATACCCAAAGCCGCAGGGGTGGACCTGCAAAAATGCCAAGGTCACGCGCTCTGTGCACGTGACCTGGCAAGGACCTCTTTGCGAAATTACAAAGTCTGAGGGCTTTAAAGCAAAATTTCCAGAAACTTAGAACTACTTAAAGATGTTCAAGTACTGAATACAAAAGCAAAATACTCGAGGGGTTTCTCCTGCAAAAATGCCAAGTCACATGCGTCAAGCACGTGACAGGCAGGGACGAAACCTCAATATCCAAATTGTTCGGGGGCGATTTTGCAAATATTACAAAAGTATGAAACAACAGTTGAAAGTTTATAAACTAATAAGTAATAACAAAAAAGGTGCTGGGTTAAGAACGCAAAATACCCAGCGGCGGGGGCGCATCCAACGGCTAGGCGCGCGTCACTTAAGACACGTGTCAACGCGAGGAGCCGCGATACCTCTTCGCATCTGGACGGCCCAGATTAGACCCCCCCTTGGAGATCTGACGGCTGGAGCAGAAGGTGATCTAACGACGCCTGTGCTGCGCGAAGAACATGAGCTGAATCAACGGACCGGAGCAGTGCTGCAAGAACACGCCTAGAACACGGCGTGGATGAATTTCGACCCCCAAAATCTCGAGGTCCGGATGTGTATCTTCCCTTCCAATGATTCTTCGCGCTTCCTGGGAGTGTCCTCGAGTGAACGGCGGCCTCAAAATGATGGAACAGACGCGGGAGGGCCACCGCGGCGTGTGCGGGTTGAGATGCTCCCAGGAGCTTCGGCTCAAGCAAAGATCCGACCCCAGGAGGGGTATCTTGGCCCCTGGACCTGCACAAAAAGGTGATGTGGTCGGGGGTAAAGTGCCCCGACCACGTAGCGGAGCGGAACGAAGGGGTGACGAGGCGGAGCACGTGGAAACTGGAGGTGGCCGGAGTTGCTCCGGCGACCAATCGATTGAACGAATCGATGGCCAAAATGAAGACTAAAAGGATCGTGATGAAGCTTCGAGTGCACAGGAGTGAAATGCGAACTAAACTATAAGAGATCTAAGCTTCCTCAAGCCTCTGGAAGGCGAGGGAGAAGTTACCTCAACGGCGACCGCCGGAGGTCGTGGAACGCGCTCGAAAGATTGCTCTTCCTCCCCTTTGGCGATGGCAGCCTGTTGCTGTCACCTACAGGCCTCCGAAGCCGGACTAAGGTGGAAGAGAACGAAGTGAAATGCGGTTCAAAAATCAAATTGGGATTCAATCTTTGTTTTTAAAGGGTTGACGGAGGGCTCCATTGACCAAGGCATATCTGGAGCAGCAGTGATGCGACGCCCGAGATGATCCATGGGCGTGAAAGCTCTTTGTAAGGGCTAAAAAAGTTGTGAAGGTCGATTCATGGAAGGATGAGAGGATTTGCCTCGAAAATAGGTTGAAAACAAGGTCAAATGCACTCCTGACACAGCCCAGACCTGGGGCAGAGAGTTGACCTGCGGTCAACTGCTGCTGCCCCCTGGTTGGTCCACGTGGACCAACCAGAAAAAGGCCTGAGGAAAAACAATGAAAAATTAATTAAAAATAGATAATGATTTTATTGATTTTTGGTTATTAAATAAAAAATATTTATTATTTTGTAAATTATTTTATTATAATTTTTATTTATTTTTATGAGACATATTTTTGCATTTTTGCATTTATATCCTTATAGGTATCTATATCTATGTTTCTGAGTATTTTATTTTTATTTTGGTATTTTTAATTTATTTTATTTTGGTTTTTATTTTCTAAAATTATAAACTACTTTTATATACACAAATGTATTTTTTATTTTAATTTTCTGATATATTTTATACACTTAATAAAATACAAGTATGTTTTGTGTAGGTATGTATATAGGTAACGTATCTATGTATTGGATATATACAAGTATTTTTATTTTTATTTTTCCTTGCATTTTATTTCAATTTTAATGCACATATATATTATAAGTGATATTTAAAAAATTATAAAAAATTTAAAAATGAATAAATAATGATTAAAGAATAAATTGAATATTTTATTCAGTACAAATGTACAATATGGGTCCAAAAGTCAACTTTCAAACCGTAGCTCCGCCAAATGCGAAACTACCGCCATTGGATAGATTATTTTATTCTATATACAATTAAAGGTGAGTACACTGCATTTGGATTTGTCGTTTGTGAGATACGGGTCTGGGAAGTTGGGATTTTGGATTCTTATTCAGACCAGAACTTTTCATCTGTACATTCTTTTTCTGTGAAATCAATTTTGTCTTTTTCTTTATGAAATTATCTATAACTTTCATGTACAAAATTTCTTTATTTGATGTCTAAAAAGTGAAACCAAAAATAGGTCCCAAAATAAATAATGAATAAGGAGTATAGGTGTATTGACTGTGTTTTTGACCTTATCTCCCCCTACTTTCTTCCTTGTCGACCTATTCATCAAGATGCCTAGGTCTCGGGGGTTTTGGGTCATAAAATATCTACAATATTTTATTCTTTTTCTTTTCTTTATTTATTCTATAATTTTGGCCTTAATTACAGTGATTTATACACAATCTGAATGCACATGCATGGATGCTAAGATGATGGATTTAATGCTATTTACAGGCATTTGCTAGGGTTTTTGGTGCCAAAATGATAGAATAAAGATGATGAAATGTGGATTCATCAAGCTCCCAGGGTCGAACACAAGGAGCACAGATTGGCTAAATAGCCTACGATGCAGTCAAATTGATCTGACACACAGAGAACATATTTTTGTGGTTTTTATTTGTTTTTATATTTTTTAGATTTTTTTTTTAAAAGTAAAGAAAATCAGGAAAGTCAAAACTAGGGACACTTCAACAAATTATTACACACACCAAAAATGATGCAAAAAATCAAGAAAATTTGTTTTTATGTTTTAAATGTTTTTTACTGTTTTTGGTGAATTTTTGGAATTTTTCTAATGGATAAATTATTTACTAAAAATCAAACAATGCGAAAAACAAAGGGGACTGTCCAGCAAGGCTTAAGACCCAAAAATAAAATACTCTTGGATCTCAAAAAGCCCTAAAGGTAATTTTCCTATAATCTAGAAAGAATAAGGAAAATTTAGGCACCCTAATTATTGTTTTTGGATTTTTAATTTATTTATTATAATTTTTATGGGTTTTTAGGGGTTTTTCAATTTTTAGGGTTTTATGTGATGAAAAGTAGCCAAAATTGGCTAGAAAATCAAACAACAAGTAAACTACAATATCTAATTTTTTTAGAATTTTTAAAAATGATTATATATTTTTTTTGGTATTTTTAAGGTCAAACAGTGGCAAAAATATGTGTTTTTGAATTTTTAAAAATAATAAATGAAATCAAAAATGTCCCCAAAAATCATAGAAATTCCTACACCATGGCAGGAGCCATGTGTCAAAATCTCATTGGATTTGGAGGTCGTTTGATATTTTATTCAAAAATAAAGGTGGGGCACTGTGCACAGGGACCTAAGTGCAAATACCCAAAAGTTCTGGGGTCCTGGTGCAAAATACCCAAGAAGTCACGTGCCAAGCACGTGCCTGGGGCACTCAAGGACCTAAATGTAATAAAAATAAGTTCCAAGGACCTACTGATAACTCGTATCAAAAGTCCAGGGGCTTATATGCAATTTACCCAAAATAAAACGCACATGCGCATAATCAATGCTCACAGGGGTATATATGCAAATAAACAAAACTTCTTATTCAATGAATAACATCCAGAACTACAAGGGGTCTTATGCAAATAACCCAACAAAACACGTGACGAAGCACATGGTTCACAACTGGCGGGGGTATAAATGCAAATAAAATAAATACGAGGTCCTTGATGCAAATATCCCAGAAAATAAACAACTTGAATCAAAAATTACAGGACTAAAAAGAAAATAACAAACTACGAGGGGGCCCTACGATATTTACCCCTTTATTCGCCGACGGTCGGATGTGCGCCACGTGGTGATCGAACGGTCTAGATGTGCGGGCGCTACTCCTCTCTTCTCCTCTTCGACTCGATCGACGGTCCGAGGTAGTCCACGTGGAAGATCGAGCGGTGCTGGGCTCGGGTGCCTCTCTCCTCGGCTGCAACGGTCCAGATGAGATCCTCAGATGGATCGACGGCCACTGCTCCTCTATAGATCGACGGCTGGGATTAGAACTGGAGCGAAGGCCTCATCGGACGGCTCTGGAGGATGGTGAAAGAACTGATGGCCGGCGAACTTCGCCGGCCTCGTGCGTGGACTCCGGTCCTCCTCAGCTGCTGCAAATGATCGGAGAAGCTCCGCTGGACGGTCCCGCAGCTGCTGGTGGTGGTCAATGCCCCAGCCAAGCCCTGGAGAGGCTCCGGCGAGGCTGGCGGCGCGAAGCTCCTGGCCTGAAGTTGGGAAGCCTCAGACGCCTCCCTTTGGACCTGCAAAGCAACCAGAACGCTTCGCGGGTCGAGGGCAAAGTGCCTCGACCCAAGAAAGCGAGGTGACGGTGAACGGTGCGGTGGGGCGAAAGAGCTCCGGCGAGGCGGAGACGGTGGAGCTCGGTTCCCAGATCCTGTGCGATCTGGGTTGAATGAAAGGGCGTAGAAGGTGCGTGAAGGGTTGGCGGAGGTGATGGTCAGGTCGGAGGATCGAGATGTTGCGCGAGATGGACGGAATCAGGGAAATGCGTCGATGGGTCGATTTGGGCGTAATCTAAAATTACACTAAATGGAAGATCTAATCGGATACCTGATGGATGCTGGAGACTATGCTGGAGCTGCTCTTGCTCCTGGTCGTAGCTTCGAAGGGCGTCAAGGCCTGAAGCTCGATGCTCAACGCCGGTGGCGGAGCAGTGGCGGCGAAGCTCGCCGGATCAAAGGAATCGCCTCCTCGCCTCACTGCAACAATGGCAAAGGCTTGCTGTCACTCTCGCGATGCCAATGGAGGTCACGGGGAAGAAGGAGATGGTCCAAAGATCGGGCGCGGAGGCGGCGGAGGTGCAAATATATAAGGTGACAGGGGCGTTTAGGGTTGGGGGCTGACGGCTAAGGAAGGCGTTGATTTGATGGCGAAGGATCCGGCGAGGGAGAGGGATGAACGGCGAAGAATCCGGGCATGGGATATGCGTGGGAGACAGCCTGGAGGCGCGTGGGAAAATCGGAGAAGGCGGGGCGGCGCGCGTCGTCCAGAATAGGAAGGAGTCCGCGGGGGAGTTGACCGGGGTCAACAGTCCCCCGTGGACCAATCAGGAGCGGCCACGTGTGCCCGATTTTTATTTATTTATTTTAGGGTAGAAATAGGTCGAATTAAAGAAAACTCAAAACAAGAAATATTTTTCTTTTATTTTTTTCTATTTTTTGGTGATTTTTAATTAATTTTTGGGAATAAAAATAGGGTAGCTATATATATAGGTATAGGTACACTATATGGATTTTTATTTTTGATTTTTTATTTGTTATTTTTATGTATTTTTATGCTCATTTGGTATTTTATTTATTTACAAGATAAAATGAGGAATAAAAGAATATTTTTATTTTATTTTTATCACATATATACAAGGGTGAAATAAATAAATGAATACATTTATATACATGGTATTTATACAATGTATTTTTGTATTTTCAATTTTGTGATTTTTATTTGATTTTTGTTTTGTTTCTTGTTATTTATTTTATTTACAATATGTAACATAGAATATCTTCAAAAAGTTTAGAAAATAATTGAATTTATTTACAAGGTTAAATAAATACAATGGTGTGGTTTATGCACATGGTGAAAGGGTATTTTTTTGAATTTTTGATTTTTAAATTTTTATTTTGTTTTTAATAACTTTTACAAAATATATACAAATATTTACAACATATTTTTGGGTGAGGAAAATATATAGTTTTATTTATTTACAGAAGTATATACACATGAGCTCCTATCTCCCTCTACTTTGGCTTTTATGCGGTCAGGCCCATGCTGAGCCCTCCCTTGGGTTAGGTTGCTCAATATTTATTCTAAATATTTCCCTCTTTTTCTTTTTGCTCTTTATTCTTTTTATTTTTGCACAAAAACATGCTAATTATAGGTTTTTTACATAATGCATGCTTTTGGTATTTATTTGTATTTACACATATCTACATGTATTTGCAAAGGTTTTTGTAGCTAAAATAGGAGAATAAAGAGTGATGAATGGGTATTCATCACATATGTCTTGTCTAGAATCAATTTTCTTTTTCTTGAGTTGCAATGATGGGTAGGCGGGCTATTAGGCTGACTCTTACGGTACTGCTTCCAAGCGCGTCTACCCGATCATCTAGATCAGCACGAGATGCCTCGTGTCTCGATCCTGAGTTGAGTCCTCTGACCTTCTTCGAGTGTGACTCTGACCTCAAAGAATCATCTCCTTTTTATTTACATGTCCTCATCTCCTTCTATTCCTCTCTCTTCAGTTTTTTCGAGTCAGCCTTCGGTTATACGTGTGACAGTTGAGCAGAGGTATGAGACCCATGAGCTAAGTATTGATCAGATGAGAGATCCAGGTCCACAAGTTGCTGAGACAAGAGTGTGAATGGAGTAGCATGCATCTTATTCAAGAGCTGAGTCAGTTTCTAAATCAAAGCTATCAACAATCCTGATTGATTCAGACTTTGTTTCACTACTGCTGAAATTTAATGGAAAGCCGCACGAGGAGCTGTATGAGCATCTTTATGAATTCGAGGGGATCTTCGGCACTCGATTCTACTCAGATATTACACTTGAGGATGCCATAAAGAAGACCTTTCCCTTGACACTCAAGGACGGAGCCGCGAGGTGGCTCCGAGGTTTGGGAAAGGAGAGAGTGAATTGGGGTACATTCGAGATGCCATTTTTAGGAAATTTTACCCCATTAGCTGAGTCAATTTTATGTGGTCGGTTATCATAGATTTTTTGCATGATCCTCACAAGCCATTCCAGGATATGTGGCTCCGATTTCAGATACTTCTGAGGAGATTCCCTGATCACGGGATCTCCAGAGCTGAGTTAGTTCAGATCTTTTATATGGGGATGACTGCAAAACAGCATGTATTGGTTGATGCCTCTTGTGGCGGTTCACACCACAATGTTGACGATGATTCACTTTGGAATCTCTTTGGAGAGATTTCTTATTTCAAGATGACACACGAAGAAGATCACATACTACTTAGATGTGATCCCCCTCTCATTAATAGAGATTGCTCATCAGGCAGTTGATGTGGATTCTGATGTAGAGTTAAAGATGGACGTTGAACTAGATACATAGAGTTCTTGTCCTCAGATATCGATACATATTCCGTTGAGTTTTCAGCCAGTATATGAGTCGGTTCCGTGCTTCCCAGTTCAGGAGCCTTAGATACCTATTCCTCAAGTAGTCCAAGATACCGAGTGAGAGTCGATGTTGTTTCAACCAATTTATCAGCTTATTCAATTTCCATATCACGAAACAACAACCTCAGGAGCATTTTACCTCAGAATAATTTGATCATTTTGAGAGTCTAGCAACCTGAGATGGATGTGGGACACCAGTTCGATATCCCTGATATCGATAGTTCCATATTCAATCACTTCATCCATTTGATTCATGAGCAGACTGCCTATCAAAGAAAATAGATAGATACCTTAAGAGATTTCATTGCCAACATTGTCACAGATTCGAGATCAGTTGCAAATATTCCCGCTTCACATGAGTCATTGAAGGAACAATCAACCGACAACGACGCAAGTGCACATTCAGATTCTGATTCTCTTCATAGTGAAGGTGAAAAATCACAACAAAATGGAAAAAAGAGAAAATCTAGTAAAAGAAATAAAAATAAGACTCCTGACTTTTCTGATGGATCTCGAGATTCCGTGCCTCGTAGAGCAAGTTCCCATTTTAGAAAAAGATTTTCTTCTCATTCTTATCCTCTGAGTGTACATACTAATACGGAAGACGTACAGATACCCTTCACTGATGCTCTGAATCTAGGGAAGGGAGAAAATTTAGAAAATTTTAAAAAGATCCAAGAATCGAAGTTTAAACAAGAGATTCTGGACCGAATTCAAATCAAGCTCACTCTTTTGGACGCATTGGTCCACATTCCTCTTCTTCAGAAATGTCTAAAGTAGCATACCACACTGAAAAGGAAGAAGGGGCATAATCACTGCTCTGAGAAGCACACGTTGACCATTGCCACTTGTTGCGCCATCCAGCACACATCTCCCAAGAAGAAAAAGAAACATATGGTTGCCCCATTTGTCAGTTATCATATTTCAGATCACGAGTTTGAGCATACCTTGTTAGACAGCGGTTCGTCAGTGAACATATTACCCTTCCATCTTCTTGAGATTCTTCATCTAGGGCCTCTCAAGCGAGCCCGAATGATTCTTCAATTTCTAGACCGATCGGTCAAGAGGCTGAAGAGTATACTTCATGACATTGTCATGATGGTACAAGTCACAAAATTCACTATGAATTTTTTTGTCTTAGACTCTATTCCTCAGTACCATCACAGGAAGCTGCTATTATTCTTGGTTGGCCTTTTCTACGTACAGATAAGGCTGTAATTGATTATGGGACAGATAGTGTCACGTTCCCTTCCAGCAACACAATGCCAAGCTCTGAGCCAACAAAAACTCTGCCTGTAAACTAATGTATTTTTGAGCTATCAAAGACAGAGGCATGTGGGATCACAGATGAGACACAACACGATCTTATCCCTTCTGAATATACAGAAACCCAAGAAATCCTCTCCAGAGAGGAAAACTTGGAGAACATAGATTTTGGTGATCCGATTACACATGTTTGGAGATGTGTTGACGAGATCCGTAGTATCTATATCATTGAGTAAAACCTGCTGGTGGCACGTACTTCGAAGGTAGAACTTGTTTCGGTTATAAATCTTTTGTTCGAGCCTTCTGATCCTGAAACAATTGAGCCCTCTTGTCACGCAGATCCAGATAAGGGTTATGCTGATGAGGAGATTGCTCAGATCACATCAGATTTTGACCTCTTTCTCGCATCTACTCCATACACAACACCAATGTCTCTACAGTCACACAGGGTTGAGGATACAATGTTAAAAGATGATCTTTCATCTTCTTATCTCAGTGCTGGTGGTTGATGAATCCTCATTCATAACTCTTTATTCTTTTATTTTAGCTAAAATCCTTTGCAAAACACCATGTATATGTTTGTAAATATAATAATTTACCAAAAAGCATGCATTGTGTAAATACTCATAATTAGCATGTTTTTGTGCAAAAATAAAAGAATAAAGTAATAAAGAAAAAGATGGAAATATTTAGAACAAATATTGAGTGACCTGAACCCAAGGGAGGACTCAATATGGGCCTGACCGCAAAATAAAATAAGTAGAGAGAGATAGGGTAACTCAGCCTTGCACAAATTACCCCTCCTTTGTATATATTTTATTTCCCAAAATAAAACTATATTTGTGTTTCCCATATTTTGTATACATTTCTAAAAATAAAATAAAAATGGGAAAAATAAAAGAAAAATAAAAATAAATAATTTCTCTCTCAGTGTACAAATACTATGTATATATGAATAAAAGACATATTTATTTCACCCTTGTAAATAATTAATAAAAATCAAATAAAATTATTTGATTTTCCAAATTTTATGATGTAATTAATAAAAATATAAAATTGGAATAATTATACATAAATAAAATAATAAAAATCAAAATCAAAATTACATAGGTACATATACCTATATATAATATAATATAATGTATATACATAATTTATTTTCCAAAAAAATAAATAAAAATCACTAAAAAATACTTTGTAAATAAATAAATATTTTTTATTTTGTAAATATTTTTAAATAAAGTCATTTCTATTTTATTTTGATATTTCAAATCATTTTCCAATGGAATTTTCCCATTGGTCCACGGGGGATTGTAGACCCCCGGTCAACTCTCCCCACAAGACCACCAGTCTCGCGGATCTTCGTGCCGACCCGACTTCTCCGACTTTTCGCGCCTTGATCCGACCACCATTCACCCAAACCCCGGGCTCTGATTGCTGATGTATGATCCATGACACACGCCCGCCATTCCTTCTAGGGATCTGTGCACCACGATTCGTCCCCGACTCCCATCTTATCAGACCCTTCTCCAGTATATAGCTCATTCCATCCGCACCTATTTCGGTACCTTTGGCCTCCATCTTCGACTCCCACGACCTCCATCTTCTAGACTTGAGTGACAGCATGCCCTAGGGGGTGTTGTAGTGAGGAGAGAGGCGTGTTTGCCCCAGGTCCGACGGTCATCGCCGCCGTGCTCCACCATCAGCGAGCTTGAGCCTCTGGAGGTGTCTCTCCATCGAGGCGAGGATCCCAGGAGGTAGTTGACCTCCATCCCAGATGCTTCCGATCATCATGTACCCTAGTTAGCAAGTAGCATAGCTCCCATTTCGATCTTTAGGTTTTGCGCCGCTGGCCTTCGCCGGCCAATCCATACCGCTTCGTCCATCCTTTCGATCATCCGACTATCGCATCACCTTCACGAGACCTGTCTACACATTATATGCCCCTCCGTTCATCCTGGTTCACCTCGGAACCAGGACTTCGGTCTCCTCCGCCGTTGCCTTGCCGGAGACCCACGCTCTGTTGCACCCACTTCCCCTTTTCGCCTGCTAATGGGTCGAGGCAGTTTGCCCTCGACCCCTCTTTCTTCCTGTGCAGGTATTAAAGCTTAAGAGCCTCATCTGGAGGCTTGACTGTTCAGGCACAGGAGCTCCATGTGCTCGTCATCGTCAGGGCTCTCCAGACGCTCCCGGACTCATTGGAGCTAACCAACCGCTGCAGAACGTCGTCAGGACCATTTTGCCCAACTCAGCAGCACTGGAGGAGGCCCCTAGCGCGTACAACAGCCGGACGAAGCTCACCGACATTTTGTTCTTCTGGGATCCTCCATCGTCGTCTGATCGTGCCACTCACCCAGTTCAGATCGCAGCCATCCGTTCACGAGGGACGTCTGAGTGCTAGATCCATCTGAGGATCATATCTGAGCCGCAAATCCTCGAAGGGGTGTCATCCGTTCTCCACCATTAGATCTCACAAGTGGACTCCCTTCAGCCGTGGATCATAATAATGGGGTAATATCACTTAGGCCCCTTTCCTTCTTGCATTTATAGTTTAGTCCTGTAAATACATAGAGTAGTTGTTTTAGTTTCGAATAATTGCACTTTGGATATGGTAGTCTTAGATTTTGCATTTCAGTCCCTTTGTGTGTGATGCACGTGCTTCGACACGTGAGTTTTCTGGGTGATTTGCATGTATGCCCTAAGGGGTTTTGGATGTTATTGTTTACCTCTTTATGAATGGGAATGACACTTTAGTCCCTTTAATAGCTAATCACTTGCATGCCTCGTGAGTATCTGGGTTTTTTGCATAATTTGGGCTGGGTTCGTTGTATGTTCTGAATTGAATTTTTAGTTTCGAATATTGCATATATGCCCCTGTGCGTACTGAATTGAACATGTGCTGGATTGGATGTGTATTTTGCATTGACCTCCATATAGTTTATGCAGTGTTTCCATTTAGCCCTGAAAGTTTGTTTTCTTGCGTTTAGATCCCTGTGTGTTGTGGCATGTTGATTGGCTAAATAAAATAGCAATATAATTCCAAAAATTATGAAATTCGGAAACGTGGCTCCTGCCACTATGTAAAAATTTCACTAATTTTTTGGAACATTTTTTAGTTGTATTTCTATTTTTAAAAATTCAAAAACCTTTGTTTTTACTACTGTTTGGTAATTAAAATCAAGTAAAAATATAAAAAAATCATTTAAAAATTCTAAAAAAATTTGTGTTTTGTTTGTTTTCGTGTCTTTGAGCTTCAATCCAATTTTTGCTTTATTTGGACTTATAAAACCCAAAAAATATAAAACCCTAAAAACCTTATAAAAATTATCAAAAATTCTGAAAAATATAAAAAAAATGCAATTTTGGTTTCTGTAGCTTTGTTTTGATTTCTTGTTTTCATAAAAATTATCTCCAAATTTTTATAGGCTAATTATATATTTTTAATTAGCCTTTCAAATCTGGTTGCACATTAGTTCTTCTTTGTTGCCTTTTTCCTATTTTTATAAAATCAATTAAAAATCACAAAATTCTAAGAAAAATTACCAAAAACACTTAAAAATATATATAACACAAAAATATTTTTATTTGAATTTTCTAGCTTGACTTGATGCATTAAATAATTTGTTGTTTGTGTCATTTTTGCCTTGTTTTCTATTTTCTTCATAATTAAAAATACAAAAATTTAAAAAAAATATATAATCCACTAAAAATATTCTCCTTATTTTCTTTCCTTTTTCGACTACTTCGTAGGCCACTTGGCCAACCCGTACTCCTTGAGTTCGACCCTGGTCGCTATACCAGGTTAAAAAAATAGCGAGACCGCTATTCAGATTTTTGATTATTTGATTTCTTTTGGTGATCTGATTTTTCTTATTGAGTTCGAGCCGTAAGATCTGGGTCGCAACGACCCTTGATTGATTTTACCTTTACCAGGATTTTGTGGGATTTTTCTGGCCCATCAATGATCATAAATTCAGAGACCGTTGTGTAGCTCTCACAGGTCAGTTTTGTCCATCTTTTCGGCCATCTGGATCGCTACTCACCAGTCGACACAGATTAGGGATTCTCTGATTCATATATGGGCATCTCTGAGGATGACCCTGATGTCGACCTGAATCTTGTAAATTCTATCATTCCTAGGTCATGCAAGAAGGCCATTAATCATCTCTCTTGAGCTTGTATAGTTCGTTAACCTTGCATATACTTTTGATTTTACTCTTTCCTTTACGTTTGTCTTACACCCTTAGGTTCATCTAGAATTTTGCTATAATTAAGATGTGCTTTATCCTAAGTATAGGGGGTGTAGACATCATTGTTGCTCACGTCTTCCTGTTCAATTACCCATGTTGTTGTCTATACTTAGGGTGTGATTTATCCTATGGTATGGTGGGGGGTAATATCGTTCATTTCCCCTTTTGATCATTGATGAATACTCATTCATTACTCTTTATTCTTATATTTTAGCTACAAAAACCTTTGCAAATGCATGTATATGTTTGTAAATACAAATAATTACCAAAAGCATGCATGGTGTAAAAAGTAATAATTAGCATGTATTTGTGCAAAAATAAAAGAATAAATATTAAAAAGAAAAGGAGGGAAATATTTAGAATAAATATTGAGCAACCTAATCCCAAGGGAGGGCTCCGCATGGGCCTGACCGCATAAAAGCCAAAGTAGAGAGAGATAGGGGATCATGTGTGTAAATATCCCTGTAAATACAATAAATATATTTTCCTCTAAAAATAGAATAAAAGTGGCTTGTACATATTTGTAAATATTTGTAAATACAAAATCAAGGTAAAAATAGAAAAAATTAAAAAGAAAACAAAAATATTCACTTGTGCCTATTCACCATGTACATACACCCACGCCTATATTTATTCTAGCCTTGTAAATAAATAAATTTATTTCCATAAAAATTGTATATATTCTATCTTTCATAGTGTAAATAAAATAAAATAAAAATCATAAAAACAAAAATAAAATAAAAAGAACAAAATTAAAAACCAAAAATAACATTGTACATATACCATGTATATAGATGTATATATCTATTTATTTCACCTTTGTATGTAAATAATAAAAATAAAATAAAAATACCCTTTTATTCCTAATTTTATGCTATAAATAAATAAAATATAAAATGGGAATAACAATGCACAAAAATAACTAATTAAAAATTAAAAATCAAAAACCTATATTGTACATATACCTATATATAGCTCTATAGTGTACATACCCGATTTTTATTTTGAAAAATTAATTAAAAATCATAAAAAAATAGAAAAAATAAAAAAAACATTTTTCATGTTTTGAGTTTTTAACAATTCGGCCATTTTCTATTTTATTTTTAATTTTCAAATATTTATTACGTGGCCCCCTCTCATTGGTCCACGGGGGATGTTGACCCCCCGATCAACTCCCCCCTGTGGACCACTTCCCACGGATCCTCTTCGCGGACCCATCTTCTCCCAATTATCCCTGCCTGACCCGTTCACCATTTCGCCAAATCTCGGGTCCTAATTACTCTCCTATAATCCGGGAACCTCGCTCGACACCTCGCCTAGGGGTCCGTGCTTCACCGAGCCGGACCCGACCCTTTCTTCCCGGACCTTCCATCGTATATAGTCCCAGCTCCGCCTCCCTGTTCCTCATATTTGGCTCATTCGCACTCCACCCACTGACCTCCAGTGCCTCCGCGAGAGTGACAGCTCGCTCCGGACATTGTTGCATCGAGGAGGGGACGTCTCGACCATCGATCCGGCGAGCTTGCTCCACCGTGCGCCACCTGGAGGTAGCGCCAGAGCCTCGGACACCGACGGTCCTCAAGGCATGGACCAGGAGCAAGCCCAGCTCCTCCACAGTCGAATCCACCCACTAGGTAGCTCTATTTCCTTCTCTATTTCTTTGAGTTTGCATTTCGCCCAAATCACCCAGTCGCTGTTCATCTTCGATTCCGACCATCTCCGCCTTCGTCTCGCTCAACGGAGCACCCCATCACGCTCGCCTTCTCTCCGCGCACCTTCTCCACCCCTTCATCCAACCCAGCTCGCACAGGAGCTGGGAGTCGAGTTCCTCTGCCGTCGCATCTGTCGGAACTCGCACACATCACCGCACCGACCACCTTCACCCCTACTTACTGGGTCGAGGCACTTTGCCCTCGACCCGTGAGTTCGTTGCACATCTTTGCAGGTCCCAGGAAGCCCATCTGAGGGCTTCGACATCCAAGTGCAGCAGCTCGACCTCCGCCGGACTCGCCTGAGCTCCCCAGAGCAGCGTCGAGTCATCGGAGGGTGCCATTCGACGCGGAAGGCCTCCACACATCTTCTCCGTTCATCCGTGTCCTCCGAGGAGGACTCCAGCGTCAGCACGAGCCCGGCGAAGTTCGCCGGTGATCAGTTCGTCCTCCATCCTCCGCAGCCGTCCGATCGCTCTTCAGCTCCAGTTCGCATCACAACCGTCCACGTCAGGAGTCGCCACCACCGTTTGATCCTTGGAGGAGCGATCCAGACCGTCGGCTCAACGAGGCTTAGCCACAGCGCCTCATACCCGTCCGATCCACCACATGGCGAGGCCCCAGCCGTTCGATCAACGCCGAGGGATCCTTCTGAGGCGCCACCCTTCCCTCCACCGTCCGATCTACACGTGGCAGCCATCCGTCCCTCGATTTAATAAAGGGGTAATTGCTCTTAGGCCCCCTGTTTGTTTTATTTCGTAATTAGTCCTGTAAATATAGCTTTTAGTTGTTTTTATTTTGGTACATTTGCATTTAGGACCTCGTACTTAGTGTATTTGCATGTATGCCCCTGCTTGTAGTGGATCACGTGCATCGACACGTGTTTGTTTCGGTTAATTGCATATTTAGACCTATTGTTCTAGGGTGTTAATGAATGAATGAAAGTTTTTAGTAAATTGTAGATATACCCCTGTGCATGGTTTTATTGTGCATGTGTGTTTATTATTGGGTATTTTACACTGAGGCCCCTAGACTTTTAATACTTGTTATTAAATAGTCCAGGAACCTTAGTTTATTTGCAATAAGGTCCCTGTGTGCCCAAGTCACGCGCCTTGCGTGTGTTTTCTTGGAAAAATTGCACCGGACCCCCTAGGACTTCTACTATTTACGTATAGGTCCTTATGCACTATACCTTAGTTTTGATTTTTAATAAAATATCAAACCAACTCCAAATGTGATGAAAATTGGATAAAGGGCTCCTGTCATAGTGTAAAATTTTCTCCTATTTTTGGAGATATTTTTTATTTCATTTACTATTTTTAAAAAAATCAAAAACACGCATTTTCTTTACTATCTAACTTGAAAATTCACAAAAAAATATTAAAATACCTCTAAAAATTACAAAAAAATTAGACAATAGTTGTTTTACCTTATTTGATTTTCTGACCAATTTTGGTCATTTTTTGATATATAAAACTCATAAAAATTGAAAAACCCCTAAAATCCTATAAAAGTTTTAATAATTAATTGAAAAATCCAAAAATAATAATTCCAGTGCTTAAATTTTCCTTATATCTCCTAGTTTCTAGAACAATTACCTTCAGACCTTGATAGGGCCTTTATCTATTTTATATTGGCCCTCCAAGTCTGACTGGACAGCACCTTCATTTTTCTGTCTTATTTCATTTTTAGAAAATTAAATAAAAATCAGAAAAATACCAAAAATTAATCAAAAATAGTAAAAAAATATAAAATACATAAAAATATTTATATTTGAATTTTTGAGTGATTTTTGAGTCATTAAATAATTGTTGTAGTTGCTTGTTTTATTGTTTTCTTTATTTTCTTTATTAATTAAAAATCCAAAAAATTAAAAATATAAAAAAATCCACCAAAAATAGTTGCTTTTTATTTTATTTCTTTTTTAGACTACTTCGTAGGCTGCAAGGCCATTACGTGCTCTTTGTGTTCGACCCTGGTCGCTATACCAGGTTAATATAATAGCGAGACCGCTACTTGAGTTTCTCTTATTTTTATCCGATTTGGTGGTCTATTTTTCCGATTGGCACCGCTTGGTGACTTGGGTCACAACGACCCTTGATTACCTTTTACCCGAGTGATCAGGCGTGTCATCAGAATGGCGTCGTTGCCGGGGAGCACGGCTTAGTAGTCTTTCTCTTTATTTTTCATTTTCATTTTGTTTTCTTTTTCGCGGCTTTCCACGGCTCTTTCTGAGCCCGCGGCTTTTTGCAGCTTTTCATTTTTCATTTATTTTGGTTTTATTTTGTTTTATTTTCTTTTCTTTTGTTTTGTTTTTGTTTGATTTTGTGTGTTTATTTTGTTTGTCATTTTTGAACATATACACCTGTTTAGTTTTTTTTGCTATTATTTGATTATTATTCTTGGTCTGTGACACTCTGACTCTTTCTTGCGACGGCCGAGGCAAAGACTCTCGAGAAGCCGGCGCAACCGCGGGATTCGGAGGCGGCTCCCTTCTGCACGGAGCCGCAGGAGAGAGCGAGAGAGTAGTTGAGTGAGCAAGGAGTAGATTAGATTTTATTTTGTCATTAGAACTGTTGTAATAATACAGGGACACTCAGCAGGACTTGGACTTCTTTCTCAGGTCTGTTTCGCCGAGCACCGGTGTGCTCAGGGGACCCTTAGCTTTTTCGCGACTTTTTGGTTTTTCGCTGCCTTTTACGATTTTACGCGGTTTTTCTCGAGCCCCTAGCAGTAGGACTTTCTGTTTGACTGTGCCGTAATCAGTAGGATCCACACACCTAATAGATTGCTTGTTCCTATAGATCGTTAATTGGACCTACTAATAAAACATTAATAAAAATAACTGATTCATTTTCCTTCGAGCCTACGTGCCGCAGCCTGCCCTGCCAAGCGCTGCTCCTGAACCCGATTTGTCGGGAGGAGGGGTAGACCGAGACCGGACTCTCTGGATCGAAGGCTGGTGACCAGCTAGACGGTTCTGTCGTGTAGAAGTTGCCTTCTTAGGACTCAGCTTTTCCCGCTGCACCATATAGGTAGTTTACTTTTCTGTCTTTACATTATGCGCGGATCATATTGCATGTAGAGTGCTGGAGTCAGGTACGCCTTTCTTACTTTGCATGCATCATTGATTTCATCGCGCATCGACTTTTTTGTCTTCTCCCCCTGTTTTTGACTTAATAACCAGGAGAACCGAAAAATTCGTTAGGCCTCTTTGTTTTTATTAAAAAAGATTAAAAAGAAAAACCATAAAATTGGGACTACTAAAACTATTGATCACTAAAAGACACTTGACTTAAAAATTTGTCTTGGGGAGAGCAACCCCCTCATTGCTTGGTTTGATTGCGCGAGAGAGTGACCCGAACACTAGGTAGAGCCCTCCGGTACCATTCTCGACTGATTACCGACTCTTCTATGCGGGACAGTCGGTTGGGAAGGTATCGGGTATCCCAGCAGGTCACGTAATCGCTCTGATATTTTGATTGTTCACCAAAATAAAATTTGACAAGATAATTTGACCGAGCCTTTACAGTCATCAGCTCACGTTGCGTTGGTGAACTTGGGGTTTGCTTGTGATCATAGTTTCTCCAGATCTCATCCGCCTTACTCACCACATCAAGATGATGAGCAGACGATCTCTTAGGCAGCCTCTGGCTGCACCGCTTTCGGGCACGTCTACCCGTTCATCTAGGTTGGTTCGCGAGAGCCGAGACCCGCTCTCCGAACCCGAGTATGATTCTGCCCTGTTCCCCCTCGACCCCCTTTCTTTCGGTTCTGAGAGACCAGTGCCAGAGGAGAGATTAACAGATTTATCGGCACTTGAGTTCGGATCATTTGATTTTGCAGAGACCATGGCCGGCAGTTCTGACGATCGCTCTAGAGGTCCACAGCTCGAGCACTTTGTTCTGGACCAGGGTGCGATCAACTCCACCCTGATTGCCTCCCTCGAGATAGTTCAGCAGCAGTTGAGGGATCAGGGAGCGTTTATGCTAGATATGAGGAGAGAGATGGAGCAGATGAGAGCAGAGAGAGAGAGCATCGGAGAGACGGACTGAGAGTCCCAGATGATGCACCCGTAGCAGCCGCCGCCGCAGCGGCAGCCGCCGCGGCAGGAGCAGGAGAGCCACCGAGACCGATGCGGGAGTTGCACAACCCCAGATCGACACTGATGCATCACTGGGTTGTGCTACCAGCCATCGTGGGGGACTTCAAGTTCCCCCCGAACACCTTGCAGCTTCTCCCCCGTTTCCACGGGCTCGCCACCGAGGAGCCCCATCTCCACCTCCAGGAGTTCCTTATGATCTGCAGTACTGTCCACGACCGTCAGGTGGACCAGGATACCATCAGGATGATTGCGTTCCCCTTTTCCTTGGCAGACAGAGCAGCCACCTGGCTGAAACATCTGGGGAAGTTTGTCTACACTTGGGAGCAGCTCCGCACCGAGTACTTGCATAAGTACTATCCACTCGGGCGGACTAATGCCGCGAGAGCCCTGATCAGCAACTTCTCCATGCTCCCCAACGAGCAGTTCCATGAGGCATAGGAGAGGTTCAGAGAGCTGACTGATAGATGCTCGCACCACGACATTTCCAAGCCGAACCTCGTGGAGAGCTTTTTCAGCGGGCTGACACCAGAGCTTCAGGGCTTGGTGAACGCTTCTTGTGGTGGGTCTTACTTCGCCAAGGATCACGACCAGGTCTGGGCCATCTACGAGGAGATGGCCGAGAACTACATGGTTATGTCTAAGACCCGGTTGTACACTCAGGGCAGACCCCAGCAGACACAACCCGTGTAGTACCAGAGGATAGCACGGGTCGACGCCAGTCCTTCCAGTTCGTCTGCAGTAGCAGCAGCACGGGCAGAGTCATCAGCTGCGAACATGGGCATCATTAGAGAGAAGTTGGATCGGATGGAGCTGATAGAGAAGAAGCAGTGACAGGGCAGCACTCAGATGGAGCAGATGGCACAGACTCTGAGCAACATGAAGACCCAGCTCATGTGTCTCCAGGAGGCACAAACGGCTTCCCAGCCCCGTCTTCAGTCGCGAGGCGATCAGCAGCAGCAGCAGCTTGTCTCAGTGCTCCAGCTCTCACCAGCAGCCTAGACAGGTTCATCTTGTACAGGAGGAGCCGTACCAGCAGCCGCAGCCCACCTACCAGTCACCTTCATATCCAGACTTGCAGATGGTGGTATACCAGCCGGATCAGCCTCTAGCAGTACTCCCGCCAGCCCAGTACGATGCAGAGTCGTTGATGGATGTCAACGGGATTTGGTATGACCGCCCTCAGCCCGGTATCCGACGAGACCATCCTGGATTCTGTTGGGGGACCGGAGGTACCCAGCCCCAGCAGCAGCCATCAGGTCAGGGAGGCCAGTACGGCCAGCAGAGAGAGCACCAACCGCAGCAGCAACCCCCAGTGTACCCATCACAGTAGCAGCAGCAGTCGTCCTATGGTCCTCATCCCTATTAGCAGGGACAGTCTTGCAGGCGAGATCAGCCTCACCAGCAACAGCAGCAGCATCACCCATACCCCTTTCAGCAGCAGCAGCAGCACCAGTTCCAGCAGCCTCACTACCAGAGAGGCTACCCGTCGGGCTCCCACGAGATCCCCGTCTTGGATGACATAGCCCGCATTCTCACAGATCAGCATGCTACTTTTCGATAAGAGATGGACGAGTTCCGCCAGGAGATGCGGGACATTGTGAGAGGGAAGGCCACCATCCCTGCCCAGATCGAGCCGAACCCCAACAGCCTGAAGCAGAAATCTGAGCAGGTAGCTTGTACTGAGTATACCACTCCTAGTGATGCATTTGGTGATATGACTGGTATCTGTTTGATACTGATTTTGTCACACTTAGGAGCGGTAGGATGCCAGCAGGCGGCGCCTCGTCTGAGCTACACCCTGAGGAGACATCCAGAGCGCCAGGCGAGGAGGAGAGCGGTACTGAGGCCGCTAGAGATGATGACGGTGGTATTGATGCCACCAAGGATGCTGATTCCACCGGCAGTGCTGAGGCCGTCGTTTCACCTGTTCGAGGAGGTGGTACTGAGGCCACCCACGATGCCGAGCCAGAGCGCGGTACTGAGGCCGCGAGACTTCCAGTTGATCCAGCCGATGGTGGTGCTGAGGCCACCCATGTTCATTTTGAGAGACCTGTTGTTTTTCCTACTTCTGATGTATCTCGGAACTCTGTTGTGAATAAAGGAAAAGGTTTGGTTTTTTCTGGTCCCACTGTAGTGCGTGATGTATGTGTGGATCCGGTCGTTGAGCCGTCTAGACCTTTTCCTAGTCCTTCATTTGAGAAGGACCCAGTGATCCCCTTCCCTAGAGCCCTTCAGATGGGGAAGGGGAAGAAAAAATAAAATCCAAAAAAGAGAGATCAGGAAGAGTTCAGCCAGCAGATGATAGATCGATTTCACATACAGCTGACTCTTCAGGAGGCTTTGCAGCACATCCCCCTTCTTCAGCGTTCACTGAGAGACAGGACCACAGTCAGGAGGAAGGGGAGGAACCACCATTCAGAGATCCATGTGCTGACGAAAGCCACGTGTTTCGCGATCCAGAACCGTCTGCCAGCCAAGAGGCCAGATTCAGGAGCCCCTTATGTCAGATGCCACATCAGAGAGCAGAGGTTCGACCGTACTTTACTGTATAGCAGATCGTCGATCAACCTCCTTCCGGCAGCCCTTCTCGACCGCTTCGAGTTGGTCACTCTTAGACAGAGCAGGATAGTCCTTCAGTTTGTTGATCGATCTGTCAAGAAGTTGAAGCGGTTGTTGCGAGACGTTGTCGTCACTATTCAGGGCCTGCAATTCCCCGTGGACTTCGTAGTGTTGGACATGGAGATCCATGATTCAGTGACCGATACCCCCATCATTCTAGGTCGTCCGTTCTTGTCCACATCCAAGGCGGTAACTGACCATGATAGCGGGAAGGTATACTTTCACGTCGAGGGCGAAAGTGTACAAATAGAGACGGTCGAGGATAGCCAAGCCAGAGACAGATCATGCTCAGAGACCACTTCAGATACAGAGCAGCTGACAGATGCCGTGCTAGACATCCACCAGGACTGTGACTTTGTGATCACAGACGATGAGGCAGTTTGGGCAGACCCAGCAGCACAGGCCATCCTCTCATTTTCAGACACCGCTGATGCAGAGATGATAGCAGAGGAGAGCTTAGAGAGCACATTCCTGGTCCAGGATACTTCAGAGGCAGCAGAGCCGGTTCTCGACCGTGACACAGACTGTTGTGATGATGGTGGTGCTGATGCCACCTTAGATGATACAGATCCCTCGGAGTCAGAGTCTGATTGGGCAGATTGTGAGGATTACATGCCAGACCTGATTTCCACTGAGCCTACAGCTGAGGAGGAGGTAGATGCCGAGCAGAGCAGAGACAGTCCATCAGGGCAGCCTTCTCCAGTTTCTGAGATTGACAGAGAGTTTCAGTTCTCCCATGCAGATTTGGCAGCGTTCACACAGACTTTCCAGAGTCCAGATCCACCAGCACCCAGCTGTCCAGAGCTGAAGCCGCTCCCTACTTTGCTGAAGTATCGGTTCCTTGCGGGTGAACCTGAGATGTACCCAGTCATCATCTCTACCGATCTGACTGGAGAGCAAGAATCCCGTTTGATGGGGGTTCTTGAAAAGAACCGCAAGGCAATTGGATGGAGCATAGCAGATCTCCAGGGGATAAGTCCGGCCCTGTGCTCCCACCATATCTATCTCGAGGATGAGGCAAAGCCGTCGCGTGAGTTCCAGCGGCGACTGAACCCAAATCTGAGAGAGGTTGTCATGAAGGAGATCTCGAAATGGTGGAGCGCCAATTTTATCTACCCCATCTCCGACTACAAGTGGGTCAGCCCTTTGCATGTGGTGCCCAAGAAGATGGGCATCACTACAGTGATTAGCGAGTATGGAGAGGAGATTGCTACACGAATACCCACTTCTTGGCGGGTCTGCGTTGACTACAGGAGACTCAACCAGGCCACCAAGAAGGATCATTCCCCCCTGCCTTTTATTGATCAGATCATTGAGAGAATGGCAGGGAAGAGCCACTATTGTTTTCTGTATGGGTACTCGGGCTACAACCAGGTGGCCATCGCTCCTGAGGACCAGGGGAAGACCACTTTTACCTGTCCCTTCAGCACGTACGCCTTCCGACGCATGCCATTTGGGCTATGCAATGCCCCTGCGACCTTTCAGAGATGCATGTTGTCGATCTTTTCGGACATGGTAGGGGAGTGCTTGGAGGTCTTCTTGGATGAAATCTCGGTTTACGGCGACGGATTCGACTCCTGTCTTGACTGCCTAGACCGAGTACTCCAGCGATGTATAGAGGTTCACTTGGTGCTATCTTGGGAGAAGAGTCACTTCATGGTGACTCAAGGGACGGTGCTTGGCCACATCATCTCCAACAGGGGCATGGAGGTTGATCCGGCCAAGGTAGATGTCATTAGAAAACTTGCACCATCGTCCAATTTGAGGCAGTTACGGTCATTCCTGGGGCACGTCGGTTTCTACCGACGATTCATTCATGATTTTAGTAGGATCGCCCGGCCGTTGACTGACCTGCTGACGAAAGACACCGAGTTCCTTGTTGATGACAAGTGTCTTTCGTCCTTTGAGACTCTCAAGCAGTGTGTTATTGAGGCTCCTGTTCTCCAGCCGCCTTATTGGTCTCTCCCATTCGAGATCATGACGGATGCCTCCGATTTTGCCGTGGGGGCCGTGCTGGGATAGAGGAGGGATGGAGTCCCATTTGCTATCCACTACGCTAGCCGCACATTGGATTCCGCCCAGCGAAATTATACAATCACAGAGAAGGAGATGCTAGCCATAGTGTTCGCCCTAGCTAAGTTCAGATCTTACATCATTGGATCTAGAGTGGCCTTGTATACTGATCACACCGCCATCGATACCTCATGGCAAAGAAGGATGCCAAGGCCAGACTGACTAGATGGATCCTTCTACTCCAGGAGTTCGACATTGAGATCAAGGATAAGCCTGGAGTCAAGAATGTGGTGGCGGATCATCTCTCCCGTTTAGAGCAGCCTGAGGAGTATGAGCATATTGATCCCATTTGTGAGACCTTCTCAGATGAGGCGATCCTTGCTATCGCCTCTCTCCCGTGGTATGCCGACATTGTGAACTTTCTTGTTGCTAAGAAAGTCCCACAAGGTTGGCCCAGGAAGAGGCTTGAGACCTTCCTCGCGAAGGCCAAGTCCTACCACTGGGAGGATCCCATCCTTTACCACGAAGGAGGGGATAGCGTCTGGCGTAGGTGCATTCCTCAGGAGGAGCACCATAGCGTCCTCACTTACTGCCACAAGCTTGAGGCAGGAGGACATCATTCTAGGAGGAGAACGGCACAGAAAGTGCTCCAATCCGGCTTGTGGTGGCCTACCCTCTTCAAGGACTCTGACGAGTTCGTGAAGAGGTGTACTGACTGTCAGAGGATGGGCACTTGTGGACAGCGTGATATGATGCTGATGCAGCCCATTCACTTCTGTGAGTTTTTGACGCATGGGGCATCGATTTCATGGGTCCATTCCCTACGAGTCAGGGATTTGAGTACATTCTGTTGGCCGTAGACTATGTTAGTCGTTGGGTTGAGGCTATCCCCGCCCGAGCCGTTGATGCGAGGACAGTTTGCAGATTTTTGAGGAAGCACATCATCACGTGGTTCGGGGTACCTCGAGTACTGATTTCAGATGGGGTGTCTCATTTCATCAACGACTAGGTGAAGGCCCTTGCTAGCGAGTTCGGCATACACCATCGAGTTGCCACTCCATATCATCCACAGACGAATGGTCTAGCCGAGGTGTCGAACAAGGAGATCAAGACTATATTGCAGAAAGTCGTCCGCCCTGACCGAAAGGATTGGTCACAGCTTTTGGACTCGGTCTTGTGGGCATATAGGACGTCTTTCAAGACACCATTGGGCACATCTCCCTTTCGCCTCGTATATGGCAAGCCGTGCCATTTACCTGTTGAGCTGAGACACAGGTCACTTTGGGCAGTCACTGCTATTCTTATGGATCCAGATAGTGTAGGAGACCAGAGGAGGGCAGAGTTAGCAGCCTTGGAGGAGCTTAGAGATACCGCCTTCTCAAACAGCCTACAGTATAAGGAGAGAGTGAAGGAGTGGCATGATTCTCACATCAACCACAAACATTTTGAGCCTGGACAGAGAGTATGGTTGTTTGATGCGAGGCTTCGTCTATTTCCAGGGAAGCTACAGAGCAAATGGAAGGGACCCTACTTGGTGAGAATGGTACACGACAACGGTAGCATTGATATATCCGAGTTGTCTTCTGAGAGTACCTTTCGAGTGAACGACCAGCAGCTCAAGCCATTTCTAGATCATGAGCCGTGGGTCGTTGATGTTGCCCCTATTCATTTTGCGTGAGATGTGGTCTTTTGACTCACATCTATTGCACCTCACGCCTGATTTTCATTGTTCTTCCGACATGTATAGATCCAGATGTCCATATCATCACATTCTTTAGTCCCACATCCCTCTCTTCATCTTTTGATTATGCTATACTTAGGGTGTACTTTACCCTAAGTATATGGGGGATGTAGGACCTTTGGGTATTTCTTTTGTTTCTGTCTACCACTGTTTTTGCTGCCTATACTTAGGGATATTTTACCCTAAGTATAGGGGGGGTAGACCCGGTACATTCTCCACTCGGTTCTCCCTTTGTGTACAGCCTGCTATACTTAGGATTACTTGATACTAAGTATAGGGGGGGAAACCGAGAGTCTCTTGATGTTCTATTTATTCATTTCTCTTTGTATATAGCCTTCCTTTTCACTTCCCTATGCATAGCACGAGTTATGTCTTCTTCATCGCTCTTGACTCTGAGGACAGCGTTCGAGCTAAGTATAGGGGTGTGTGTATATATTTCATATATACTTTAGCCAATATATTTCATATATACTTTAGCCATAACTCATACTTTGTGTGTGCGTTAATAAATAAAAATGGCTAAAAACCCTAAAAAATCAAAAAAATTAAAAATTTTTCCTGTAAATAAACATTCTTTTATTGCACATACATAGCTAGTGTACAAATTATTTTTGTAAAAATGTTTTCAAAAATCTTTTGTGTAAAGTTTGTGTAAATATTTTCATAATCAAAATTATGTATATAGTACAAAATTTTTCCAAAATGTTTTGAAAATCAAATGTTTGCAAAAATCTTGTGTAAATGTGTGTAAATACATTTGCAAAACTTGCATTTCATGCATTCATCCATTCATGATTTCAAAACATTTTTCAAAAATTTTGCATGTTTGTAAAAATTTGTGTTTTGAGCATCTTTGTATATATGTATATAGTTTTTCTGTATGATAGTTGACATTTAAACTAGCCTGGAATTAAATTGGGAAATGGAGCTGGATTAAGATCTTAATCCACCTAATTGATAAAAGGAACCTTATAGGGCTTAGGTTTAGGGCTTTTCAGGTCCATGGTGACTTAATTCTTTGAGTCCACTAGGCTATGATCACATGTCATTTCAATGAGCCTAAGTAGAGCACTTAACAACAACACATGACTCATAGAGACAATGGCTTTACTTAGACACCAGCACTTGCACCGAGCTCTCTACGGATGAGGTGGTGAGGAGGCAGTTTTCCTTGACTTGGGGTAGCATATGAAGGTAGTACTTCTAGGCGGAACCTCTCTTCTTCTTTTAGTGAAGGAAGTGCGTCTCAACTTGGTCTGGTTGCCATGAGGTCTAACGACAGAAGTTGTGGGTTGCAATAAAGCTTCAAAAGAGGGATAGTCTACTGGCTCAAGAGGAAAAACTCCTTGTATATATGCTGC
Source organism: Ottelia alismoides (assembly GCA_037367405.1). Classification (NCBI taxonomy): domain Eukaryota; kingdom Viridiplantae; phylum Streptophyta; class Magnoliopsida; order Alismatales; family Hydrocharitaceae; genus Ottelia; species Ottelia alismoides. The sequence continues at coordinate 381,644 of JAZKJV010001924.1, read as the reverse complement.
ACATGTATATGTTGTATAGATGCACTTGAAAAAAAAATGCAAAAAGAAAATAACTCCAAAAAAGTGGTGGGTCTGAGAGAAAATGATAATCCCACCAGAGTATGTATATAGTGCAATAAGCAAAGCTTGAGATTCATGTCCCAACTTATGTAGCTTGCAGCAGGGAGACTTGGCTACACTGGTCGAGCTCCCAAGGATACATGGCTACACTGGCCATGGTCCATTCTCTTCTTCCTCCTCTTCTTGAGCCGGTTGAACTTGAACTTAGAAGGGAATACCGCGCTCCTCGAGGAAAGAGTGGCCAGATTGGGGTCATAGAGTTACCTTGTTGGGGAGGGTTGTCAAGTTGCCATTTCTGAGGTGGAGAGCTTATACCTCACATTCACAGAACAAGGAAAGATTCATAGTCTTCAGGGTTTGTGTTTGATGACTTGTTCTGAGCTGGATTGTTGAGGAGTCTTGATTATAGATTGGTGGAACTTATAGGCTGTTGAGTTTTAAGCTTAAGTCCAAATAAGGTTCCGACACATTAATAATCCAAAGATCTGATCGAGCTCCATAATTCAATTTAATGAAGGCAAGTTTAATATTCAGCCTTGATCCATGTACATTCTCCTCTTTTTCTTTTTCTTTCTCTTTTTCACTTTTTTTCAAATAAGTGTTTGCTAAGGGACTAGCAAAGTTAAGTATAGGGGGGTGATGAATACTCATTCATCACTCTTTATTCTTATATTTTAGCTACAAAAACCTTTGCAAATGCATGTATATGTTTGTAAATACAAATAATTACCAAAAGCATGCATGGTGTAAAAAATAATAATTAGCATGTTTTTGTGCAAAAATAAAAGAATAAAGATTAAAAAGAAAAGGAGGGAAATATTTAGAATAAATATTGAGCAACCTAATCCCAAGGGAGGGCTCTGCATGGGCCTGACCGCATAAAAGCCAAAGTAGAGAGAGATAGGGGCTAATGTGTGTAAATATCCCTGTAAATACAATAAATATATTTTCCTCTAAAAATAGAATAAAAGTGGCTTGTACATATTTGTAAATATTTGTAAATACAAAATCAAGGTAAAAATAGAAAAAATTAAAAAGAAAACAAAAATATTCACTTGTGCCTATTCACCATGTACATACACCCACACCTATATTTATTCTAGCCTTGTAAATAAATAAATTTATTTCCATAAAAATTGTATATATTCTATCTTTCATAGTGTAAATAAAATAAAATAAAAATCATAAAAACAAAAATAAAATAAAAAGAACAAAATTAAAAACCAAAAATAACATTGTACATATACCATGTATATAGATGTATATATCTATTTATTTCACCTTTGTATATAAATAATAAAAATAAAATAAAAATACCCTTTTATTCCTAATTTTATGCTATAAATAAAATATAAAATGGGAATAAAAATGCATAAAAATAACTAATTAAAAATTAAAAATCAAAAACCTATATTGTACATATACCTATATACAGCTCTATAGTGTACATACCTGATTTTTATTTTGAGAAATTAATTAAAAATCACAAAAAATAAAAAAAATAAAATAAATGTTTTTCATGTTTTGAGTTTTTAATAATTTGGCCATTTTCTATTTTATTTTTAATTTTCAAATATTTATTACGTGGCCCCCTCTCATTGGTCCACGGGGGATGTTGACCCCCCGGTCAACTCCCCCCTGTGGACCACTTCCCACGGATCCTCTTCGCGGACCCATCTTCTCCCAATTATCCATGCCTGACCCGTTCACCATTTCGCCAAATCTCGGGTCCTAATTACTCTCCTATAATCCGGGAACCTCGCCCGACACCTCGCCTAGGGGTCCGTGCTTCACCGAGCCGGACCTGACCCTTTCTTCCGGACCTTCCATCGTATATAGTCCCAGCTCCGCCTCCCTGTTCCTCATCTTTGGCTCATTCGTACTCCACCCAGTGACCTCCAGTGCCTCCGCGAGAGTGACAGCTCGCTCCGGGCATTGTTGCAGCGAGGAGGGGACGTCTCGACCATCGATCCGGCGAGCTTGCTCCGCCGTGCGCCGCCTGGAGGTAGCGCCAGAGCCTCGGACACCGACGGTCCTCGAGGCAAGGACCAGCATCAAGCCCAGCTCCTCTACAGTCGAATCCACCCACTAGGTAGCTCTATTTCCTTCTCTGTTTCTTTGATTTTGCATTTCGCCCAAATCGCCCAGTCGATGTTCATCTTCGATTCCGACCATCTCCGCCTTCGTCTCGCTCATCGGAGCAGCCCATCACGCTCGCCTTCTCCTCGCGCACCTTCTCCACCCCTTTATCCAACCCAGCTCGCACAGGAGCTGGGAGTCGAGTTCCTCCACCGTCGCATTGCCGGAACTCGCACGCCTCGCCGTACCGACCACCTTCACCCCTGCTTACAGGGTCGAGGCACTTTTCCCTCGACCCGCGAGTTTGTTGCACATCTTTGTAGGTCCCTGGAAGCCCATCTGAGGGCTTCGACATCCAGGTGCAGCAGCTCGACCTCCGCCGGACTCGCCTGAGCTCCCCAGAGCTCCGTCGAGTCATCGGAGGGTGCCATTCGACGCGGAAGGCCTCCACGCATCTTCTCCGATCATCCGTGGCCTCCGAGGAGGACTCCAGCGCCAGCACGAGCCCGACGAAGTTCGCCGACGATCAGTTCGTCCTCCATCCTCCGCAGCCGTCCGATCGCTCTTCAGCTCCAGTTCGCATCACAGCCATCCACGTCAGGAGCCGCCACCACCGTTTAATCCTTGGAGGAGCGATCCAGACCGTCGGCTCAGCGAGGCTTAGCCACAGCGCCTCATACCCGTCCGATCCACCACGTGGCGAGGCACCAGCCGTTCGATCAGCGCCGAGGGATCCTTCTGAGGCGCCACCCTTCCCTCCACCGTCCGATCTACACGTGGCAGCCATCCGTCCCTTGATTTGATAAAGGGGTAATTGCTCTTAGGCCCCCCTGTTTGTTTTATTTCGTAATTAGTCCTGTAAATATAGCTTTTAGTTGTTTTTATTTTGGTACATTTGCATTTAGGACCTCGTACTTAGTGTATTTGCATGTATGCCCCTGCCTGTAGTGGATCACGTGCATCGACACGTGTTTGTTTGGGTTAATTGCATGTTTAGACCTGTTGTTCTAGGGTTTTAATGAATGAATGAATGTTTTTAGTAAATTGTAGATATACCCCTGTGCGTGGTTTTATTGTGCATGTGCGTTTATTATTGGGTATTTTACACTGAGGCCCCTAGACTTTGTCCAGGAACCTTAGTTTATTTGCAATCAGGTCCCTGTGTGCCCAGGTCACGTGCCTCGCACGTGTTTTCTTGGAAAAATTGCACCGGACCCCTTGGGACTTCTACTATTTGCGTATAGGTCCCTATGCACTGTACCTTAGTTTTGATTTTTAATAAAATATCAAACCAACTCCAAATGTGATGAAAATTCGATACATGGCTCCTGCCATAGTGTAAAATTTTCTCCTATTTTTGGAGACATTTTTTATTTCATTTACTATTTTTAAAAAATCAAAAACACGCATTTTCTTTACTGTCTAACTTGAAAATTCACAAAAAATATTATAATACCTCTAAAAATTACAAAAAATTAGACAGTAGTTGTTTTATCTATTTTCTGACCAAATTTGGTCATTTTTGGATATATAAAACTCATAAAAATTGAAAAACCCCTAAAATCCTATAAAAATTCTAATAATTAATTGAAAAATCCAAAAATAATAATTCCAGTGCCTAAAATTTCCTTATATCTTCTAGTTTCTAGGAAAATTACCTTCAGACCTTGATAGGGCCTTTATCTATTTTATATTGGCCCTCCAAGTCTGACTGGACAACACCTTCTTTTTTTATTTTGTTTCATTTTTTGAAAATTAAATAAAAATCATAAACATACCAAAAAATAACCAAAAACAGTAAAAAATATAGAAGACATAAAAATATTTTTATTTGAATTTTTGAGTGATTTTTGAGTCATTAAATAATTGTTGTAGTTGCTTGTTTTATTGTTTTCTTTATTTTCTTTATTAAGTAAAAATCCAAAAAAATAAAAATATAAAAAAAATCCACCAAAAATAGTTGCTTTTTATTTTATTTCTTTTTTTAGACTACTTCGTAGGTCGCAAGGCCATTACGTGCTCCTTGTGTTCGACCCTGGTCGCTATACCAGGTTAATATAATAGCGAGACCGCTACTTGAGTTTCTCTGATTTTTATCCGATTTGGTGGTCTATTTTTCCGATTGGCACTGCTTGGTGACTTATGTCACAACGACCCTTGATTACCTTTTACTTGAGTGATCAGGCGTGTCATCAATCATTGTCAGTTTTTGTCTCATATGTTCCCTCGCTTGTCCCTCACCTTTTGATTTTTATTTCTATACCTAGGGATATTTTACCCTAAGTATAGGGGGGGACAAGACGAGTCGTTGAGTGTGTATATTCTCTTGACCTCGATTATCTTCGATTTTGAGTCTGCTATCGTTAGGCTCACTTGATCCTAAGTATAGACAAGATGATCAACTTCTATCCTTTTATTCTGTATTCTTTTGAGTTATTGTAGTATAGATTCTTTTCATCGATCTATACTTAGACCGAGTTATGTCTTCCTTTGCCTCTTCTTTGGTCACTATGAGGACATAGTTCATGCTAAGTATAGGTAGGTGTTGTATATATATGCTATATATACTTTAGAAGCCATAATCTGTACTTTATTGCATTTTTAATAATATGGCTTTCTAAAAGTTTGGGTGTATATTTTGGATTTTAGAAAGCTGCAAGAAAACCGTAAATATGACTTATTAAAAAAATGGCTTAAAAATTGCATATACAAAAAATATTATAAAATTCTTTGATAAAATCCTTAAAAAAACTAGAAAATAAAACCCTTGTAAAATATGTATAAAAGCCTAGTCTTCAGGGTTTGTGTTTGATGACTTGTTCTGAGCTGGATTGTTGAGGAGTCTTGATTATAGATTGGTGGAACTTATAGGCTGTTGAGTTTTAAGCTTAAGTCCAAATAAGGTTCCGACACATTAATAATCCAAAGATCTGATCGAGCTCCATAATTCAATTTAATGAAGGCAAGTTTAATATTCAGCCTTGATCCATGTACATTCTCCTCTTTTTCTTTTTCTTTCTCTTTTTCACTTTTTTTCAAATAAGTGTTTGCTAAGGGACTAGCAAAGTTAAGTATAGGGGGGTGATGAATACTCATTCATCACTCTTTATTCTTATATTTTAGCTACAAAAACCTTTGCAAATGCATGTATATGTTTGTAAATACAAATAATTACCAAAAGCATGCATGGTGTAAAAAATAATAATTAGCATGTTTTTGTGCAAAAATAAAAGAATAAAGATTAAAAAGAAAAGGAGGGAAATATTTAGAATAAATATTGAGCAACCTAATCCCAAGGGAGGGCTCTGCATGGGCCTGACCGCATAAAAGCCAAAGTAGAGAGAGATAGGGGCTAATGTGTGTAAATATCCCTGTAAATACAATAAATATATTTTCCTCTAAAAATAGAATAAAAGTGGCTTGTACATATTTGTAAATATTTGTAAATACAAAATCAAGGTAAAAATAGAAAAAATTAAAAAGAAAACAAAAATATTCACTTGTGCCTATTCACCATGTACATACACCCACACCTATATTTATTCTAGCCTTGTAAATAAATAAATTTATTTCCATAAAAATTGTATATATTCTATCTTTCATAGTGTAAATAAAATAAAATAAAAATCATAAAAACAAAAATAAAATAAAAAGAACAAAATTAAAAACCAAAAATAACATTGTACATATACCATGTATATAGATGTATATATCTATTTATTTCACCTTTGTATATAAATAATAAAAATAAAATAAAAATACCCTTTTATTCCTAATTTTATGCTATAAATAAAATATAAAATGGGAATAAAAATGCATAAAAATAACTAATTAAAAATTAAAAATCAAAAACCTATATTGTACATATACCTATATACAGCTCTATAGTGTACATACCTGATTTTTATTTTGAGAAATTAATTAAAAATCACAAAAAATAAAAAAAATAAAATAAATGTTTTTCATGTTTTGAGTTTTTAATAATTTGGCCATTTTCTATTTTATTTTTAATTTTCAAATATTTATTACGTGGCCCCCTCTCATTGGTCCACGGGGGATGTTGACCCCCCGGTCAACTCCCCCCTGTGGACCACTTCCCACGGATCCTCTTCGCGGACCCATCTTCTCCCAATTATCCATGCCTGACCCGTTCACCATTTCGCCAAATCTCGGGTCCTAATTACTCTCCTATAATCCGGGAACCTCGCCCGACACCTCGCCTAGGGGTCCGTGCTTCACCGAGCCGGACCTGACCCTTTCTTCCGGACCTTCCATCGTATATAGTCCCAGCTCCGCCTCCCTGTTCCTCATCTTTGGCTTATTCGTACTCCACCCAGTGACCTCCAGTGCCTCCGCGAGAGTGACAGCTCGCTCCGGGCATTGTTGCAGCGAGGAGGGGACGTCTCGACCATCGATCCGGCGAGCTTGCTCCGCCGTGCGCCGCCTGGAGGTAGCGCCAGAGCCTCGGACACCGACGGTCCTCGAGGCAAGGACCAGCATCAAGCCCAGCTCCTCTACAGTCGAATCCACCCACTAGGTAGCTCTATTTCCTTCTCTGTTTCTTTGATTTTGCATTTCGCCCAAATCGCCCAGTCGATGTTCATCTTCGATTCCGACCATCTCCGCCTTCGTCTCGCTCATCGGAGCAGCCCATCACGCTCGCCTTCTCCTCGCGCACCTTCTCCACCCCTTTATCCAACCCAGCTCGCACAGGAGCTGGGAGTCGAGTTCCTCCACCGTCGCATTGCCGGAACTCGCACGCCTCGCCGTACCGACCACCTTCACCCCTGCTTACAGGGTCGAGGCACTTTTCCCTCGACCCGCGAGTTTGTTGCACATCTTTGTAGGTCCCTGGAAGCCCATCTGAGGGCTTCGACATCCAGGTGCAGCAGCTCGACCTCCGCCGGACTCGCCTGAGCTCCCCAGAGCTCCGTCGAGTCATCGGAGGGTGCCATTCGACGCGGAAGGCCTCCACGCATCTTCTCCGATCATCCGTGGCCTCCGAGGAGGACTCCAGCGCCAGCACGAGCCCGACGAAGTTCGCCGACGATCAGTTCGTCCTCCATCCTCCGCAGCCGTCCGATCGCTCTTCAGCTCCAGTTCGCATCACAGCCATCCACGTCAGGAGCCGCCACCACCGTTTAATCCTTGGAGGAGCGATCCAGACCGTCGGCTCAGCGAGGCTTAGCCACAGCGCCTCATACCCGTCCGATCCACCACGTGGCGAGGCACCAGCCGTTCGATCAGCGCCGAGGGATCCTTCTGAGGCGCCACCCTTCCCTCCACCGTCCGATCTACACGTGGCAGCCATCCGTCCCTTGATTTGATAAAGGGGTAATTGCTCTTAGGCCCCCCTGTTTGTTTTATTTCGTAATTAGTCCTGTAAATATAGCTTTTAGTTGTTTTTATTTTGGTACATTTGCATTTAGGACCTCGTACTTAGTGTATTTGCATGTATGCCCCTGCCTGTAGTGGATCACGTGCATCGACACGTGTTTGTTTGGGTTAATTGCATGTTTAGACCTGTTGTTCTAGGGTTTTAATGAATGAATGAATGTTTTTAGTAAATTGTAGATATACCCCTGTGCGTGGTTTTATTGTGCATGTGCGTTTATTATTGGGTATTTTACACTGAGGCCCCTAGACTTTGTCCAGGAACCTTAGTTTATTTGCAATCAGGTCCCTGTGTGCCCAGGTCACGTGCCTCGCACGTGTTTTCTTGGAAAAATTGCACCGGACCCCTTGGGACTTCTACTATTTGCGTATAGGTCCCTATGCACTGTACCTTAGTTTTGATTTTTAATAAAATATCAAACCAACTCCAAATGTGATGAAAATTCGATACATGGCTCCTGCCATAGTGTAAAATTTTCTCCTATTTTTGGAGACATTTTTTATTTCATTTACTATTTTTAAAAAATCAAAAACACGCATTTTCTTTACTGTCTAACTTGAAAATTCACAAAAAATATTATAATACCTCTAAAAATTACAAAAAATTAGACAGTAGTTGTTTTATCTATTTTCTGACCAAATTTGGTCATTTTTGGATATATAAAACTCATAAAAATTGAAAAACCCCTAAAATCCTATAAAAATTCTAATAATTAATTGAAAAATCCAAAAATAATAATTCCAGTGCCTAAAATTTCCTTATATCTTCTAGTTTCTAGGAAAATTACCTTCAGACCTTGATAGGGCCTTTATCTATTTTATATTGGCCCTCCAAGTCTGACTGGACAACACCTTCTTTTTTTATTTTGTTTCATTTTTTGAAAATTAAATAAAAATCATAAACATACCAAAAAATAACCAAAAACAGTAAAAAATATAGAAGACATAAAAATATTTTTATTTGAATTTTTGAGTGATTTTTGAGTCATTAAATAATTGTTGTAGTTGCTTGTTTTATTGTTTTCTTTATTTTCTTTATTAAGTAAAAATCCAAAAAAATAAAAATATAAAAAAAATCCACCAAAAATAGTTGCTTTTTATTTTATTTCTTTTTTTAGACTACTTCGTAGGTCGCAAGGCCATTACGTGCTCCTTGTGTTCGACCCTGGTCGCTATACCAGGTTAATATAATAGCGAGACCGCTACTTGAGTTTCTCTGATTTTTATCCGATTTGGTGGTCTATTTTTCCGATTGGCACTGCTTGGTGACTTATGTCACAACGACCCTTGATTACCTTTTACTTGAGTGATCAGGCGTGTCATCAATCATTGTCAGTTTTTGTCTCATATGTTCCCTCGCTTGTCCCTCACCTTTTGATTTTTATTTCTATACCTAGGGATATTTTACCCTAAGTATAGGGGGGGACAAGACGAGTCGTTGAGTGTGTATATTCTCTTGACCTCGATTATCTTCGATTTTGAGTCTGCTATCGTTAGGCTCACTTGATCCTAAGTATAGACAAGATGATCAACTTCTATCCTTTTATTCTGTATTCTTTTGAGTTATTGTAGTATAGATTCTTTTCATCCTTTGTAAAATATGTAAAATTTCATGTAAATCGAATTAATCCACTTACTCTTTCAAAAAGACCTATAAAAATTTAAAAGTTTAAAATTCAATAAAAAATTGCAAAAGTCTTTAAAATTCTCATAAAAAGCTTAATCCGAAAAATGTACTTCATAAAGAAATTGTTGCATTCATTCACATTTTTTTAGAACAAGTTTGAATCTTGAACCGAATGGATCTAAGTCCAAGAGATGGAGCTTGGTTTAGGCCTTAATCCACTTAATTATAAAGGAACTTTATTAGGAACTGGAATTGAGACTCGTCAGATCTTTTAGACTTAATTCTTTGGGTTCCATGAGACCATGTTCGGAATTCAACTTGAAAGTGCCTAAGTAGGACACCTGGTGTCATCCATTTAACTCTTCTCCATTTGAACCAATTTTGAACTCATGCACTCTGTACTTAGCTCGAATTGCATGGGGCTGCAAAGGGCAATCCATTTCGGTGGTGCGTTCCCATCCTTGTCTGGCAGTGATAAAGATGGGAGAAATTGGGGTTGAAATAAAGCTTCGGATGAGGGAAGTATTTACTGGCACAATTTTTCTAAGACCCCCAAAAATGGATGGAATGAAAAGATGCTATATCCGTCGGGGCATAAAAGACTTATGTAGTGCAACAATTATCTCTACAGAAAAGAAGCCGAGTACACCAAATACCAAAATGACCATAATGGTCCGAGCTTTAGAAAAATTTGCATGCCTTCACAGAGACTTGGCTAAACTGGCTAGGCTTCACAAGAGATGTGATTACACTGATCGCACTCCAGTTCTATTCTCTTCTTCTATCTTCTCCCTTATTCGATTGTGCATACAACACGACCTGACCTTAGAAGGAAATACCTCCCTCCTCGAGGATTGAGCAGCTGGATGAGGGTTCAATGGGTGTGTATAACTAGATGGGTGGTTTCTTCGCTTCACTAGAGCAGGAAGAGCTAAAACATTTCACACAGTACAAATTGCTTTCAAAGCTGAAAAGTTTGCGTGATGAATAGGTAGATCTGAGTTGGCTGTTAAAGTGAACCTGGATAAGGATTTATGGAACTTAAGAGCTGTCGAGGCTTAAATCCTAATTCTTATGGAGTCCCGACACACTATCAATCCAAAGGTCTGAATCCAAGGTCCAGATTTTGGGTGAAGTGAGATTCAATTTAAAGAAACAATCATGTTCTAAGTTCTTTTATTTTCATTTTTTTCTTTTCGTTCGCACTTATTTATAGAATAAGTGTTTGCTAAGAGACTAGCAAAGGTAAAGTATAGGTGAATGATGAATCCGTGATTTATCGCCTTTATTCTTTCATTTTGGTAAAAATCTTTGATAAAATACATGTAAATATCCACTAATTCCAACTAACTATCATCCTAACCACAATTGTTAATATTATATATTTAGCACTTATTTTATCCAAAATAAAAGAATAACAATAAAAAGAAAAAAAAAGATAAGAAGGCTATAAATATGAAATATATACAGACTGATCCTAACCTCCAGACCAGGTCAATATTGACGTGATCGATAAAATAAATAAATAGTGGGAGATCAGGACCATAATCTAAAAAATTATCCAGAAAATCAAGACCAAAAATCTAATTTACCCATTTTACACATTGTAAATACTTCACCCATTTTATTCATCACTTATATCATCTCAAATCAAAACACTTCTTTTGAAAAAATTGTTCACAAAAATATATATTATTTTACAAAAATATCAAAAAAATATTTCATCAAAAAATAATTAACCATAATGAACCCTAAAAGCCGTAATGGCCAACTTCTAAAGTTCATAACTATTTATAGAAAATTCCAAACGGACCAAACTCTCTTTTAAATTTTATTTTATATTTAGTACTATTTATTTAAAGTATCAAAAAAATATTCGAATAAAACCGGTGAGTTTTGGCATTTGGGACCCATAGTCTATATATATTATTTGTAGAAACTTCCCAGATTTTTAATTAAATAAACCGTAAATCCGATTAACTTAATTTATTTTCCTAAACTCTTCTAAAAATATATATAAAAATATAACTTAAGCCAAAATATCAAATAATCTGATGTCTTGAAGCCATTACCTAAATTTTTCGGACCTCATAACTCGGTTGTATGAACTCCAAATTGGTCAAACTCAGTTTTAAAATTCATAATATTAAATTATCTACAAAATGACAATGATTTCACTAAAATCGGAGTTAATATGAAACATATTATTTTCTGGTATGTATTGGTGTATTGTATAATGTATCGTAATATAGTATTATTTTATATAGATTAATTTATAATTATATACTTTATTTGTAATTAAATTAAATAAAAAATCTAATTTAATTATATATATATTTTAATTATTTAGTTATTTACTAATTATTTAATTATTTATTAATTATTTAAATATATACTTATTTATTTATTTTTAATACTTAATTCTATATTTAATTATTTAATTTATTACTTAAATAAATTATTGATCATATTTATTTATTTATTTCTTATTTAACTACAAAATTATTGTATAGATAATTAATTTAAATTAGTTATTAATTATTTTTATTTTTAATGTTTTTTACATTTCTCTCTCTCCCTCTTCTCTCTCAAACTTTCCAAATCACCTTCTTATTCTCTGATTCCTTATTCTCCTTCCTCCAACCCAACCTGTCACCGCCTCTTCTTCCTTCTCTCCGTCCAATTGCCAAACAGCCGATCGTAGGTCGGTCGTTCCTCCAACTTCCCACGCATCCCATCATCGTCTCTGGTGACGCCATCCCACTTCGCCTATAAAAAGGGCATCTCACCTCCACTAGGACGGATCTACCATTCACGTTCTAGATTTCCACATGCTTCGAGAGAGAAAGAGAGAGAGAGAGAGAGAGAGAGGATTCCAGGAGAGTGACATACTCCAGATCCTTGCCGCGATCGTTGAGCGTGGGAGAGAGAGTGCGGCTTGATCAGCTCGTCGGCGTCGAGGACATCCTATGCCGCAAGCAACCTCTGAGGATTCCGCCGCCTCGACGAGGTCATTATCCATCAGAGCTCCGTCGAGCTGTCGATTTCCCAAGCAAAACACCTTCTATTCATCTCTAGGTCAGGCCTCCTCCTATTCCTCTTTCTTCTCCTTTCAATCTTCCTCCATTCTGTTTCTCTTCCTCATCTCCTACATTCTCCTCTCAATCCTCACTAATTTTTCTCCGATTTGATACTTCTCACGAGCATCAATTTGTCATTTCATCTCCATTTTCCCTTCATTTCTATTGCTATCTCTCCATCTGTGACATCTCCGGTAAGATAGCACCAGCGGTTCACCTCTCTTCCTTCACCTTCACAAAGAGGTTTTACTCACCATTCAAAAAAATATTTCATCAAAAAATAATTAACCATAATGAACTATAAAAGCCGCAATGGCCAACTTCTAAAGTTCATAACTATTTATAGAAAATTCCAAACAGACCAAACTCTCTTTTAAATTTTATTTTATATTTAGTACTATTTATTTAAAGTATCAAAAAAATATTCGAATAAAACCGGTGAGTTTTGGCATTTGGGACCCGTTGTCTATATGTATTACTTGTAGAAACTTCCCAGATTTTTAATTAAATAAACCGTAAATCCGATTAACGTAATTTATTTTCCTAAACTCTTCTAAAAATATATATAAAAATATAACTTAAGCCAAAATATCAAATAATCTGATGTCTCGAAGCCATTACCTAAATTTTTCGGACCTCATAACTCGGCTGTATGAACTCTAAATTGGTCAAACTCAGTTTTAAAATTCATATTATTAAATTATCTACAAAATGACAATGATTTCACTAAAATCGGAGTTTATATGAAACATATTATTTTCTGGTCTGTATTGGTGTATTGTATAATGTATCGTAATATAGTATTATTTTATATAGATTAATTTATAATTATATACTTTATTTGTAATTAAATTAAATAAAAAAATCTAATTTAATTATTTATATATATTTTAATTATTTAGTTATTTACTAATTATTTAATTATTTATTAATTATTTAAATATATACTTATTTATTTATTTTTAATACTTAATTCTATACTTAATTATTTAATTTATTACTTAAATAAATTATTGATCATATTTATTTATTTATTTCTTATTTAACTACAAAATTATTATATAGATAATTAATTTAAATTATTTATTGATTATTTTTATTTTTAATGTTTTTTACTTTTCTCTCTCTCCCTCTTCTCTCTCAAACTTTCCTAATCACCTTCTTATTCTCTGATTCCTTATTCTCCTTCCTCCAACCCAACCTGTCACCGCCTCTTCTTCCTTCTCTCCGTCCAATTGCCAAACAACCGATCGTTGGTCGGTCGTTCCTCCAACTTCCCACGCATCCCATCATCGTCTCTGGTGACGCCATCCCACTTCGCCTATAAAAAGGGCATCTCACCTCCACTAGGACGGATCTACCATTCACGTTCTAGATTTCCACATGCTTAGAGAGAGAGAGAGAGGATTCCAGGAGAGTGGCATACTCCAGATCCTTGCCACGATCGTTGAGCGTGGGAGAGAGAGTGCGGCTTGATCAGCTCGTCGGCGTCGAGGACATCCTATGCCGCAAGCAACCTCTGAGGATTCCGCCACCTCGACGAGGTCATTATCCATCAGAGCTCCGTCGAGCTGTCGATTTCCCAAGCAAAACACCTTCTATTCATCTCTAGGTCAGGCCTCCTCCTATTCCTCTTTCTTCTCCTTTCAATCTTCCTCCATTCTGTTTCTCTTCCTCATCTCCTACATTCTCCTCTCTAATTCTTCTCCGATTTGATACTTCTCACGAGCATCAATTTGTCATTTCATCTCCATTTTCCCTTCATTTCTATTGCTATCTCTCCATCTGTCACATCTCCGGTGAGATAGCACCAGAGGTTCACCTCTCTTCCTTCACCTTCACAAAGAGGTTTTACTCACCATTCTAATTTTCAATTTGGGACCGAGACGGGACAATCGTCTCGAGTAAATTCGTGTCCTTGCAGGAGGAGTCACACTATCGGAGACTTCAAACGTCAGTTCTGCTGCAAGCAATCTAACCCGGACAATTGTAACTACGGAAGCACCTTCAACCTGCAGATCTAGGATGTTAAGCACAACCTCCCAAGGAAACTTCAAGGATCTGGAGCGATCAAGCATTGCTACAATCCGTCGAAGACGTCGACTTCGAGCTGTTTTATCCTTATAGGATCAGGGAGCAACAGTCGAGCAACTAGAGAGAACCATCGTGAGGTACTACCTTCGTCAAAGTTCAGAATCTTCGCACTTGGAGATAAAACGGATCTATGAAGCACCTACAGAACCAGAGGACTTGAACGAAGATGAAACACCTACAAGCAGCACCATCGTAGGTCATTATTTATTTGGTATATATGAACTGATCTGAGTTTTTAGCACCTTTAGCACATCAAATTACCCGAAACGTGCTGTGAACCGGAGCATCAACATCATTTCTGGAGAATGAAGCACCTGGAATCTAACAGCACCTGCAGGGACCCGCAACTTAATCTAAGACATGTATATTTTGAGAACATGATACGCAAATGATCACAGCAAACTTTCAAGACACCAAATCTTGAAAACCCTTTTCAGATTGCAAACGAGTAGGCCGAGCATAGATCGAGAAATCATTACTGACAAATTCAGAACAAATTGGGGGAGAACGAAGGCCATTCCCAAATGTAATAATATCTGGCGATTGTCTCTCATTAGGCAGTCAACGGTCAAGCCGCACATTTGCTTGATCATATCCAAATAAAGGGCCACAACCTCGCCTCGTGTCGGCTCTAAATAGTAGCAGGGTCTCACCGCTTAAACATCCAACGACGCACGTGCTCTGTGCGTGCGCAGCTGGATATTTCTGGGCGAATTTGCAAAAACACCTTAGAGCTTCTTGATATTGCGAACAAGTCCGGTTACAGGTGGATCTCACGTGAGGCACGTGATTCTGCGGGAACTTTTTGCGTGCTTGCCCTTGGATTTCTGAGCTTTTGCATGTGTGCCCTATATTTAAAGGATTTTTATATTGACCCCTGACACTGTATAAAACTAGTATACATCCTATACTATATTAATACATTTTCAATAAAACCCAAAATAGAAAAACATAATAAAAACAAATAAAAACACTATATACTATACTATATACAATATTAAATAAAAATTGAAACACAAAAAGAATTTCTATTATTAAGTAAATCATAAAACCACTAAAAATATAACAAACATTAAAGATAATAAAAAATCGAAAAACTCTCTTAAAAATCCCACATAAAAAAATCAGTAGCTTATTCTACTACATTTTACATAATAAACCAAAAAAATAAATATCAAATAATAAAACCAATTAAAAATTTAAAATACATAAAAACATGTAAAAATCATAACTAAATAAAGTAAAATCACCTAAAAACGCACAACATATTGTTTTGAAGGTAATTGCATCCACTTTTAGATAAAAATAAAAATAAAAGGGTTTTCTCACTATTTTCAACCTTAAAAATTCAAAATACATCCCAATTTTCAATATAAACTTAACTTTTCACTGTAATAATAATTAAAACTCTATAAAAATATTAAAAACCTTCTACAAACCCATAAAAACAGAAAAACAAATTAACTCATAAAAATAACAAAACTAAAATCAAATAAATAAAAATTACAAAACATTTTATAAAAAAATAAAAAAAGCATAAAATACCTTAAAATTCACAAAAGCTATATAAAATTTCTTAAAATAGAATAAAAATTCAGAAATCTTTTACCTTTGTTTGTCTATAGTTTAACCTTAGTTTTCCAACAGTTTTCCTTCTTGAGTTCGACACTCCAGTGCTTAATCGCTATAGACTTATGTTTAGGAGTATAAATGAAAATAAAAGAAGATTATTTTAAAATTAATCTTTTCTCGTAAAACTCACCTGGTCGATACAACGACCGATACATTTTCTCTATTTCTTTTGCAAGGATTTCTTAAGCTGATCATGTGGTTTTTCAAAGGGTAGAACTGTGATTTCCACAAGAAGGTACATGCATACTTGATATTCCAAAAAAGGAGGGGGTAGTTGATGAATCACCAATTCGTCATCTTTATTCTTTCATTTTGGCTTAAAATCCTTACTAAAACACTTGTAAACACTAATTCTCATCTTTTACAATGCAACTTCATTTGTTAATATTGTATATTTAGCACTTATTTCTACCAAAATAAAAGAATAAAGAATAAAAGAAAATTAAATAAAAAAATGTTGTATATATGTAATAAATATAGACTGATCCAAAACCCTGAGACCAGGTCAAGCATTGACAAGGTCGACAAGGAATAATGTAGGGGGAGATAAGGTCCTCAATTTATTAAAATCTTAGAAAATCAATTCACATTGTACATATTCATCATTGTTTGTTATGTAGATATCTTCACCTATTTTATTTATCATTAATTCAACCTCAAATAAAAATATTTCTTCTTAAAATTTGTATATTTAAAAATAAGTTTTAAATAATAAAATTTTTGCGAAAAAAATCCATGTAAAGAATAAAAGAGACAACAGCTTGAAAAAAGTCATAAAGAAAACATTGAAAGTTCAATATCTACTCCATAAACTCAAAATAAATCAAACTCACTTTTATTGTGTTCAAAATAAAATAACCCTTTATAATGAATGTGTTTTATAAAATTTGGAGTTGAGATGCCAAAGTTAGATTTTTGGAGTATGATTGGACCAATATATATATATATATATATATATATAATTCTTAAAAGTTTTGCATAAATTTATTTTTATTATTTTTTAATATTTTATAATATTTATATTAAATATAAATAAGAATTAGCGATCCAAAAATAAATAAAAATAAAATATTATACTTAGTATATAAGTATAATATACCTATATTATACATATTACTATTTATATAACTAATTAAATAATAATAGTAAAATATAATAAAAATATATTTATAATCCTCATAAAATATATTAAATTAAAAAAATATAAAATAAATAACTTATTTATAAAAATAAGTAATTAAAAGTTAATAAACTAATGTATATATGTAATTTATACCTATACATTATACTATTTAACCAATTAAATTAAATTTATTTATATAGTTAAAATTTATCATCGAATTATTTATTAAATTATTTACAAATTTTATTTACTTAAATACTTATTTTATTTTATTAATTAATTATTAAACCAATCTTCCCTCCTCCCTATCAACCTCCAACATCACGGGACCACCAGACCGTTCACCAACTACTCGACCATTCAACTGTTTCTCCTCACCCTCTCCTTATTCGTCTCCAAGCTCTCTTATTATTTATAGAACCCCATCCCTTCAGTAGAAGAGGATCCACCATTTTTTACCTATCTTGTGAGCTGCGAGCTCCTTCGAAGGTCGTGACAAAGCCTTGAGATGGTCTTCTAGTAGTGAGGGTCTGAGAGAAAAACCATGTGAGATCAGCACCAGCGTGAGCTCTGCTTTGCCATGCTCAACTTCTCCTGCCATTGGGATCAATGTCATCACCTTGAGTTTCTCAACCTATGTTCATAAGTCGACTACATCCTCCATCACGGCCATTCAAATTTAGGTTCTATTGCTTCATTTCCTCTTCTATTTCTCTTTTCTCTATACATATCTTCTCGATCCCTTCCTTTGATAATTGCTTGCCCTTCTTCTAGTTCTCTTATTTTATGTAATCCTTCTCTTTGATATACTATGATCATCTAGATCATCATCACACTCGAGAACCCTTGGTTTCAAATTATATCCTCCAGACCTAAACTACTTAGATCCATTATGATCTGAGCTCAAATCCTCCTACTCCACATCTGGCAAAGGATCATCATCCACTCACCTTTTTCCTCTTTGAATTGGAACCGAGCTTCATGCTCGAGTCATTGAATATCCTTGCAGGACATGCAGTTCGACGAAGCATATGCGATCGAGCACGTAGAGCAATTACAAGGAATGAGCAGCATTGCCTCTGCCTCGAAGGCCGTCACCTTTTGCGAACTCGTTCCACCTGCATGTATCCTTTGTTTGATTTGCATATTTTCATATTAAATCTGATTTAAGTGTTGCAGATCCTTCGTCTGGAAGCAAAATAACATCTGAAAGCAGTAGAGAGTCAACATCTCCATGGGTTATTGACGAGTCCGGAATGCCTGTGTTAAAAAGTTGTTTTTATCGTTCGGCTTAAAAGATAATTAATCGTGCGTTGTAGGCAGCAATCGGAGACGGTCAAGAAAATACCACAAATAATATGTTCAATTTTTACTCTCGTGGTTTCATGTTTATTTTACTTGGGCAAGTCCCAAGTTCAATCACAAGTAGGCAAAGGAACAACCTAGAGAGATGTCTATCAAAGTTCGTGTTGGTTTTTGAGGCGGTCTTTTTTTGGAATTTTCAATGTATTAAGGGATGCAAAATGCAGTTTTAGTCTATTTTGGGGACTAAAATGTAAATTACGTTCAAACAATGTCCGAAAAAAATGAAATTTGGCCACAATGTAAAATATGATGAAATGAGTGCACCATAATTTTTTTGGAATTTTTAGATGCAATTTGAATTTTTTATGGATTTTTAAATGCAAACAGAATGATTTTCAATATTTAATTATAATAAATATTAAACCTACTTATTTTCAAGAAATAAAATTATCTAAGATCTATCACTAGGTGACGGATCTCAAAAAAATCCTAAACCTTGAAAATGTGGGGTTTAATACCTATTAAAAATTAAATACTAAAAGATGCAAAATGATTTTTACAGGACAAAATATGCATCCAAATGCAAATCTTTTTGGGAACAATGTTAAGAACAATTAACTCTACAATGTATGATTTTTCGGGGATTTTTAGAGCAATGATTAATCAAGAATGAATTTCAGAGCAAGAAATGGGCAAAATATGCAAATTTACACAAAACAATTATTTATTAATTAACCATCAATCAAAAAGATACCTACAATATGCCACAACGTAGAGAATTAATTAACAAACATCATGCAATTTTTGGATTAAGAAAATAATTAAAGAAGAGGTCTAGAATCACAGGGGAACACAGGGGTATAGATGTAAATATAATATAAAGAAATAAATACTGAAGAGGACTCTAATGTAATTACCAAATGTCTCGGGGGGTGAAATGCAAAATGTCCAAGGGGTACGTGCTGCGCCCGTGCCCTTGGAGTGGCTGAACTGTTGTGCGAATAAGGGGATCTTCTGGGGGCTCCTTGCAAATTGCCCACGGGCACGTGAGAGACACGTGACCCGTGGGTTGCGTGCAGCTGAAGTTCCCTCCGAGCGCACGTGCCTCGCACATGCGTGGAGGGCCTCGGGCTTGGAGAGCCCGGTCGCGGCTGGTGGCGAGGCGTTGATCAGAGTGGCGTGGGCGAGGTTGCGTAGTCGTCGGCGATGGCCGACAAACGGCCGTGGGACGTCGAGGTAGCGGTGGCGTGGCGAAGTTGGTTTGCGAAGTCGAAGAAGGCGAAGACGGCGATTGGGGTGGAGCAGCTCAAGGCGGAAGAACTGGAGATGCTTGATGGCGTTGTAGCTTCTAGCGGAGCCTCACGCGGAGGCGTGGATGAAGAAGGCGGAGCAGGTGGTGGTTGTCGATGGGCGATGGCGTGTCGGTGGCTCAACGGCGAAACGCGGAGCGGAGCAGCTACGGCGAGGGGGTTCGTCGTGGGTCGTTACGAGACCGGATGGATGCGGACCTCGCCGGAAAAGACGAGGAGGAGGCGCTGTCACCGCCGCTCCTCTGATCTTGCAGCTTATCGGCAGATGAAGTGAAGGAGGGCCGGCGGTGCTTCTTTTATAGGCTGCAGGGTTTCGCTTGGAGATGGAAGGGGATTGGGGATTGCGGGATTCGATTGGTGGTGGAGATATTCGGGGGCGACGCGACGAAAATTGAGGGCGGCAGAGATATTCGCGGAGGGGCAGAGATCTCGGAGGGGAGATACGCAGCGGCGTTGGACGACCGAAAGGGGAAAGGGGGGCGCGAGGTTGGAGAAGACGAGTGTTGGGCCGTCCGATCGGCCGAGATCGGGCGGCCAGCTGGTCGCCACGTGGAGCTGGGCGCAAAAGGGGAAAGGCGAGCGCACGTGCAGTGCGCATGCGAATGCGGCACGTGCGATGCACGTGCGTGGCTTTTTTTTATTTTTATATATATATTTTTATTTTTATAAAACGAAATATTAAATACGGCCGAAAATGGGTGACACGTGGCGACACCAGGTGCTGCCACGTGTCAGCACCAGATAATTCAGAAAATAATTGTTTGTAAAATCAAAAATAAATAGTAAATGACCTCGGATCGAAAAGATTTCTTCACCAAAGTTGCTCGTCTCGATGAGATCTACAACTTTCATGAAGACATTAAAACCAAAATCGATCATTTGCATAAAGTGATATTTTTGGGATATCCCATGTACATAGAATACCATGATTTTGGGGTTTTGTATTTTTTATGTCATTTTTAGATCAGATAAAAATTCAGAAAAACTATGATAAATCAGAGATAAATAAATACGCATTAATCTAATTTTTTTGTATTTTTATTAATCAATAAAATATGTACATAAAATATTGGGTCAAAACCGCCAAAATATACAACATACAAAAGAGGCCCAAAACCTAACTTTCACATATGAGCTCCGATTCACTTGAACTTGGTCTTGTTTTGAAGGTAATTGAATGTACATTAGTTCAAAAGTGAGTAGGATTAAATAGGACACTGGATGAGGAAGATATTAGGCTTTTAGTCCGGAAATCCTGAAACTAAGGTTTGGGTTTTTGGTCCACTTATTTGGGTTAGTTATTTTTTTGTATTTTTCATTTATTCTTGTTAGTGATATGTACAAAGTGGAGGTGGTTTTGTGTTATTCGGAGTTAGCATGAATGAGTTAAAAAATCTAAGAAGTTAGGCTATTTACAGGTCATTTTGGCTTGGATTTTTGGCTTCTTATTTTGTGCAGATTTTTGTGCTAAAATGCAATTCTTATGAAATCATGCATGGATGCTAATTATGCAGAATAGATGCCGAAATGCTGCTGATTTTGAGGGTTTTGAGCTTAAGAAATGTGATTTAGAGTGATGAATACGAGATTCATCATCCTCCTATACTTAAAGCATGCTCGTCCCTGAGCATTAAGAAGAAATGCCATGAAGTGAAATGAGATTAAGTTTCATACCAAGACCATGAGCTGAAGGTGAAAGTGAACCTAAACTCAACCTTTGGATTATTTGTGTGTCGGAACTTCTGTGAGACTTAGAATTTTAAAATCAACAGTCCTCAAGTTCTACAAATCATTGCTTACAGTTTCGGCTCAGAAGTCATCTTAGATCAATCCTCTTCCCAAAGTATACCCTATGAACATTGAATAACCGACTCTTGTGTGGGAAAGGTTTTTAGCTCTTCCCACCCAGAATGCCGGACTACCACGCAAACCTCCTCTCCGATAACTCGTCCTCGGAGAGTCAGGTATTTCCTTCTCAGGTCTGTCGCGTTGTGTTCACAATCGAATTGGGGGGAGAAGTTAGAAGAATGAGAAAAGAACTGGAGGGGTGGCCAGTGTAGTCACCTCTCCTTGTGAAGATGGCCAGTGTAGCCGAGTCTTCACCAAGACCTGCAGGTTTTCTTGAAGCTTGGACCTTTTTGGTCAGATATTTATTTGGTAGTTGCTTCTTTTTGTTTGAAATTTTTGGTGGTTCTGCTTGTATCTTGTTTTGCCCCTACAGATATAGAATCTTTTGTTTCCGTACATTTTTTGGGGTCTTAGAAAAAATTGTGCCCAGCCGTCCATCCCTTTTCCGAAGATTTATTTCAACCCGTACTCCGGTCTTTAGATTTCCACGCTACCAGAAAAGAAACTTACACGGTCTTCCAACATCTCGTTTGAGTTGAGCTAAGTGCATAGTGCGAGAGTACGAATTAATTCCTTATTCCAGAGTGGTACCCAGAATGAAGAGACCAGGTTAGACACTAAGAGTCAAACTTTGTGCATTGTTATGTGGAACTCAAAGAATTAAGTCACAGACCTGAAGACTCTAAAATCCTATTTCTCGATGAAGTTCCTCTGAAAATTAGGTTGATTAAGGTTAAGTCCAGACCACTCTCGGTTTCGGCTCATAACTCGGTTCAGAACCTAATGACTTTTCACAGATGCAAATGAATGTTGGATGAAGTGCAGGTGTGTGGAATGCAGACACATTTTTTTTCATGCAAGGGATTTTTATGCAAAAATGAATAAGAAGCCATTTTTTTCAAAAATTTTGGGCATAGTCAGTGTTAGAAGCAAAACTTTTTTTTAATAATACCCACCCCGTAAATACATATAGACTTACGCGCAAGTACGAGGTATGGCTAAAATATATACATAGTATATATACAGGCCCCCCTATACTTAGTGAGTGATGTGTCCTCAGAGCACAAGAAGCGTAATGAAGACATAGCTCGGGCTAAGCATAAGAGCGTAAAATTATACAATGGTTCGCCCCCCTATACTTAGACTGTGAATAGTCTAAGTATAGAAGAAGAGCGCAAAAAGAGGCGGACGGGATATGTAAATGAGGAGAGTATATATAGATGGGTGGCGTTTTCTTCTACACTTAGGCTTTGGCAGCCTAAGTATAAAAGAAAGGTGGAGATGGAGCGATCGAGAGAAAGATTGTGATGCGGAAAAATGGTATATACAAATGGCATCGGTCCCCCCTATACATAGGCCTTGGCCTAAGTAGAGGAAGAAGTTGTACAAGAAGACCGATGTGGTCGGGAGGGAGGGAGGGTAGCCGATGATTAAGGCAGTTTACGGCTGATCTTTTTGTGAGCCTGTGGTGGGAGATCGTAATGATGAGACGGAGATGAAGCATATGATTCCCCACCATTATCAGTGTCATCCTCAAAAAAATCATGATGGATAGTAGATGATTTATTTGAGTCAGATGAAAGGTAGCCATCATCAGAGTTATCCTCAGAGGAATAATATTTGAAAGTGGACATACTCCAGATCTTCATGTCTTTTTGTTCCTTCAATTGTTTCCTCAAAATTCGTTCCTTTTTAAGATCAATCGGTTTGTCCTCAGATGAATCTTCAAATGCTCCGGTCTCAGTCAGCTCATAAGATATAATTCCAGTGTATTTGTGGAAGGTAGGAGCATCATCTTTGGCTGAGTAATAATTAGGAACGGGAGTTGTCCAACGAGAATAAAATTTTAGATCCTTGCGCAGATATGGCTTTAGGGCTGCCGAACAGACTTCACTCATGTAGACTACTTTTTCCGGACCTGATGAGGGATCATCAACTGATTCCTCTTCCGAAAGGTCAAATCTAACTCTCTTTTTCTTGTTTCATGAAGCTGTCGGTTCACTTGAGTATCCAGATGAGTAGCCATTACTGTTATTCTCCTTGGTCGGTGTTTGAGCTGTAATTTTGTTCTTAGTCTCCTGGATGTTGGTGCACTCTCGATTTGGGAGGATTTGGTCAAGATAATCAGAGTATGTCGCTCCATGGTGCGGCCATTCATATGTCTCAGGATCGTAGTAGAAGGATTTGTCTATTTTGAGATCCGGGGGAATTGAAATATTGGGGAGAGTCTCTGCATGTTCATTCTCAATTGATTTGTTATTGGAGCATTCCTGTGTCAAGTTGATGTAATCTATGTAGTCAGCATAGGTTGACCCAGGGTGAGACCATGCATAAGTCTCTGGATCATAAGATTCATATGCTCGATTTTCTATGGAGAGTGCGGCTGGGAATGGAGCAGGGGGGAGATTCTCTAAACCAATGGTCTCAACAACAACCGCTATCTCAGGTGTCGTAGCAGGGTAGGGATCTTCTACCTCTTTAGGTTTGCGGTTGTTGGGGACTTTATGAGTTGCCTCAGAAAATCGTGTTTCCTCAAAGACTGTGTCAACTCGAAGTGCTTCCAATGCCGTGAAATTTATTTGCCGAGTCTCACAATCAATAATTGCCTTAGACAATGCTAAGAATGGTTTCCCAAGAATAATTGGAGACTGGGTGAACTCTCCTTGATGCTCAATATCAATGATCGTGAATTCCATTTTGAGCGGAGCACCTTGGAATATCATGATGACAGAAATGATTCCTCTCGGTCGCTTTATTGATCGGTCCACTAATTGAACAATCTCTCGTATTTTCCTGATCGGTCCGAGTTTGAGTTCGTGGAATACAGAGGTCGGGAGGATATTGATCGGTGAATCATCATCAATTCGGGCATGGGTGAAAATTATGTCTTTTATTCTACAATCAAATCTTGGCAACTGCTTCACTATGCGGCTCTTGGTTTTTCTACTCAACACCAAGGAGGAGGTCATTGACAAGATATGTCTTTCGGTTTTTGTTCTAATCCATCCTGACTTTTTGACAATTAATCTGTCCGTTAAAAATTTCTTAAGGTCGGGGAAGTGTTCAATGGCCTTTATAATGGGAAGTTCAAAAATCAAATGCTTTTCCAGTGCTTCCCGTAAAGCAGGATCCAAATTCCTCAGGTCTTCTTTAGATTTAATTTTTATGAGATTTTCTGGATTTTTGATTTTTTTGGTATTTTTGAATATTCCCATTTTTTTGGTATTTTCTGTGTCGTGTGGGGATGTGGTGTGTTCCTCAGATGAGCTGGGGTTTTGATGTTCAGAGTAAAGGGTAGGGGCATAATCATTTCTAGGAGAATAATGAGCAGAAGTATCGATGTTTGAATCATCCCTAAGTCTTTGAATATCCTCAAAATTTTCATCATGGGATCCAATCCTTTCCTCATTCATTCTTATATCCGAGCGACCATAGAATGATATTACTCGGTCGGCAAATTTTTGAAATCTATCCTCCATCAATTCGAATCTTGTTTTCATCCTTGAAATATTATCCTCAAAATTCTGTTCATGATCAATCATGGGGGCATTCGGTTTTTGTTCAATAATTTCTTCTTCCATTTTCCTGTATATGCGGCGAGGAGAGTTTATATGATCACTATTTTTAGAAAATATCTCCTCAAAAATTATGGAAGGAGGCTGCTCATATGGTTCAGGTATGTGTATTTGATCTGAATAGAGTTCAATCCTTTGATCATGATTAGTCAGACCTTAATATTGTGGAGTCAGCCTACAGGGTTTATAAGTGTCTAGGAGTTCAGTCCAGTCCCCTGTATGAGTATCATGTCTGACGAGGGGTCTGTTGTGGTCAATCCAACACTGATGATCATTAAATGCATGTCCTTCCATCTAGGTTTGATTTCTCTGCCGGTCATGAGACTTGAAGGGATTTTGATCTTGAAAAGTTTCATTGGCGAGAAACTGAGAATAAGGCGGTTCAGTCCAAGATGGTAGGTGGTCATGTGCGGTTGGGTAACTTGAGTAAGGATTCAATGAGGGGGTCGAAGTCATCTGCGGGTGAAAGTTTCCCGTAAATGTTGGAGGATTATTGAAAGAAGAGGATGTAGTTGATTTGAGCCAAACCGAGACAGATTTGTTTTCATAGTGATGTTCGGTCATTTTTGAAGGAGTTGAGAGAAATGATGGGTTGGATCTGAAATTTGAGAAGATTTCCATGATGAGATTAAAATCAAGAGATGAGAGAGATGATTGTATGGGATAGAAATTTTATCAAATGTGCGGCTATTGATCTTTGATATCAGTTCACGCACACCAATACAAACACAAATCAAACCCTGAGTTCACCAACACACACAATGAAGCCGTAAGAGTTCGGCTATTATTTTTTCAATTTTAGTTGGTGATAAATCAATCTTGGCAGAAAATTAGTGAGCTGAAATTTCGGATTTGTGCTCTAGCCTTAAGTGTCATTTCTTGCTTACTCAGAAAAATAAAAACATCCAAGGTCGGGGTTGCTCTCCCGCAGAAATTCTTGATTTTATGGGTTATTTTGAAATCGGCTATATTTAGCAGTTCCAATTTTTATTAGGTGGTCACTGAAGAATTTAACTGAGCACAAATACACATCTACCGTCCAGTCCCAATTTCCTTTAGAATTATGTGGTAAAACAGGAGGGAGAAATTCGGGAAAAGCCGATGCACGTGGAAAACTATGATGAATGCTCAATTAGCAGACTTACAGTGCCTCCTCGCAATCTCCATGTGGGATGCTAGACAAAATTTAAAAATTATTCTAAATGATATGCAAGCCGATGAAAAACCGCACCTAAACAGAAAGTTCTATTAGCGGGAAGAATTGATTTAAATTTGGCTAAGTTGAATGATTTATGTGTGTCTTACTTAAAGTGCAGTGTGGCCTAAGATCCTACGACCACAAGCAAAAATATAAATGCTCTGAGAGCCGTATGTGCAGGTCTATCCTAATCGCCACTCAAGTCGGGCCCCACCCTCACCAGAGAGTGAAACAGGCCACGACACACCACAAAATAAAGTCAGAGGTCTTTCTACACACGCGAGAGTCCAACCGGACACCGCTGCAAATAAGCAATTAATTACAAAAAATTTAGAAATTACAGGAATTAAAAACCTAGACTCTACGCTCTCTCACGACTCGA
This sequence comes from Ottelia alismoides, assembly GCA_037367405.1. Lineage (NCBI taxonomy): Eukaryota > Viridiplantae > Streptophyta > Magnoliopsida > Alismatales > Hydrocharitaceae > Ottelia > Ottelia alismoides. The sequence continues at coordinate 354,937 of JAZKJV010001924.1, read as the reverse complement.
CTCGATCTTACATTAATTGCGGTTTTTGCAAAAGTCGGTGAAGTTGCGTCGATTTTTGAAAAACCGCTCCCTGTACAACGTACCTCGCAAGAAAAAATAAGAGAGAAAATGTAAGAGAGTGACTCAAAATAATATGAAAAATAAGTGCTGAAAATAAATTGCAGGAAAAAAATGGAATTTACAATGCGAAATTTGGGGGTCAGACTACCCGAATGCAGAAAACCGAACAAAAACTTTCAGACAAAAATCTAAGTCGTTTGCCTCCCCGGCAACGGCGCCATCTGACGAGTCCGGAATGCATGTGTTAAAAAGTTGTTTTTATCGTTCGGCTTAAAAGATAATTAATCGTGCGTTGTAGGCGGCAATCGGAGACTGTCAAGAAAATACCACAAATAATATGTTCAATTTTTACTCTCATGGTTTTATGTTTATTTTACTTGGGCAAGTCCCAAGGTCGATCACAAGGAGGCAAAGGAACAACCTAGAGAGATGTCTATCAAAGTTCGTGTTCGATTTTCGAGGCAGTCTTTTTTTTGGAATTTTCAATGTATTAAGGGATGCAAAATGCAGTTTTGGCCTATTTTGGGGACTAAAATGTAAATTACGTTCAAACGATGTCCGAAAAAAAATGAAATTTGGCCAATATAAAATATGATGAAATGAGTGCACCGTAATGTTTTTGGAATTTTTAGATGCAATGTGAATTTTTTATGGATTTTTAAATGCAAACAGAATGATTTTCAATATAGAATTATAATAAATATTAAACCTATTTATTTTCAAGAAATAAAATTACCTAAGATCTATCACTAGGTGACGGATCTCAGAAAAATCCTAAACCTCGAAAATGTGGGGTTTAATACCTACTAAAAATTAAATACTAAAAGATGCAAAATGATTTTTACAGGACAAAATATGCATCCAAATGCAAATCTTTTTGGGCACAATGTTAAGGACAATTAACTCTACAATGTATGATTTTTCGGGGATTTTTAGAGCAATGATTAATCAACAATGAATTTCAGAGCAAGAAATGAGCAAAATATGCAAATTTACACAAAACAATTATTTATTAATTAACCATAAACCAGAAAAATACCTACAATATGTCACAACGTAGAGAATTAATTAACAAACATCATGCAATTTTTGGATTAAGAAAATAATGTAAAGAAGAGGTCTAGAATCACAGGGGAACACAGGGGTACATATGCAAATATAATATAAAGAAATAAATACTGAAGAGGACTGTAATGTAATTACCACAAGTCTCGGGGGGTGAAATGCAAAATGTCCAAGGGGCACGTGCTGCGCATGTACCCTTGGAGTGGCTGAGCTGTTGTGCGCATAAGGGGATCTTCTGGGGGCTCCTTGCAAATTGCCCATGGGCACGTGAGAGACACGTGACCCGTGGGTTGCGTGCAGCTGAAGTTCCCTCCGAGCGCACGTGCCTCACACGTGCACGGAGAGCCTCGGGCTTGGAGAGCCCGGTCGCGGCTGGTGGCGAGGCGTTGATCGGAGTGGCGTGGGCGAGGTTGCGTAGTCGTCGGCGATGGCCGACAAACAGCCGTGGGACGTCGAGGTAGCGGCGGCGTGGCGGAGTTGGTTTGCGAAGTCGAAGAAAGCGAAGACGGCGATTGGGGTGGAGCAGCTCAAGGCGGAAGAACTGGAGATGCTTGATGGCGTTGTAGCTTCTGGTGGAGCCTCGCGCGGAGGCGTGGATGAAGAAGGCGGAGCAGGTGGTGGTTGTCGATGGGCGATGGCGTGTCGGTGGCTCGACGGAGAAACGCGGAGCGGAGCAGCTATGGTGAGGGGGTTTGTCGTGGGCCGTTACGAGACCGGATGGACTTGGACCTCACCGGAGAAGATGAGGAGGAGGCGCTGTCACCGTTGCTCCTCTGATCTTGCAGCTTATCGGCAGATGAAGTGGAGGAGGGCCGGCGGTGCTTCTTTTATAGGCTGCGGGGTTTCGCCGGAGATGGAAGGGGATTGGGGATTGCGAGATTCGATTGGCAGTGGAGATATTCGGGGGCGGCGCGACGAAATTTGAGGGCGGCGGAGATATTCGCGGAGGGGAGGAGATCTCGGAGGGGAGATATGCGGCGGCATTGGGCAGCCGAAAGGGGAAAGGGGGGCGCGAGGTTGGAGAAGATGAGTGTTGGGCCGTCCGATCGGCCGAGATCGGGCGGCCAGCTGGTCGCCACGTGGAGCTGGGCGCAAAAGGGGAAAGGCGAGCGCACGTGCAGTGCGCGTGCAAATGCGGCACGTGCGCTGCACGTGCGTGACTTTATTTTATTATTATTTTTATATATTTTTTTATTTTTATAAAACGAAATATTAAATACGGCCGAAAATGGGTGACACGTGGCGGCACCAGGTGCCGCCACGTGTCAGCACCAGATAATTCAGAAAATAATTGTTTGTAAAATCGAAAATAAATAGTAAATGACCTCGGATCGAAAAAATTTATTTACAAAATTTGCTCGTCTTGATGAGATCTACAACTTTCATGAAGACATCAAAACCAAAAATGATCATTTGCACAAAGTGATATTTTTGGGATATCCCATGTACATAGAATACCCTGATTTTGGGGTTTTGTATTTTTTATGTCATTTTTAGATCAGATAAAAATCCGAAAAAACTATGATAAATCAGAGATAAATAAATACGCATTAATCTAATTTTTTTTGTATTTTTATTAATCAATAAAATATGTACATAAAATATTGGGTCAAAAACCGCTAAAATATACAACATACAAAAGAGGCCCAAACCCCAACTTTCACATATGAGCTCCGATTCACTTGAACTTGGTCTTGTTTTGAAGGTAATTGAATGTACATTAGTTCAAAAGTGAGTAGGATTAAATCAAGCAATGGATGAGGAAGATATTAGGCTTTTAGTCCGGAAATCCTGAAACTAAGGTTTGGGTTTTTGGTCCACTTATTTGGGTTAGTTATATTTTTGTATTTTACATTTATTCTTGTTAGTGATATGTACAAAGTGGAGGTGGTTTTGTGTTATTCGGAGTTAGCATGAATGAGTTAAAAAATCTAAGAAGTTAGGCTATTTACAGGTCATTTTGGCTTGGATTTTTGGCTTCTTATTTTGTGCAGATTTTTGTGCTAAAATGCAATTCTTATGAAATCATGCATGGATGCTAATTGTGCAGAATAGATGCCGAAATGTTGCTGATTTTGAGGGTTTTGAGCTTAAGAAATGAGATTTAGAGTGATGAATACGAGATTCATCAGTCATCACACATACGAGCCATCGACGATCGAACCTTTAAATAGTTGAGTATTTATCAAAACAATATGTAATCAAGACTCGATTAGTTTCCAAGAGATTTGAGCAAGTTGCAGAGATCTAAAGCTCCACCTAGAACCCCATTCGAAACCACGATTTGGCGAAGAACAAAAGATCATTTCCAAATTCAGCCATAACCATCCAATCAGATCCGATTAGACACGAAAGAAAAGATTCCCCGTTGCTCATCGTTTAAGGCGCACCACATTTGTCTCATGTATGTTATAGATAATTTGAGAATATTGCGTGCAAACCCTTGGATATTTGCTATTTCTTGAGCATGTTCATTTGTTGAGAGGCACGTGAGTCACATCACGTAAATTAGGAAGTTTGCGATATGAGTACTTGTGATTTATTCTATTTGCAAACAGATCCTTGACAGGTGCATGTACATGAGTTCTCACATAAACAGCCATGCAATACTTTGGGTTTTTTATGCGCTTCATCCCCTGCTTTCTTCTTATTGCACACATAACCCCTTTATTGTCTATATATGGCATCCATACCCTTATTATAGTATACTAAATATTATACTAATAAAATATGTTTTAAATAAAATACATAATATAAAGAATCAAACAAAAATATATTAGTATACCTTATATTACACTTTAAACTGAATAAAAAGAAATTTGAAAAATAGAATCATTTTCTATTTTTTACAATTTAAAAACAAATACAAAAATATTACAAACTTCTAAAGTATATAAAAATATAAAAATGACTCTAAAAATTCTATAAAAAAACATGTTATATATATTTTACTATATTCTAAAATGTAAACAAAATGAAAATAAAAATCAAATCTTTAAATCCTTTAAAATTCAAATACTTCAAAACATAAAAAATCATAAAAAAATCATAACTAAAAATCACAAAAATACATAGAATATCTTGTTTTAAAGGTATTTTTGCATATTTTCCAGTAAAAATAAAAACCCAAAATTATTTCCTTTTATTATTTTTAAAATTCAAAATACATTCTTGTTTTGTATAACAACCTTATTTTCAACTTAAAAAATGATTCAAAACAAATAAAAAATTCTAAAATAACCTAAAAATCCATAAAAATAGTAAAATAAAATCAAAATATAAAAATCTCAAAATTAAAACCAAATGAAAAATATAAAATCAATACATCTACTGTTTTTTTATAGGTGTATAAAACAAGGGATTTTTATCCGGCTGACCCTATGAACTTTGCCAATTACCTCCACGACCTTTGAAACAACCTAATTCCCCCCGACCTCGTAAACTTCCCAACTCTTACCCCATGAATCCTCCGGGTAATCTGTTTGAAGCCCGTGGGGTTCTTGTGGTAATTTTTTGGGTCGATGGATTAATTACGTTTTGTAAAAGGTCGTAGAAGAAATTTAAAAAGTTTATAGGGTCTGCCGGGTAAAAATCTCATAAAACAATAAAAACAATACAAAATCCATAAAATTAATTAGAAATCATAAAAATCTCTTTCAAATAAATAAAAATAAAAAATCCTAATTCCTCTGTCACTCTACTTATTATATCTTAGTTTTTCACAGTTTGCCTTCCTGAGTTCGATACTCTCGTACTATCACTATACATATTAGTTTAGAGTATAAATAAAATACTTTTTCTAGTATTCTCGTCAAATCGACACAATGACGCTGGTCTATCCTTTTAGAGCAGCAAAACATGCGATATTTTAGATGGGGTCGTAGCTGGGGAGGCTATGCTTGAGTAGTTAGATAAAGCATTAGGTTTTTAGGGTTTTATCTTTTTGCTTTGTCATCTAATTGTTTTCTTTTTAGTTTCTTTTATTTCATTTTCTTTCTCTCTCTTTTATTTATTTGTTTCCTTTTTACAGCTTTTGTGTGTTTGCTTTTGTGCTGAAGATGCTCAAAATGATCAACTGGATCTATGAAGATATGCTCCTGAAGTGGCTACTCATAACACTAATTGTGACATGAAAACAAAATAGGCTAAAAAGACCGTTGAAACAATGTAGGCTCCTGCTCCGTAAAGTACTGAACTACTCTAAAGTTCGGGTAAAGAATCAACAAAGATGGGACTGGTAACTGAAGAGTAGAACTCTGTACAAATGTCTCAACATCCATCCTCTATGTTGTATCAGAAACCATATCAACTACCTGATCTACGATCTCTGAATAATCATGAAGCTGATCACCTCAGATCAGTCCCACATATCACTCTGCGATGTCTTGACGTCAGAAATATTTCCAAAGAGAACTCAAAGTGAATCCTCATCGGGACTACAATGTGAACCACCATGCGAGGAATCGACCAATATCTGCTGCTCTACGGTCATCCCCTGATGGAAAATATGAACCAACTCTGATTTGGAGATTCCGTGACTTTTAAATCTCCTTAATAGAATATGAAATCTGAGCTACATATCTGGTAAGGGCTCGAGGGGATCATGTGAAAATAACTGATAAATGACCGCATGAAATTGGCTAGACTGATGGAATAGTGACTGGACTGAGGTTCCGTGAGGGTCTAAAATATCCTTACTAAAAGAATAACAAAGATGGAGTGTCGCTAAGGCAACCGCTCACGAATCCCCAACTCAAACAACAAGTACCCAAAACATATAATTAATAAATAAATGAAAAAAAATGTTAAGTATAATTTATTATACTCTACAGATAAAGATATATAGCATGTAAGCATGTAGTGGTCAAACCAATGAGAGCAAACAAGGTAGCCGAATGATTATTGCTAATTAAGAATGAATTATGTACACAAATGTCCTTTTATGTTGATTTTTTTATTTTTTTAATTTTATTTGATGTTTTTCTTATATATATTTTAAATTTTCTGATTTTTAATTCCTTTCTAATTTAAATATTATGAGATTTTAAGATTCAGAATTGACCAGCCTTAGTCACTAGGTTCTACGACTTAATTATTCACACTTCCCTAGTTCAAAAGATGTGTATGCTATATTGCATACTTAGTCTCTACCTTAAAGAATATGATCATCACCGCACTTGCATGATGATGAGATGGGTTGAGATTTCACTTAAGTAACTGTGATGGGGGATTTGAGTTTGGATCTGATTTTATGATGCTTGAGGATGGGATAAAACTGATGACGGCTTCATGAAACCTGAGAGTCAGCACCTTTAGATAGTATGAGAACAAGGTTATTGTACTAATCTCTTGATATAAAACATATGTGCCAGGGTGTGATGAAACTAAATAAAGTGTTGATCAATGTGCACTAACTTGGTTAAAGTAGTGGAGCTAGCCAACCATCAATGAAATAAATTTTGAGAGAAGTGCTCTCATTCAAATACAAAGAAAAAGCTCTCTCTCATTACAAATACAAATTCAAGGAGCTTCCACTAAAGGAGAGCGCTCCCAACCATTTCAAAGTGTCCACTTGGACCAAAGCTATTAGGACAAGGAGTCCGAATAGCACCCACAAAGGACTCTACATTGTATAGTGATACAAGTCTAGGTATCGAAGGTACGATAGGTACTCAAAAGAGACACACCCTGGTGTACTCACAGGAAAATAAGTGCAGACAACTCCAAACTCTCTTGATGGATGCACTGGTAAACAAACCTAAAACACATGTGTTCAGTTAATAAGGTACTCCAGTGGATCCTTGTTCCAATGAAAGGGAGAGAAGCAATTACATAACAATATGCCGTCCATCAACTGACCTTCCATCTACACTTTAAAGACTGACAACTAAAGAGATAGTGGATTGTATGCAAAAAATGATTTATTCCCTATGTGTTGAGGATTTGATCCTTAGGAGACTCTCTAGGACTGGAACCTTGGGTGACATCTCGACTCTACTCTTGTGACTACAGTTCACACTAAATGGCATACCGCTACTATATATGTAAACAAAGAGAGTCTTAGAGCTAGAGAAGTTGGATACCTTTTGACTAAAGCTTGGTTTAGCTTAGAATTTTGGGATCACTAAAACCGAGAGTTCTTCAATGGACCGAGTCATGTACTCCACATGTACAGTCAGGTATTAATCCGACTAAATCATTCATTATCAAGTTGCTCAGGATGAGAATGGATTAAGTATATGGGGTTGGTGAATATATAATTCATCACTCTAGAAGTGATTAATTAAGCTCGATTCCCCGAAATTCCTTTGCATTTCATCATCTATGTTGTATTATTAACATTCATGCATGCATAAATAATAATTACATTTTATCATGCATAATTGCATAAAATAAGAAGCCAAAAATCCCAGTCCAATTGACCTGTAAAATAAGCTGACTTCCCTGATTTTTAATTAATTCGTGCTAACTCCAAATCACATGAAACCACCTCTATCGTGTACATATTACTAACAACAATAATGAAAAAATACAAAAAATAAACTAATAGAAATAAATGATAAATAAACCCTAATCCTAATTTCAGATCTGTCAGACTAAAACGTTCATATCTCCTTCATAAACTATCGGAGTTGATCCTCACTTTTGAACTAATGTACATTCAATTGCCTTCAAAACAAGACCAAGTTCAAGTGAATCAGAGTTTATATGTGAAAAGTGGGTTTTGGGCCTCTTTTGCACATTGTGTATTTTTGCCAATTTCGACCTGTTATTTTATGTACATATTTAACTCTTTTTATTTTATATTTGTTTTCATTTATTTTCTTTGATAAATTTTTTAAACTTCACAAAAAAATTGAACCTAAAATGAGCTTGAAGTCAATGAAGCTAACTGAGTCAGAGTCTTAATTAAGAGTCTTTACAATAAGACCCCTTTATTTTATTCATTTATTTCTTTAATTATTAAAAATCTAAAAAACTATATTAATGTGTAAATATTTATCTTTTAATTTATCGTATTTTTCCCCAATTTTTATCTTATATAAAAATAATAAAAAATTACAAAACCCAAAAATCAGGTATTCTATGTACATAGAGTGCCACCAAAAATACAACTTTGTGGAAATGGCCTATTTTGGTTTTGCTTCATGAAAGTTGTATATCTCATCAAGACGAGCAACTTTTGTGAAGATTTTTTTGATACGAGGTCATTTTCAATTTTTTTTCTTTGTGTTTATTAATATATTTCTCTAAACGTGACATGTGGCCACTCCTGGAGCCATCACACATCGTCTCCTCCTCCCTCACTTACCACTTTTGTTTCCAGCTGCTGGATGAAGGGGTATTCATCCAACAGCTAGGGGATTTTCTCCCTTCTCTATCTCCTCTACCGCCACATGGCCTTGACAAGAGTCGTTCAATCTCGGCTGATCAGACAACCCCTTTACGTCTCCTTCCTCCCGTTTTTTTGCTGCGCCGCTTTCCCCATTCACTGTCGATCTCTGATTCCAATCAATCATAGATTGCCCCTCCATCTATCTTCCCCAATTTTTGTCATCACCCTTACCTATTCTGTTGTTGCCTCTCCTGATTCCAATCAAAGACCCATTGAATCCTCCCTTGATATCCACCTCCGATCAATAAAATCTCCTCCCGTTTGGATGCCTCGTCGTTCCACAATCAATCAGAAACCCCTTCCATCTCCGGCTGACCCCTCTACCTACTATAAAATCACTGCTGCTACCATGAAGTGAAAGCATCTATCGTTCAACCAGCAAGAAGACCCACCCTACCCGATGGTGATAGTGCTGGCCGACCATCCTTCTTGGTGTGATCTGAGGAGAGCTTCACCCTCGTTGCAACCTCCTCCTCCGAGTCTAGCTTCGCTCACCGTCCTCTAGGTGGCTCGAGCTGCTTGGAGCTTCCTCCAGTCTGAGTACTCCTCAAAGGTACCCCTCGTTCACCATCTTCCTCATCTCCTTTGTCCTCTCTCATACATTACCGCTCTGTCACACCTCTTCTCTCCACTCTGCCTCACCCTCAACATCAGAGCGTCACTCCACCGTCCCTACCGGGCACATCGCCTTCATTGTTCGCCTTCATAGACATTGCTCTACCATCCCTACCCGAACAACCTTCCTCCACTCTTTGTCCCATCGTTGACGAAGAGAGGATCCCCTAGAGTTGTACCTCTAGGAGGCTTCTGGAGGTTTTCTCCATTGCTCTCACCACCATGCTTCTCTGACAGGAGCTCCTCCACAAGGTCTAGCATCGCCCAAGCTTCCAAACCTCTTCTACACTGAGCTTCAATGACCTACAATGAAAGCCCTCATCTCCAGCTAATCTTATTTGAAGCCCCAGCTATGGAGCCCTTCTCCGCCTCAATCATCTTACAACCGCTCCATCACCACCGTCGCTTCATCGATAGTTCAAGCTTCATCATCAGGCAGGAACTCCATAGAAGATAAACCCCCTCTGCCTCATAGCCGTCGGGTCTGAATACTAAGGAGAGCTCGTGGTCATCACCCCCTCCTAGGGAATTTTGCAATAAAGCTCTAGAACATTGTTGATTTTAATAGAAACCCCACGTTGACCAAGGGATGTGTGCCACAAGCGTACCCACTTGGAATTTTTGCAGTATAGCCCCTATGTGCTTATGTAGTTTCATTCCAGTCCACATTCTGCATTTCTATTTTATTATTTATTACAAATTTTGCAAACAGAACCCTATATTCTTTTGTATTTGCATCATTTTTATTATTTATTACAGTTTTTGTAAACAGAACCCTAGATTCTTTTTTATTTGCATCATATTTATTATTAACAAATTTCACATTATTCTTCAACTAATTCTCTATATTAAGGCATGTGAGTCTTAGTTTCATGGTCCACGGTTTATTTTTAATAACTATTCTTGTGGAAAATTGCATATTTTGGCTAATTAATGCTCTGAAATTCATAGATAATTAATCACTATTCATAAAATTGCTAAGAATTCACACATAATAGAATTATATGTATGTTATTGTTCCCAAAAATCATTGCATTTGCATGCATATTTTGCTATGCAAAAATCATTTTGAATATTGTAGTAATTAATTTTTTAAAGATATAAAACTCCAATTTTTTAGGGTTTAGGATTTTTTTGAGATAGATCACTTAGTGATAGATCTCAGATATTTTATTCACTAAAAATAAGTAGGTTTAATATTTATGATAATTAATTATTATGATTCATATTGATTGCATCAATTAGTTCATTAAATATTCATATTGCATCGGAAAATTCCAAAAAAAATTCAGTGCATTCATTTTAGCATAATTCACATCGTAGCCAAGTTTTGTGGTTTTTGGACATGTTTCATTGGCATTAGTTTTATTGTCCTTAAAATTGGCATGCATTTGCATCTGCATTAAAAATTTGCAATAAAAAGTACCAAAGAAATCTGCCTCGAAAACCACACATCTAATTTGATAGACTTAAACCTAGGTTGTTACTATGCCTCCTTGAGTTCGACCCTAAGACTTCCTAGATTAAATAAACATTAAACCACATCCAACTTATTTAATTAATTCATTGAATTTTGTGATTATTTTTTATTTATCTCTAATTGCCTGACTACAACATTAAAATGACAAATTAAATAGGGTATTTAGCGTTTCGTCAAAGTAGTACCTACTCAAGGGACTCTTAATCTGATATCCGAGAAAGTTGATCTGCCACAATATTTTTCACTCCAGGGTTGTCTCGAATATCTAAATCAAACTACTGGATAAGAAGGATCCATCTGATAAGGTATGGTTTGGCATCCTTCTTGGCTTGTATGTACCAAATGGTAGAATGATTTGTGTAAACAATCACATGTGAACCCAGAAGGTAGGAATGAAACTTCTCTAACGTGAACACTACTGCTAACATCTCCTTCTTTGTAATTATGTAATTACGCTATGCCTCTTCTAAAGTCTTGCTAGCATAGTGTATAGAAAAAGGTACACCATCCCGTCTCTGCCCTAAAACAACTCCAACAACAAAGTCTAGCATGTCTTTCATGATCTCAAAGGGGAGAGACTAATCAGGTGTCTAAAGTACAAGAACACTCGTAACCATCTCTTTCATCTGGTGAAAGGCAAAGAGAACTTTCTCATCAACAATAAATTCACTCTCCTTGCACAAAATTAGTCAAAGTCTTGGCGATCTTGCTGAAGTCCCTGATGAATTGCCTATAAAATCCAACATGTCCTAGAAATGATCTCAACTGCTTCAAACTCTACAATGACTCAACCTTGGAGATCACATGAATCTTATCCGAGTCAACCTCCAAACAATGTTTGGAGATGATGTGGCTCAATACAATCCCATTAGTCACCATAAAGTGATTCTTCTCCCATGAGAGCACTAAGTTCACCTCACAACATCTATGAGGTACTGAATGTAAATAATTAAGACAAGAGTCGAAACTATCCCTATAGACCGAGAAATCGTCCATGACCTCGAGGAAACTACCTACCATGTTGGCAAAAACGACCAACATACACCTCGGGAATGTAGCAGAAGCATTACATGTTCTAAAAGACATTTGTCTAAAGGCCTAGGTGCCAAACAAACAAGTAAAAGTAATCTTCTCATTATCCTCAGGAGCGATTGCTATTTATTTATATCTCAAGTACCCATCCAAGAAACAAAAGAACTCCTTCCCTGCCAACCTCTCAATAATCTGATCAATAACGTGCAGTGGAAAGTGATCTTTCTTTGTCGATGAATTTAGGCACCTGTAATCTACTAAGACATGCCATGAAGTGGATACACGAGTCAGAATCTCCTCATCATGGTCATTTGTCATGATAGTAATCTCAGATTTATTCAAGACCACATGCAACGGACTGACCCACTTGGAATCTGAAATGGGATAAATAAAGTCAGCATCACACCATTTCCTGATCTCTTTCATGACAACATCCCAGAGATTAGGATTCAGCCGACACTGAAACTCATGGATCGACCTACAATAATCCTCTAAGTAGATGTGATGTGAGCACAAAGCTTGAATAATCCCACAGAGATCTGTAATACTCCAGTCAATAGCCTTACAGTTTCTCTTAAGAACCTCTAGCACGCAAGATTCCTGGTCGTCGGTCAAATGTGAACTAATGATGACAGAAACATCTAGGGGAACCTGTAAGGAAGGCCTACTTCAGAGATGAGGGTAGAACTTTGAACTCAGGTGGTGTCTTAAGCTTCTCTACAACAACCTCTAAAACTGCATCGGTAGAAGGTATATGATCTGCACTCAATGAAGTGTCCGACGTGGCTACTGTAGGCTCAACATGAAGTGTATCAGATAGATCTGCAAGGAATGCTCTCTGCTCAGACAAGGATGGCTCATCAAGCCGCTGATATATTTCTGTAAACTCATCAACAAAAGGCTCATATATCTCAACACTAATATCAACAGAAAGTATATCACCAGCAAGTATCTCAGGAAAATCTGTATGTTGTCAGCATGAGGTGTCTCAACAGTAATATCAGAATAGTGTGTATCAGGAATCTCAAAAAGTACCTTCGAATGTATCAAATATTTATCCTTATAATACAACTCAAACAATCCATCAGCTAACAACTCTAAATCATCAATAAGGGAGTTCAAAGTGATTGTGCTTTCAAGAGGCTCCTTTTGAGAAAGGAACTTTTGGGTGTCCATAAAATTAGTGAATAAGTCAGTATCTTGAATCTCAACTAAGAAATCACAATCCTTAGAAATCAGTGTACTAAGCTCTCTCACATCTGCTACTAGTGGCAGTGATGGCCTCGGATCTGGGATCATCTATGTCTTCAAACTTATCACTGTGAGAGTGAAAGGTGACTGCTTCAGTACCATAATACTACCTCTTCGGTCGTTCTGAGGAATGATCTACCAAGTATGATCGGGGTATGGAGTAACGATGCAAGTGTGTCCATATCCATGACGACAAAATCAACATGGAAGCTCATGCCTTGCATCATTACAATAACATCCTTGAGAATGCTCCTCGACCTCTTGATTAATCTATCAACAAACTGAAGGATTGTCCTGATCGATCTAAGAGTACCCAACCCTAACTCAATGAGTATCGAGGATGGCATCCGATTGATCGAGGACCCGCTATCAAGTAGAGTACAATCGACCTCCTGATCAAATATCAAACAATGAATATGAGATTTTCCCATATCTTTCTTTTAAAGCGGGAGGTTGCTAGTGGCGTGAATTGTATCCATGGTCAATGTATTATTCTCTGTTCTCTAGCATCTGTTCTGCTTGGGCTGAAGCTTCTTGGTACATGCTTCTTTCATTCCTTTTTCGACTACGGGCTTGTATTCCATGGCCTTAAGGAGTGGCATATTGTTGACACACTTAGCGACTTGGTTTAGGTAAGTAAATAATTAAGGGTCATTGTCACCCAAATCACTAAGCGCAATCAACGAGAAAATAAAACCACTCAAGGAAAATTAAACAATCAAAGCATGTAAGTGGTTCGCTATTTTTATTTACCTGGTATAGCCACCAGGGTCGAACACAAAGGGCATGAGAAAAATACGAAGTAGTCAAATTTCAAATAAAATAAAATATTTTTAGTGGTTTTTAATTTTTCAAATTTTTATTCTTTAATATAACAACAAGAACACAAAAAATGAAAGAAAACAAACACAGCAATATTTTTGTATTTTTCAGAAAGGGGAGAAGTACTCGGAAATAAAACTAAAAATATTTTTGGGTCTTCTGGTTTTAGATTGGTTTTGGTAAATTTTCTAGGTTTTTCTAATGTTTTTGTGATTTTATAAAAATCAAACTGTGCTCAAAACTCAAAACAGTGCACACTAAGGACCAAATTGCAAACTAAAATTATCAAATTACCCTAAGGTTCTGGTTAGCAATTTAATAGTAAAATATAAATGAAAACCTTCAAATAGAAATTGAAATTGTAATTTTTGGTTTTGTTGTTGATTTTATATGATTTTTATAAGCTTTTGATTATTTTATAATTTCCAGGTTTTTGTAGCGAATTTTCAAACAAAATTAATATAAAAATTAAAACACAAGAAAATGCACTCACGGTATTTTTTATGGAATTTTTAAAACATTTTTCGAATTTTTAGGTTTTTTATGAAGCAAATAGAGGCTTTTTTAAGAGTTTTTGAATTCTCAAAAATAGAAAATGCATTCAAATTTATCCAACAAAGTCATAGTAAAAACTACTCCTCAGCAGGAGCTAATAGTGATTTTTAGGTGATTTTTTTAAATAATTTAATATTTATTAAGTCCAAAACAAAGCATGCTATTAAGCATAGTTCACAGGGACCTATTCGTAATTACTTTAAGTTTCTAGACCAAATCAATAACACTCAAGAAAATCCTAGGATCGATACAGCAAAAAGTCCATTTAATTAACACATATGCTTAATACTACACACCCATGGGCATAAATGCAATTTTTGAAAAGTTAAAATTCGTTCATCAACCACAGAAAAGTTCAGAGCAGAACATGCAGTTATCCAAAAATCACATGAGCACATACGTGCTTCAGACTCAGGAGGACTGAAATGTAAATAACACAAAATACTAGGTCCAAACTGTAAATGTACTTAACTACGTAACTTATTCGCATGACGAACTTAAAATAATGAAACCTGCGAGGCAAAAAATGAAATATACCCAATGGGGGCACGTGACACACACTGGGGAAGGCATTAGTATACGGCTCTGATCACCCTCTATTGATGATCGCTCAGTTCAGAATCTGTCTCGAACGTGTGCGTCAGATGTGTCAGATCTAACGGCCAAAAGGCTGCACGGTTGGGTGGCTTTGATTTAATCTGGCAGAGGTGGGTCTCATCCAATGACAGAGAGAAGGTCTATAAGAACTCACCTCTAAAGACTTTCAACCGAGCATCGGAGGGGATTCGACACTCCGATTAAGGATCTGAGGGCTCTGGAAGGATCGTGGAAGGGGTCCGCATTGAATGAGGGGCTCAAATGGGAGGGAGAAAGGTCGGATAGGCGTGATGATGAAGGTCCCCCTAGAGCATCTCTGCCTGAACAGCTGGAGGTCTGGAGTGGTCTCATCTCGCGTGTTAGTGGCTACAAAAGGTAGAGGGGACTCGGGGCGATGCTACGATTCGATTATTACATAGAAGAGAAACGGAACGCGATGGTCGATGGAGATTTGGTCTCCGACGAAAATGGGGATGAAGACCCGACTTGATCCTGCTCCGGTGAGCAGGATTCGAGGGGAAAGGATGTGTTGGAAGGTGCGGTGAGCGTCGATGGTTCGATCAATGTGGATAAGGGGGGTAACGGGTCTTCGACCAGCTAGTTAGAGCAGAGGTGACAGCAGCAGGATGAAATGGGAAATGGAATCGAAATAGGAAGTGAGGACAAAATGGGCGATATCTGAAGCTTTTGAGAAGCTCGGCAAGGTTAGGTGATCGCTCGGCGAGGGTTGTGGCCTTGATTCCCCGGTGGAAGGAGGAAAAGGCTTCTGGTGGTGGTGGACTCCGACCACGACTTGAGCTGCGGCCAAATGCCTACCAAATCGAACTCCGAATGAGGCATCGAGCAGCTGTCACTCTGCTGAAGCTAGCTAGGAGGTAAGGGTGGTGCGAGGCACGAGCTAAGGAGCTGTAGAGGCTGGAAGAGAGGATTTATAAGATGCCCAGGGTCCAAGAAGATCAGAGCGATACGCAGAACCCTAGGCAGATCCGGCTCTGCCTAGGGATCCATGAGGATCGTCGAACATGAGGCTTCAATCAGGCATAGGAATCAATGCAAGAGGTGGTCGGGTTCGGGCGTGAAAAATCGGAGAAAAATCTCCTGTGAATGGGAAGCGACCCGACCCGGTCTAGAAGAGACCGTGACCGGGATCAACAGTCCGATGCAGACCAATTAGAAATTAGAATTTACAAATATCAAAGAAAATAGAATTAAAAATAGTAAACGGAATTAAATTAAAAAGTGTATACAATAAAAATGTTTATTATTTTATAAACTAATTTTGTGATTTTTATTTATTTTTATGAAAATAAAAATAATGTATATACAGTATATAGTATTATATACATGTATAATATACCTATGTATTATGTACAAGTATTTTTATTTTATTATTTTTACAAAAAATAATTTTATTTTATATTTTATTTATTTACAACATAATTTTGAGTATATAATAATTTTTATTTTATTTTTGAAAATTATAAGGGTGTGAAATAAATAGTGAATGCAATATGTACATGTGTATTTTATACAAAGGTTGGATGATTTTATTTTATTTTATTTTTCTGATTTTTATTTTATTATATATTATTTCTAAAGCTATATACAAGGGAATAAAATAATTTGTTTGGTTAAAATTAAATATATAAATATTATGTATAGGTAATAGGTGATATGTACATACATAGTGAACCCTTATCTCTCTCTACTTATTTTCTTTTGCGATCAGGTGAAGTCTTGACCTTCTCTTGGGGTTTGGGTCACTCTGTATTTATTAGAAATACATCATTCTTTTTTTCTTTTTGCTTTATACTTCTATTTTTGCAAAATATATGCTAATTATGCATTATTAACAAGGGCATGCAAAATGCTAAGTTATTAAATTTACAGGCATTTACATAATGTTTTGCCAAAAATAACAGGAAAAATAAAAGAATAAAGAGTGAGAATCATGGATTCATCACCCCCTATACTTTACCTTTGTTAGTCCCTTAAACAAACACTTATTTGAAAAGGAAGTGAAAACAAGAAAAAGAAAAGGAATCAAAGCTGATTATTATACTTATCATCATTAAATTGGAGTATGGAGCTCAGTCAGGCCTTTAGATTATTAATTTAGAGGAACCTTATAGGAAAATAGGTTTAAGACTCAATAGCCTCTAAGTTCCACAATTCTATGGTCGAGACTCTTTAATGAACCAGGTCAGAACAAGTACACATATGCAAACTCTAATGACTACACAACTTTCCTTGTAGTGTAAGTGTATGTAGCTCCCCACCTCAGAAATGACAAAGAAACAACCTCCCTCAAAAAGGTAACTCTAATTTCCCAGTCTAGCAGCTATTTCCTCGAGGAGCGGGGTATTCCCATCTAAGTTCAAGTTACCCCAGCTCAAGAAGAGGGGGAAAGAAGAGAATGGACCGTGACCAGTTTAGCCACGTATCCATTGAGCGAAGCCAGTGTAGCTAAGTATCCAGGTGCAAGCTTCCATGAGATGAGAAGGTGGAATACATAAGCTTTGCTTATTCACTATATACGGTATGGTAGGCATTTTATTTTCAATCAGGCAAGTCCACTTTTTTAGAGTTTTTCTTGATTTTGCACATTTTGTATGTGCATACATACAACATATTTACATGGTGCATCATTTACATAAGGAGTTTTTCCACTTGAGCTAGTAGACTATCCCTCTTTTGAAGAATTATTGCAACCTACAGACTCCTGTTTTTAGACCTCAATGCCACTAGACCAGGTTGAGATGCACATCCCTCCCTAGAGGAAGATGAGAGGTTCCGCCAAGAAGTACTACCCTCGTATGCTACCCCAAGACAAAGAGTTTTGCCTCCTCACCACCTCATCCATGCTGAGCTACGTGTAAGGTGCATGTCCAAGTCAAGCCGTCGTCTCTGAGAGTCATGCGTTCATTGTTAAGTGTTCTGCTTTGGCTCATCAAGATGACATGTGAACATAGCCTAGTGGACTTAAAGAATTAAGTCACTAATGGACCTGAAAAGTCTTAACTCCAAATCCTATAAGGTTCGTCTGAGGTTAAGTGGATTAAGGTCTTAACCAAGCTACATTTTTCAATTTAATTCTAGACTAGTTTAAATGTCAACTATGATTGAGAAGAATATACAAGCAAACATGTACAAAACTCTTTTTATGCAATTTCTTAAAATATGCAATTTTTTATGAATTTTTTCGAATGTGAAAAAGGAAAAAGGTTTTGCAAAAACATTTACAAACAAAATTTTTACAAACTTTTATTTTTCAAACTTTTTTCGAAATTTTTGTACTATATACATAATTTTGATATAAAAATTTACAAACACTTTACAATCAAAACATTTTTAGAAACGTTTGTACAAAAATAGTTTTGCAAAAGCTACTTATAAACAATTATGTACAAAAATTTTGAATTTTTTATGATTTTTAGCCATATTATTTTATTAACACACTCACACAAAGTACAACTTATGGCTAAAGTATATATACAATATATACGACACCCCCTATACTTAGCTCGAACAATGTCCTCAGAGTGATCATTGAGTGATGAAAGGAAGACATTACTCATGCTGGGTATTGGGAAGTGAAAAGAAAGGCTATACTACAACGACAATGAAAGAATGAATGAATAGAGGTTGGTGATCCCCCTATACTTATGATCATGTAATCCTAAGTATAGAAGTTTGTACACAAGGGGGAAATAGAGGGGTATGATGTACAAGGTTTACATCCCCTATACTTAGGGAAAAATATCCCTAAGTATAGGCAACAAAATCGAGGTAAAAAGAATCAATTGAATAATCATTAGTCTAATACCTCCCCTATACTTAGGGTAAAGCACACCCTAAGTATAGCATAATCATAAGATAAAGACGGGTTATTAGACAAAAAGAATGAATGATAAGGACAACTGGATCTATACAACATGTGGAAGAGAAGTGAAAATCAGGTATGAGATACAAATGATATGAGTCAAAGACCACATCTCATGAAAAATAAATAGGGGCAACGTCAACGATCATCAGATCATGATCAAGATATGGCTTCATGCATTGACCATTAACTTGAAAGGTGGAATCAGATGACAAC
This sequence comes from Ottelia alismoides, assembly GCA_037367405.1. Classification (NCBI taxonomy): domain Eukaryota; kingdom Viridiplantae; phylum Streptophyta; class Magnoliopsida; order Alismatales; family Hydrocharitaceae; genus Ottelia; species Ottelia alismoides. The sequence goes on along the minus strand of JAZKJV010001924.1, from coordinate 335,965 downwards.
TTTGATATATCAATGCTTCTGTTGTCGTGCACTTTTCTGACCAAATAAAGTCCCTTCTTTTTACTTTGTAATTTCCCTGAAAATAATCTTAACCTAGCATCAAGTAGCCATACTCTCTGGTTTGGCTCAAACTATTTATGGCTGGTATGAGAATCATGCCATATCTTCACTCTCTCCTTCTATTGTAGGCTACTCGAGAAGGTTGTATCTCTCAACTCCTCCAGGGATTCCAACTCTGCTTTCCTCTGATCTCCTATACTCTTGGGATTTGATAATAACTCAGTGACTGCTCATAGTGCCTTGTGCTTGATCTCCACAGGTAAATGGCATGGCTTTCCATAAATGAGACGAAAGGGAGATGTACCCAAAGGTGTCTTGGAGGAGCTCTTATAGGCCCACGAGACCGAGTCCAAAAGTTGTGACCAATCCTTTCAGTCTGGGCGGACAACCTTCTGCAATATCGTCTTGATCTCCCTGTTCGATACTTCAACAAGACCATTGGTCTGAGGGTGATATGGAGTGGCAACACGATGGTCAATGCTGAACTCGATAGCAAGGGCCATTACCTTATCATTTATAAAGTGACTCCCCCCATCAGATATCAAAACTCTAGGTACCCCGAACTGTGAATCGATATTTTTCCTCAAGAATATGCATACGGTCTTATCATCTGCGGTTCAGGCGGGGATTGCCTCTACCCAACAACTTACATAATCCACAACAAGCAGAACATACTCGAATCCCTAACTAATAGGGAATGGACCCATGAAATTGATGCCTGATAACTCGGATTTCGCGAGGGTCAAAAATAGTCCACACAAGGCGGGACTACAGTGTCACTGAGCGACCGCTCACGAAACCCGAATCGGTCAACAACTAACCCACAATAACAATCAAACAATGAGAAGCAAATGTGGAGTTAAAATTTATTATAACTCTAGAATAAGTGTGTAAAGTGTGCAAGTATGTGTAGAGTGTCGAACACAGGAAGCAAGCAGGTAGATCGGACAATATGCTCAAAACCGTGAATGTGAATATTTGTCTATATATGCAATTTTTTATGGGTTTTTTATTTTATAAATTTGTTTTAATTTAATTTTTGATTTTATATTTTTATATTTTGATTGTTAATTTCTGATTTTATATTTTCTTTTTATATTTTATATTTTTATATTTTCTTTTTTCTTTAAATAAAATATGTGCACATTATAAGAAAGGCAAGATAATATATTTATAAAAATAGGTAAAAATAAGGAAAAATCAAGAAATAAAATATTTTTAGGCTTTTTATTTTTTCTAACGTGTTTGAGATTTTTCTATATTTTTCCTATTTTTTGGTATTTTTTAAGTCAAAAATACTGAAAACAGTTGATACAATAAAGGGCTGGAACAAAAATGGAGAAATAAAATACCAAACAGTAACAAAAATTCTCCAAATTAATTTTAAATAAAAGGTAAAAAATTAAAAAATCGGAAATAAAGATTATATTTTTAGGAGTTTTCTGGAATTTTTAGAACTTTTATGAAGATTTTTGGATTTTTATAATTTTTAGGAGTTTTCTTTTATATTTTTTAGTGATTTTTGGTCTAAAGTTAAAAGACACAAAATATATTTTTGGGGGAATTTTTCAAGAAGTTTTTACAATTTTTATGGATTTTATAATGCAGATACTACTGAAAATGCTTATTTTTGAATTTTTATAAATATGAAAATGCAATAAAAATGCAAAATAAAAATATGGCATGATAATAGAATGTAACAAGTACTTAAGGTATTTTTTAGTATTTTTTTTGGGAATTTATAGATGGATGAAACAAATATAAAGAACAACAGGAAAATACACTATATTGGGGTATTTTGTAATATGCGAAAAGTTCCAGGGCAAAAGTGTAATTTCTCCACAAAATAAACAACTATTTAACAAAATGAAGGACTAATTTCAAATGTGTAAAGCCGCCAGGGTGTAACTACAAAATGCCCAGGTATGCACGTGCTACGCACATGCTTGGGAAGGACTTAATCGCAATTACAAAAATCAGCGGGGCTAAAGTGCAAATTCTACAAAATTATAAAACAACATATGAAAGATTTAGCATTGAATATTAAATACCAAAAAGGGCTTGAGGGTAAATGCAAAATTCCCTGAAGCCTATGCGATTCGACGACGATAGATCTGTCACTAACGCCTCGTGTCGAACCCAGGGGCGACGATACCCCTTCACGCGAACGGCTACGATTAGATGATCCGCGACGTGATCAATGTTCGAGGATGAAGCAATCGGATGGCAGCTGCTCGCCTGGGCTGGCGCTTCAGATCTGACGACGGGGAGGCAACGACGACGAACGGGGAAGAAGCTCCGTCGGGGCGAACTTCCTCCTACTACGACGCTCCTCTCCAGCGTCCCTTAATGCTCCAAAAAGGCTAGATCTTCTCCCGCAGGTGTTGTTGATAACCTGGGGTCCTCAAAACTCCTGCTGGAGCCCGATATAGCAATCGCGAAGGCGGCAGAGCTGGGAGCTCCAGGTAGCTCCGGCTAGAGGTCCAAAATCGCTCCCAGGTGTTGCTTCTAGTCCTGGACCTGCAAGAAATGTTAAGGAGGGCGAGGGAAAAGTGCCTCGCCCCTCCTGGCTGTGGGATGAGGTGGTGATGATGAAAAAGTGACTCACCGGAGCTTCCTCCGGCGAGGTGGAGGTGAATGGTGAATGGATGGATTAAAGGTGCAATGGAGTTTGAAATTCAACGCCTAAGGCTGCTGTGAGTAAGAAAATGCAAGAAGAAAACAAAGAAAAAAAGATCTCAAGGGTGTTTTACCCGAGGTGGAACCTCAAGGCCAAGCTTGGCCGGAGGTGATGGAGCACGCCTCCTGGCATCGCCGTACCTCAACGGGGTGCTGGGAGTGCTCCCCTGTCACTGAAGCTCATCAACAAACACCCTGGAAGTCTAAGCTCGGCCAAAGAGCGGTTCAAAGTTCGAATGAAGGGGAAGGTGGTGTTTTGACGGAGTGGTCGACGTGGCTCCAAGATCGAGAGAGATCGGCCGAATCGGTGGCCTAATGGTCAAGAAATGATACCGGTGTGTAAGTACAAGGATCGAGGAGCAAAATCCCAGAAGGAACCATCATGAAAGGAGGAACGAGGCATCCTAGAAAAATCCGCAAAAGTAGACAAAAACTAGGTCTGACGCATGACAGAAGGGGAGGATAGCCAATTGACCCGCCGGTCAACGTGGAATGTCACGTGGTTGGTCCACATGGACCAAGTAGGAAAAATCCCTGGAAAATGATTAGAAAAATCAATTCAAATTAGTAAATGAATTTATTATTTTTTATTTTATGAAGTATTTTATCATGATTTTTAATTATTTTTATGAGGTATAAAAATACAAGTTGACTTTTTAGGGCTATATAGGTATATATTTTAATACTTTATTTTTATTTTATGTATTTAATTTATTTATTTTTGTTTATTATTTTATTCATTTATAAAATATTTTTATACACTTAAATATATTTTTATTTTATTTTTCTGAAGTGTTCTGTTCATTTAATAAAATATAAGTATTAATTGTATAGGTTTATGTATTGGTATTATACCTATGTATCATATGCAAGTATTTTATTTTATGTTTTCTTTGAATTTTTATTCTGATTTTAATACACAAATAAATTATAAATAATATTTACAAAATTATAAAAATATAAAATAAGGAAAATAATGAATAAATAATAAAATGAATATTTTGATCTGTACACCTATACAATAGGGGTCTAAAACTCAACTTTCAAACCGCAGCTCCGCCAAATGCGAAACCACCTTCATTAAATAGCTTATGAAATATTATATACAATTAAAGGTTTGATGCATTTCGAGTTTTTATTAGGGAGATACAGGTCTGGGAAGTTGAGATTATGGAATTTTATTCATACCATAACTTTTTATCTGTACATTATTTTTAAATGAAATCAATTTTGTATTTTTATTTATTTAATTATCTAAAACTTTCATGTACAAAGTTTCTTTATTTGATGTATAAAAAGTGGAACCAAAAATAGGTCCCAAAATGAATAAACAATAAACTAAATAAAAGGGATTTTTATTGTAATTAGACCCTTATCTCCCCCTACTTTATTCCTGGTCGGCCTATTCATCTAGATGCCTAGGTCTCGGGGTTTCAGTCATAAAATATTTACAATATTTTATTCTTTTTCTTTTCTTTTCTTTATTCTGTTATTTTGGCTTTAAAAATGCATTTTATACATATTTTATACAATAATGCATGAATGCTAAGATGCCTAAATTAACGTTATTTACACGCATTAACTAGGGTTTTTAAGGCCAAAATGATAGAATAAAGATGATGAAACGTAGATTCATCATCCCCCTATACTTGCCTTTGCTAGTCCCTAGCAAACACATGCAATAAGTGCAGAAAAGAAAAACAAAGGAAAGAAAAAGAAGAAATGTGGATTAAATTTAATGATCAAACTTTTTCTTCACAAAATCAAAGTTTGGAGCTTAAGTCAGACCTTTGGAATTTTAGTGCGGGCGGAACCTTAATGAGAGCCGGACTTGAAATCCTACAGCCATCGAGAATCCCAAAACCCTGCTCAAGTTTCCTCAGTAGCCAGGTCAGAAATATTTCAATTCCTACTCAACCCTTTCGACTATGAATCTGACTCATACAGTGTAAGTGATAATAGCTCTCCCCAACTAGAATGACAAAGAGACTGACTTCTCCAGCATGACAACCCAATGATTCCCCAATCCAATAACTCCTTCCTCGAGGAGCGGGGTTTTCCCTTCTAAGTTCAAGTGGCAACCAGATCAAGAGGAGGGGGTAAAGAGAAGAATGGACGGTAGCCAGTGTAGCTACCTATCCTAGGATGCAAGACCAGTGTAGTCAAGTCATCCAGCTGCAGGCTCACATGATTTGACTTTGGAACTCAAGCTTGCTTATTGACTTTACAACATATGTACATACTATGGCAGGCATTTTATTTTTGTACAGGCCTGGCCACTTTTTTGGAGTTTTTTTAATACTATATACAATAGCATTTACATAGGGAGTTTTTCCTCTTGAGCCAGTAGACTATCCCTCTTTTGAAGCTTTATTGCAACCCACACTCTCTTGTCTTTATAATTCCTCATCACTGGATGGGTTGGGGTGCACTTCTCTCCCTAGAGGAGGACAAGTGTTTCCACTTGTGTGCGTCTCATACTGGCAAATCCAACCCCCTCACCACTCCAACTGAGTTGAGCCAAGTGTAAGGTGTAGGTGTCCAAGTTAGGCCATTATCAACAAGAGTCATGCGTGTGCTCTAAAATACTCTACTTAGGCAGTCAAGAATCCATCAAACCAAATCTCGTAATCCTCAAAGAATTAAGTCAACTTAGACCTAAAGTACCTCAAGCCCAGTTCCTATAAGGTTCCTATTATTAGGTAGATTTTAATTTCCAATCAAGCTCCAATCTTTGGATTTTACTTAGACTTGTTCAACTCTCAAACTCAATCCGAAAAATGCAAATGCTATGCAAATGCGATGCAGAAAATATTTTTGTGATGCAATTTTCATGGGTTTTGAACTTTTTATGGATTTTTTTGAAAAGATGATGCATATGCATTTTTGTAATTTTCAAAAAGATTTTCACATGTTTTTGGTATTTTAGTTTTGCAAATGTTTTTGGGATTTTTGAAAACAAAAAGATTTTGGATAAAAACTAGGTGCAAATATTTACACAGAGATGCATCTTATATTTACAAGAAGTGGATTTTAAGAATTTACAAGGGTAAGTGATCAATTTTATAATAAAGAATTTTTCGGAGATGTATGTATTCCTCAAACTTATTTGAAAATCATTTTACAAATAATTTTGAAAAACTATAGTCCAAAATAATTTTTACAAACACTTTTTACAAAGAAGTACACACATTTGAAAATCATTTTGCAAAGGTTTTTCAAACAGTATAGATAGATTTTTCAAAATATTTTTGCAACCATTTTCAAACCATTTGCAAATTATTTTTCAAACATTTTATTTCACACAAAGGAAATAAACTTTACAAACAAAAATGTTTTTACATAGGATGAAAACATGTAACAAAACGTTTTCAAAATAGTTTTCAAAAGATTGTTCACAAAGATTTTCAAACTATTTTTCAAACATTTTGCAAAAAAGAAACCTTTTTTACATGATTTATTAATCAGTACATCAAAAGAATTTGAGGAATAATAACATCTTTTTATTAAGGTTTTTAATGAATTTTTAGCCATAATTATTTTGGAAAATACGAAAGTACGAGTTATGGCTAAAGTATATACGCAGTATATACGACCCCCTATCCTTAGCTTGAGCTATGTCCTCATAGATCGGAGAGAAAAGAGAAGACATAACTCATACTGAGTATAGGAAAATCTAAAGAATAAACGAATAAGAGATGAACGAATGAGAAGTCGACCGTCCCCCCTATACTTAGGATCAAATAATCCTAAGTATAGCAGACTGTACACAACGCAGGGAGGGTCAAGGGTGGGAATGAACAGATCGTACTCAGATTGTCTCCCCCTATACTTAGGGTATAATATCCCTAAGTATAGATAAGAAGAGGAGACAATGGAGAGGATCAAAGAATAGAGTAACTCGGGGTGCACACCCTCCTATACTTAGGACAAAGTACGTCCTAAGTATAGAAGACTGTCTACAAGGGGCGACACTGTTTTGATAGATAAAGAAAATAGAAAAGGAAAAGAAGAAAAGAAGAAAAGAAACCAGAAGATGGAAGAGATCAGAGGATAGAAATGGATGTACACATCACACCCTCTATACTTAGGTTAAAAGAAGCCCTAAGTATAGGCAACAACAGGAGTGATGAAACAGAATGAAGAATGAACACTCAGCTCGTCCACCCCCTATACTTAGGACAAAGTACGTCCTAAGCAAGGAAAACACGAGAATGGGTGGATGAGCAAAACGGGAGATGGACAGAGATGAATAGAAGGGGATGTACAACAGAGATGGATGTACATAGATCACGAAGGTAGGAAGCGAACCTTCTTGCGGGACCGCTGAGGAATGGATCTGGTATGGTGCAGGTCGACATCGGGGTCCTCAGATGACATTAACCGATCAGGGTTGACAGGGTGAAGGCCCTCAGTGAAGTCAAATCGAAAATGCACGAATTGGTCAATGGAAGTAGTATGGCTAGGTTCGCCCTTGGTGGTCCTATGGTGTGAAGTTGCAGACAGGTGAGTGGAAGAAGTACAACTAGGTCTGGTGTTGGGGGTCTCGTTGATATCAAAGTGAAATGGGACAAACTCATCATCATCGGAAGAAGTGTAATCGGAGTCGTCCTGCGAGGTGCCGTCCAGGTCAAAACCAAAAGGGACGAAGTCATCAGTGGAATAAGTCAAACTCTGTTCGTCCTCAAGGATCCCACCCGGATCATTTTTTCATCAAACGGCCTGAATTTCTGAAAATAATCATTAATATCATAACCTGCCTCAATCATAACCACTTTAGAGTGACCAGGAACAGACTTATCAGTGGAAGTAGTTAAACCAGGTCTGTCTTGTCTAGTCTTGGTGTCTGCTCTCCGCTCTATAGTATCAATCACACAAATCATGCGGATTTCATCAACACATTGCCATACACCAAAAGGAGGAACTTCGAGGTCTATGCTTTCCGAGCCTTCCCCCTTTTGGAGAATTTCTCGGGTCTCATCAGCAGTCAGTAAGCAAACGTCTCTAATATCATCAGATCGGTCATAAGCCTCTTAGTCAGCTAGAATCAGTGAAGGTGCATCAGGTGCAGGTCTCTGGTCAACTATGGGTGTGGTGATCAACGCTTGGCTCTCTTCAATAGGACGGAAGAGAATCTCTCCTGATCCATAATCAATAACGACCCTTGCAGAGGCGAGGAATGGTCGTCCCAGGATGATTGGAGAGGGGTCCCCTGTGGAGGTCTCCATGGGCAATACGACAAAGTCAACATGGTAGCTCATGCCCTTAATCGAAATGACGGCGTTTTCCAGTATACCTTCGACCTCTTGATAGATCCATCAGCAAACTGAATGATCATCCTGGTTTTCTTGAGAGGCCCTAAGTGAAGAGACTGTACCAACAAGAACGGTATGATGCCAATCGAAGCACCGTCGTCTAGGAGAGTGTGATCACAAGTATGGTCAGAGATGGTGCAAGTGATGAAAGGGGTAGTTGTGTTCTTCTTCCGAGGAATGGAACTATGTGTGATGGCATGGGTAGTGGCCATGGTCAAGATATGACGCTCAGATTTGCTCCTCCGCTTTCTCTTCTTGGGAAGAGGAGCAGATAAATCGGTCATGGCCTACTGAAGTGGGGCATGGATGATCTCATGAAAGGTGGCCACCACTTCGGATTCAGTCAATAATTTTTTTAATTTTTGGACCTCCTCCATACAAGGGAGGAAGTCGGAATCAGCATCTACATGAGGCATGCCAAGAGCAGTCTGTACAGTGGCATCCTCGAGGTCAAAGGTGGGACAGTGTGTGAATGGATGTGTGGTCAAAGAGTCTGGGAAGTGAGCACTCCCCTCACAGTTTGACTCGATCAAAAGTCTCTCGAACTCTTTTTGTGTTTTAAAATTTTCTCATTTTTTTTAATTTTAGGCGATTGCAAGCTCCCATGATCACCCACAAGGAAATCCGTAACATCGACGAATGGAGCATTGATCTGGTTTTTACTCAAGATAGCGAGATCATCATTCATCCAATTAATATGATCTATCATCCGGTTCAAGACAACACTCATGGAGATCGAGGGAGGTGACTCCAACAAGTCAGACTCGGGTGGATGTGAAGGTGGAGGTGGATAATATACAGGTGGAGGTGGAGGTGGGTAGAGATCCAAGTCCTGATACTGTGGCTGAGGCGGGTATGTACAAAAATCAGAAAAGATAGGAGGAGGGTCCTCCTGTTAAAAGGGAGGTGGTCCAACTGGAGTGAACGAGGGATCCGCAAAGTCCGTACAAAATACGCTCCAAGGGTCCATCTCGAAAATAAAAGGAAATGATCGGGAGAGTACGAAGGTCAAGTCAAGAGACTGAAGAAAAAGGCGCAAATATACAGAGGCGATCTAGAATGCACACAAAACAGTCATAAACAAAACTCACACAAAACGAACCCTCAATTCACCTACTCACCTCGGTAAAGACCGCAAAAGAGCGGCCTTTTTATCTTGTCTGTTTTAGAGTTAGGTGAGAAGTTCAAAAGTTGCACAAACACTTAGGGGATGAATGGGATTTGAACACTAACCTTAGTGTGTATGCGAGGAAATAAAAGTGAAGACAATGAGGGGGTTACTCGTCCAAGTTAAATGATTTTCTTTTTGGTTGATTTTAGGGTCGAGTAATTTTAGCAGTCCCAATTTTATTTGTTATCACTTTTTTTTGGATTTTTAATAAGAAATGCACGATCCTATCGAGGAGTCTATTCCTTTAAGCACCTAGGTGATCAAAATCAGAGGTAGAGGAGCGGAAAAGCAATGCAAGTGGCAAATCAATGATGTATACTAAAGAGAAATGCTCACCTTGCCTCCAGCACTCTACATGCAAGGATGCTCAGTAGAATCGAAACCTATCTATATGCAGATGCAAGCCGATGAAATCACCCTAGGGTGAGGAGCTGTTATTAGCGTAAAGAACAGTTTTCAAAATTTGTCTAAGTCCAAACGAGACTATAGGCACATGAAAATATATTAGGTGTTTGGCCTTAAGACGACGTCAAGCAACTCCTACAACTGAGGGCACAATCACAAAAGAAATAAAATAAAAACGGAAAACAAATGAAAAAGAATGCGAAGAAAACACGAGAAAACAGCGGTGAGCCCTTAAGTGAACAATCACTTGGAAATTAGGCCTGAGAGTCCAAATTTTGGGGGTACCTGTATTATTACAAATTAGAGTCTCTCTCACTAAAATTACAGAAATAAATACAAGAAAGAAACGCTACAACTAAAGATGGAGCCCGATCTTCAAAATTCTCTAAGTCTCCTTTGATGCTAGGCGAGCAGATTGTCACTGGCTGCGAGCAGATTGTCGCTGGCTTCACGCGGGTGCACAGGCACCTAGGGTGGAACGCCTCCCTCGATCGACGGTGCCTCGCACAAAGTCAACAAGAGAGGAGGTTAGACAGCTCAAGCAATATCAAAAACAAATAAATAAATCCGTAAAAATAGACAAATAATCACAAGCACAAGCAAAAACCCGAACTAAGCGTTGTTGCTCCCTGGCAACGATGCCATTTGATAACTCAGATTTTGCAAGGGTCAAAATAGTCCACACAAGGCGCAACTACAGTGTCGTTGAAAGACCGCTCACGAAACCCGAATCAGTCAACAATTAACCCACAATAACAATCAAACAATGAGAAGCAAATGTGGGGTTAAAATTTATTATAACTCTATAATAAGTGTGTATAGTGTGCAAATATGTGTAGGGTGTCGAACACAAAAAGCAAGCAGGTAGATCAGACAAAATGCTCAAAACCGTGAATGTGAATATTTGTCTATCTATGTTATTTTTTGTGGGTTTTTAATTTTATAAATTTTTTAATTTAATTTTTGATTTTATATTTTTATATTTTGATTTCTAATTTCTGATTTTATATTTTCTTTTTATATTTTATATTTTTATATTTTCTTTTCTTTAAATAAAAGAAGTGCATAATATAAGAAAGGCAAGATAATATATTTATAAAAATAGGTAAAATTAAGGATAAATTAGGAAATAAAATATTTTTAGGCTTTTTATATTTTTTTATTGTTTTTGTGATTTTTCTCTATTTTTCCTATTTTTTGGTATTTTTCAAGTCAAATATACTGAAAACAGTGGATACAATAAAGGGCTAGAACAAAAATGGAGAAATAAAATATCAAACAGTAACAAAATTCTCCAAATTAATTTTAAATAAAAGGTAATAAATTAAAGAAAATTTGGAATCAAAGATTATATTTTTAGGAGTTTTCTGGAATTTTTAGGATTTTTATAAAGATTTTTGGAATTTTAAATTTTTTATCAGTTTTCTTTTATATTTTTAGTGATTTTTTATCGAAGTTAAAGACACTAAAAGACATAAAATATTTTTTTGGTAATTTTTCAAGAAGTTTTTATAATTTTTATGGATTTTATAATGCAGACAGTACTAAAAATGCTTGTTTTTTGAAATTTTCTAAATATGAAAATGCAAGAAAAATACAAAATAAAAATATGACGAGATAATAGAATGCAACAGGTACTTAAGTTTTTTTGGGAATTTTTTTGGGAATTCATAGATGCATGAAACAAATAGAAAGAACAACAAGAAAATACACCCTACCAGGGGTATTTTTGTATATGCGAAAAGTTCCAAGGCAAAAGCGTAATTTTTCCACAAAATAAATAACTATTTAACAAAATTAAAGAACAAATTTCAAATGTGCAAAGCCGCCAAGGTGTAACTACAAAATGCCCAGGTACGCACGTGCTACGTACGTGCTTGGGAGGACTTAATCGCAATTACAAAAATCAGCGGGCTAAAGTGCAAATTCTACAAAATTATAAAACAACATATGAAAGATTTAGCATTGAATATTAAATACCAAAAAGGCCTTGGGGGTAAGTGCAAAATACCCTAAAGCCTATGCGATCCGATGGCGAGAGATCTGTCACTAACGCAACATGTCGAACCCAGGGGCGATGATACCCATTCGTGCGAAAGGTTGCGATTAGATGATCTGCGATGCGATCAACGGCCGAGGACGAAGCAATCGGACGACAGCTGCTTGCCTCGGCTGGCGCTTCAGATTTGACGTCTGGAGGCAATGACGACGAACGGGGAAGAAGCTCTGTTGGGGCGAACTTCTTCCTGCTGCGACGCTCCTCTCCGGAGTCCCTTGATGCACCAAAAAGGCAAGATCTTCTCCTGCAGGTGTTGTTGATCGCCTGGGGTCCTCAAAACTCCTGCCGGAGCCCGATATAGCAGCCGCGATGGTGGCGGATCTGGGAGCTCCAGGTAGCTCCGGCTAGAGGTCCAAAATCGCTCCTAGGTGTTGCTTCAAGTCATGGACCTGCAAGAAATGTTAAGGAGGGCGAGGGCAAAGTGCCTCGCCCGTCATGGCTGCGGGATGAGGTGGTGATGACGAAAAAGTGACTCGCCGGAGCTTGCTCCGGCGAGGTGGATGTGAATGGTGAATGGATGTATTAAAGGTGCAATGGAGTATGAAATTCGACGCCTAAGGCTACTGTGAGTAAGAAAATGCAAGAGGAAAACAAAGAAAAATATACCTAAAGGGTATTTTACCCGAGGTGGAACCTCACGGCCAAGCTTGGCCGGAGGTGATGGAACACGCCTCCTGGCGTCACCGTACCTCAACGGCGTGCTGTGAGTGCTCCCCTGTCACCGGAGCTCATCAACAAACATCCTGGAAGTCTAAGCTCGACTAAAGAGTGGTTCAAAGTTCGAATGAAGGGGAAGGTGGTGTTTTGAAGGAGTGGTCGACATGGCTCCAAGATCGAGAGAGATCGGCAAAATCGGTGGCCCAATGGCCAAGAAATGATACCGGCGTGTAAGTACAAGGATCGAGGAGAAAAATCCCAAAAGGAACCATCATGAAAGGAGGAACGAGGCGGCCTAGAAAAATCCGCAAAAGCGGACAAAAACTAGGATTAACGCATGACAGAAGGGGAGGACAGCCAGTTGACCCGCCGGTCAGCGTGGACTGTCACATGGTTGGTCCACGTGGACCAACCAGGAAAAATCCCTGGAAAATGATAGAAAAATCAATTAAAATTAGTAAATAAATTTATTATTTTTAGGTTATAAAATAAAAAATATTTTTTTATTTTATGAAGTATTTTATCATGATTTTTAGTTATTTTTATGAGGTATAAAAATACAAGTTGCCTTTTTAGGTTATTTTAATACTTTATTTTTATTTTGTGTATTTAATTAATTTATTTTGGTTTATTATTTTATACATTTATAATATATTTTTTTACACTTAAATTTATTTTTATTTTATTTTTCTAAAGTGTTTGTTGACTTAATAAAATATAAGTATTAATTGTATAGGTATGTGTATTGGTATTATACCTTTGTATCATATAAAAGTATTTTATTTAATGTTTTCATTGAGTTTTTATTATGATTTTATTATACAAATATATTATAAATAATATTTACAAAATTATAAAAATATAAAATTAGGAAAATAATGAATAAATAATAAAATGAATATTTTAATCTGTACACGTATACAATAGGGGTCCAAAACTCAACTTTCAAACCGCAGATCTGCCAAATGTGAAACCACCTTCATTAAATAGATTATGAAATATTATATACAATTAAAGGCGAGTTTGACGTGTTTGTAGGAGATACAGGTCTGGGAATTTGGGATTCTGGAATTTTACTCAGACCATAACTTTTTATATGTACATTATTTCTGAATGAAATCAATTTTGTATTTTTATTTATTTAGTTATCTAAAACTTTCATGTACAAAGTTTCATTATTTGAGGTATAAAAAGTGGAACCAAAAATAGATCCCAAAATGAATAAAGAATAAACTAAATAAATGGGATTTTTATTGTATTTAGACCCTTATCTCCCCCTATTTTATTCCTAGTCGACCTATTCATCTAGATGCCTAAGTATCGGGGTTTCGGGTCATAAAATATTTACAATATTTTATTCTTTTTCTTTTCTTTTCTTTATTCTATTATTTTGGCTTTAAAAATCACATTTTATACATATTTTATACAACAATGCATGAATGCCAAGATGCCTGAATTAACGTTATTTACACGCATTTACTAGGGTTTTTAAGGTCAAAATGATAGAATAAAGATAATGAAACGTAGATTCATCAATGCCCCATGCATCAAAACTCTCAAAGAAGTGAATGGGTTGCATGGGCATCATATCACGTTGTCTATAGGTGCCCATCCTCCGACAGTTAGTATACCTCTTCACGAATTCATCAGAATCTTTGAAGAGGGTTGGCCACCATAGGTCGGACTGAAGCACTTTCTATGATGTCCTCCTCCCAGAATGATGTCCTCCGCCTCAAGCTTGTGGCAGTATGTGAGGACGTGGTGGTGCTCCTCCTGAGGAATACACCGACGCTAGACACTATCCCCCCTTTCATGATAAAGGGTGGGATCCTCCCAATGGTACGACTTGGCCTTCACATGGAAAGTCTCAAGTCTCTATCTGGGCCAACCATGTGGAACATTCTTGGTTATAAGATATTTCACATTGTTAGTGTATCATGGAAGCGAGGAGATAACAGGAATTGCCTCGTCTGGGAAGGTCTCTGCGATAGGTGCTATATAATCAGAATCCTCAAGGTTCTCTAAGCGGGAGAGGTGATCCACCACCACATTCTTGACTCCAGGCTTATCCTTAGTCTCTATATCAAACTCCTGGAGTAGAAAGATCCATCTAGTCAATCTGGCTTTGGCATCCTTCTTTACCATGAGGTATCGGATGGTGGTGTGGTCAGTAAAGATAGTCACTCTAGATCCAAGAGTTTATGATCTGAACTTATCCAAAGCAAAGACTACGGCTAGCATCTCCTTCTCAGTCAAAGTGTAATTTTGTTGAGCGACATACAAAGTCCGGCTATCATAGTATATGGCATAAGTCAATCCATCTCTCCTCTGTCCTAGCACAACCCCTATGGTAAAATCAGAAGCATCCATCAAGATCTCGAATGGGAGAGACCAATCAGGTGACTGAAGGATAGGAGCCTCGACAACTAGTCCCTTGAGAGTCTCAAATGACGCTAGACACTTATCATCTATAATGAACTCGGTGTCTTTGGTCAGCAAATCAGTATGCAGTCGGGCAATACGACATAAATCTTAAATGAATCGTTGTTAGAAACCGATATGTCCTTGAAAAGACCGCAACTGTTGTAAATTAGACGGTGGATTGAGTTTCTTGATAATATCCACCTTGGCCGGATCAACCTCCATGCCCCAGTTGGATATGATATGGCCAAGCACCGTTCCCTAAGTCACCATGAAGTGACTCTTCTTCCAAGATAATAAAAGATGGGCCTTGACTGGTTGTTTACTACCCTTGTTAATTTAATCAAATTAGTGGTCAAAATAATATGTTGTCGTTTGTTGCAGTCAGATAATAAGAGCTAATCAAAAACCACTTTCAATTTAAAGCAAATTAATTTCGAGCAGTAATTTTTTTACTTGGGCAAGCCCAAGGTTGAACTCAGGGAGGCAGTTGTCTCCTTAGGTAGATTTTAAGCAAGTTCCAAGGTTTGATTTTCAAGGGATGATTTTTTGGTCTTTTTCAATTATTTTATGCAGGAAGGAAAAGACATATGCACAATCAGACCAGTTTACGAGTTAATTCAGAAATATGGTCAAATTAATTCAAAAATTATGAAAGTTGGCCAGATGTTGAAATGCAATGAAATTAAGCTACTCTATTTTTTTTTGGATTTTTCTGACACTGAATAAATTTACTTTGAATTAAAATTGAATGCAAGGTGATTTTGACTAAATTAATTTTAATAAATATCAATTCACAATATTTTCAGATATAAAAATTATATTAGATAGATCTAAGTGTGAAGAATCCAAGAGAATTAATAAACCTAAATTTCTATGTGAAATGAACCTATTAAAAATTAACTAAGGAAATCACTAAATGATTTATTCAGGCCTCGGGATGCGTGCAAATGAGATGAATTTTTTTACACAATGTGAACTTAATTATCTTAGATCTAATATGATTTTTTTGGGGATTTTTTGAGTTACAGAGAAATTACTACAAATTAAAAGGTATAAATGGGCAAATTATGACAAAATTGCACCAATTAAGTAATAATAAAATCCACTGATCATACAAAAATGTGCCAAGTGTCACATATGAAAGAGGACAAAGTAAGCTACACAATGCAATTTTCAAACTTAAAAAATGATTTAAAATGAGTGCCTAAATATGCGTGCAAAGACATGGACCTAAATGCAATTACAGGACATAAAATTGATAAATATAAAACATGCTCACAGGGACCAATATGCAATTACCTATAATGTGGAGGGGGTGGATGCAATTTTCCACAGAACACGTGCTCCTTACGTGGGGGCTTTTGGCAGGGACTGGAATGCAAATAAGAAAACCTCTAGGGGTCTCGCTGCAAATTACCCAGGCTGCACGTGCAGATCACGTGGGGGTCCTAGGCTCGGTGGTCTTTGGAGGCTCGGATTGAGGCTCGGTTGGTTCTTGGGGCTCGATTTGAGGCTCGGTTGGCTCTGGAGGCTCGGACCTGGCTCGGAGTAGCTTCGAGGGATCCAAGCCTGGTGGTCGGGGAAAAGGCTCGGATTGGGCGACGTGGCTCGATGTGGACTGTGGATCAAGTAAAGATCCAACGATTAGTGGAAGCTGAGGCACGGCGCGACTAGATCCGTTGGATCTGATGAAGATCAACGGCGGTGGTTCGCTCCCGAGACGAAGGCATGGACGATCAATGACCGTTGGATCTAGATTGATCCAACGACATATGGAGCATGGGGAAACGGTGACGTGGCTCGATTAGATGCGTGGGATCCTCTTGATCCTATGGCTACGGGAAGAGGGTGATGTGGCGTGCTTCGGACTGCTTGATCAAGGTGATCGGACGGCCGCTACTCGTCTTCTGTAAATAGCCCGTCGCCTCCAGCAACGGAGAGGGCTATGCTCTGACAAAGGGTCTCGAGCTCCTCCTCCTCCTCTGGTCGTCGGTGAAGCTCGCTGGTGGCTCCCAGGTAGCTGGGAGGACTCGTGGAGGCGTCGGGGATCCTCTGGCGGTCTCAGAAGTGGCTAAGTGGCTCTGAGGTGCGGTGGCGGAGAAGCTCGAAGGAAGCTCCGATGAAGTTCCGTCCAGTCGAAGTAGATGTACCTGTAGGGGGTTAGTGGTATAGCTGAGGTGTATAACGTATAGGTGGAGTGATCGGGAGTGAGGTGCGAGGCCTGAGCAGCGAAGTGGGGGTCCGGTGATCAAGCTCTGCCAAGGTGGTGGGGCTGGCGTCGGCGGAAAGTGGAGTGCGTCGTCGGAGTGAATGGAGTATGGCGCAAAGATCAGAGCTTCGAGGGGAAGCATGGTGGATGCTCTGTGGATCAGGAAGTGAAGGGAGGATGACGAATAAAATCAGAGAAAAAGAAAGAAAATAATGAAGAAGATCAGGGAGAAGATGGAGGTGACTACCTAGGGTCAGAAACTCAGATGAGAGCTTCCAGGTCTTCGCTCAAGGGCCGGTAGTGTCCCGAGCTCGTGCAGCTCGCGGAGCAGGCTGCGACATGGCGGTTGAGGGCCGTGGATCTTGCCGGAGTTGAATCTCGGTCGTCGTTCATTGTCACGTCAGATTGCTATCACCAACTTGAAGGTGGGAGCTCAGGGATTCTCTCCGTGAAGGCAGATAGGAGTGAAGGTTGCTGGAGGCAATGTATTTCTAAGATGAAGGTGACAGCGTAGGTAGATAGGAGGTTGGGTTGGTGGGCATTGTGGAGCGAGGTTGAGGGCATTCATGGCGAACGAGGGGATTGGCGAGGATGAGGGAAGAGTGGGCTGTATAGTGGCAGGGGGCGGAGATGGTGGTCGTCGTGGTGCCCAAAATAGAAATGGAGCGGCCCCTTGCGTACGGTGGACGACGTGGCGCGTAGGGTGAGCAGGAGGTAGATGACGAAATATCGATCGTTGGATCGAGCGATCCAACGGTCAGGAGAGGGGCGGAAGCGGAGGGTGAGGATTAGATCAGCGAAGCGAGATCAAGGGCACCGGGCGCACCACGTGGCGGGCGCAGGTCGAGGCGCTAGCATGCGGCGGAGATGAAGCCTTGGGGTTTGATCGAAGGGTTGCGATGTGTTGCGCGATGAGAGGCTAGTATAAGAGCCTTCTGGCGAAGATTGGAGGTCGTAGGGTGTGTCGCGTGTCGTGTTAAGAGCACGACGCTTACGGGCGGTGCAGATGTGAGATGGGCATGATCAAATGATGGGGAACAAAAGGCATGCATGGAAATCATTGGACTGTTGGACCAAGAAGAGATCCAACAGTCAGGGGTGCTGGTGGATAGGTCAAAGGGGTCGGGCCACGTGGCTCAACTAGAAAGCGCCATGTGGCCTGCTCTGAGTGGCTGAGAAAGAAAGTAAATTTAGAGAGAGAAGGAAGCTGAATTTGGAAAAACTCAAAACATGAAAGTTATAGATCTCGATGAGATCGACAAGTTTCATGTTGACCAAAAACGAAGATGAGGTCAAATATTATACAAAAATACAAGAGTACAAATATACATATATATAGTATACAAGGGGGCCCAAAAACCCAAGTTTCGCCAACGAGCTCCGAATTGAATGAAATTAGTCTCATTTTAAAGGTCTCTGGATGCGTATTAATCTGAAGGTGAGTAGACCTTATTCGGAGTTTGTAAAAGAGGGATATTGGCATTCTAAGGTCCAGGGGGTTTGGGGCTTTATTGGGTATTTTACAAGATAGGAATTTTGGCCTTCTTCCGTATATTATTAACTAATAATGTACACATTATAAGGAAGGTGTTATTTGATTTTGGAGGGGAAATAAAATACAAATAATTAGGTGATTTATTGGTGGATATTTTACAAGTGGATTTTACAAATGAACTGGCTTCTTATTTAATGCAAATATGAATGCTAAAATGCATGTATTGTGGATTTATGCATGATTACTATTTATGAAGGATAAAGAGAAATATGCTGCTAAATACTCAGGAACAAGGCTCTATTTTCAACTTTAAGAGTGATGAATCACAGATTCATCAACCCCCTATACTTAAACCTTGCTCGTCCCTGAGCAACTAAAATGAAATGCAAGAGTGAAATGATTTTGGGTTCCATACCAAGGTCATGAACAAAAGTTGAAAATGGAGCTTGACTCGACCTTTGGATTAATTATGTGGCGTAACCTCATTGGGACCTGAAATTAAGACCTAACAGACTTCAAGTTCCACAAGTCATTTATTCAAGACTCCTTAATAGTCAGGTCATAATAAATCCTCAGACGCAAATTTCTGATGACTATGATTCTTACTTGTACTGTGTAAGTGAAATGTAACTCTTCACATCAGAAATGGCTCAGAAACAACCTCCTCTAACAAGGTAACTCAAATAACCAGCCCAGTAACTCTTTCCTCGAGGAGCGGGGTATTCCTTTCTAAGTTCAAGTGCGACCAGCTCAAGAGGAG
This sequence comes from Ottelia alismoides, assembly GCA_037367405.1. Taxonomy (NCBI): domain Eukaryota; kingdom Viridiplantae; phylum Streptophyta; class Magnoliopsida; order Alismatales; family Hydrocharitaceae; genus Ottelia; species Ottelia alismoides. The sequence continues at coordinate 316,731 of JAZKJV010001924.1, read as the reverse complement.
GGGGTAGAGAGAATAATGGACGGTAGCCAGTGTAGCTACCTATCTCGGGATGCTTGACCAGTGTAGCTAAGTCATCCGGCTGCATTTCTTTGCTAATATACATACTCCGACAGGTACTTTTTTCACTTTAGCCTGTCTTATTTTTTTAGAGTTCTTGCATTATTTTTTCGAACTATATACAGTGCAGCATGTACATCAGGAGTTTTTCCTCTTGAGCCACTAGACTATCCCTCTTTTGAAGCATTATTGCAACCCACAACATCCTGTCCTTAGATGTCAACACCATCAGACTAGGTTGAGATGCACTACCCTCCCTAGAGGAGGACGGATGTTCCACCCGTGCGCTACTCCAAGCTAAAGGATTCTACCTCCTCACCACCTCATCAATGAAGAGCTACGTGCATTGTGCTTGTCCAAGTTAGATCATTATCTAAAAGAATCATGCGTGTGCACGAGATATTTTACTTTGACTGATTAAGATGACATGTGAACATTGACTTGCAGACTAAAAGAATTAAGTCAATTGACCTGAGAAATCTTAACTCTAGTTCCTATAAGGTTCCTCTGAAATTAGGTGGATTAAGGTCAAATCACTCCTCAATATCCACTCATAACTTGGTTCAGAACCCACTAGCTTTTCACCTTGCATATGCAAGATATGCAGATGAGATGCAGGTGACATGCTATGTAGATGAAATGCAAGACTCTTTTTCTTTCTTTTCTTCTCAGATGCAGAGATGATATGCAAGAGTAAATAAGAAGCCTTTGAATTTTTCATTTTTTAGAGGGTATACCTCCTATGGTACAAGTGTTTTATTATACATATTATACAAGTGTATTTTACAAAAAAAATTTCTCCAAATTTTACCCATCCCATAATTATTGCATAATATATACAAAAATACATGAAAGTACGAGTTATGGGTAAAGTATATATGTAATATATACACGCCCCCCTATACTTAACGTGTGCAATGTCCTCAGAGCACGAAAAGTGAGGAAAAAGACATAGCTCGTGCTAAGCGTAAGAGAGCCAAAAGGACGAAAATGTATAGAAGTCGTCCTGCCCCCCTATACTTAGGCTCTGGCAGCCTAAGTGTAGAAGAAGAACAAAAATGTGGAGGACGAGGTCAAGAGGAGAAATGGATGAATATACAAGGCGGGCATCTGTCCCCCCTATACTTAGGCTCAGGTCAGCCTAAGTATAGGACGGGAGTGAGTATGAGACCGATGTGGTCTGGAGGATGTACAGAGAACATACTCAGGTGACTCATCCCCCCTACACTTAGGATCTGATCATCCTAAGTATAGTCCTAGATGGAGATAGATGAAGCTGGGATGAGTTATTAGAGTCTCGGGAGGGAGTGGGCAGAATGTACAGGAATGATGGGTATATACAAGGGTGTCAGTCTGAATCTTTCAAGATGTTGCTGGTGGCTAGAGCTCACTGCTGCAAGGTCCCATGCGCGGCTCAAGGTGTGTCTGCTGAATCTGTCTCGCACATGAATACAATCTCCTCAACATGGAATAACTGCTCATTGGATTCGACGAAGTGCTTCAACAGCTGTCCATTGACTAGGAATGTCGGTGCGTCGTCTGCGAGATCTGAGATCTCGACACATCCACTATCATGCACCGCACGGACAATGAATGGGCCCATCTATTTGGAATTCAACTTGCCTTGGAAGATCTTCAGCCTTGCATTAAACAACCATACCTTCAGTCCAGGAACGAAGGTCTTTCATCTGATATATCTATCGTGCCAACGCTTAACCTTGTCCATGTACACCAAACTGTTGTCGTATGCGTGGTTTCTGACTTCCACAAGCTCATTCAGATGCATTTCTCTCTGCTTCTGCCCAAGGTGTGTGTTCCAATTGACCTTATTGATTGCCCATTCTGATTTATGCACTAACTCTGCGGGCAAATGGCACGTCTTTCTGAATACCATTCGGAATGGGGCGGTTCCTAACGGTGTCTTGTAAGCTGTCCTATAAGCCCATAGGACGTAATCCAAGATCTGAGACAATCTTTCCTGTCTGGGCGGACAAGCTTCTGCAATATAGTTTTTACCTCCCTATTCGACACCTCAACCATACCATTAATCTGTCGGTGGTAAGGACTAGCGACATGGTGTTCGATGCCGTAGTCCTTCAAGAGTTTCTTCACCTCTCGGTTTACAAAGTGGCTACCCCCATCTGATATCAACATTTTGGGGATCCCGAACCTAGAGATGATATGTTCTATGATGAATTTATAGACAGTCCTGATGTATGCTGCTCGGGTCGGGATAGCCTCCACCCACCTGGATAGGTAGTCTACCGCAAGAAGGATGTTCTCGAATCCGTGTCTAAAAGGGAACAGACCCAAGAAGTCTATGCCCCAGGCATCAAAGACATCACAAATGATGACAGGCTGCATCAGCATCTCATCTTTGGAACCAATGGTTCCTCCCATTCTCTAGCATACTTGGCACGACTTCGCGAAGGTGATGGCATAGCGAAGCAGAGTCGGCCAGTAAAAGCCACACTGAAGTACCTTCCATGCGGTCCTCTTCCCGGAGTGGTGTCCTCCTACCTCCAAGTTGTGGCACAAAGAAAGGACACTCTAGTATTCCTCCTGAGGAATACACCATCTCCAGACACAATCTGGTCCTTTAAAGAAAAGTATCGGATCCTCCCAATGGTAGTGTCTAGCATCCGACTTTAGTCGGTCAATGTGGCTCTTGGGCCAACCTTCGGGAACCTTCTTGGAGACAAGATAGTTCACGATATTGGCATACAATGGGAGTGAGTTGACAACAAAAATTGACTCGTCGGGGAAGGAGTCTCGAATTGGTGAATCCTCAGAAGTATTAAGATATTCGAGATGAGAGAGATGATCGGCTACTACGTTCTTCTTTCCAGGTTTATCACGAATGTCCAAATCAAACTCCTGGATAAGAAAAATCCACTGAAGAAGATGTGCCTTCGCGTCCTTCTTTTCCATCAAGTATCGTAGCGTCGTATGGTTAGTGAACACAATTACCTTGGATCCGATTAAGTGAGATCTGAATTTGTCCAAGGCAAACACTACCGCAAGAATCTCCTTTTCTGTAACTGTATAGTTACGTTGGGCGGTATCAAGCACTTTGCTTGCGTAGTGAATTGCAAACAGGATGCCATCCCTCCTCTGTCCTAACACAACCCCAACAGCAAAGTTTGAGGCATCTGTCATGATCTCAAAAGGTAGAGATTAATCTGGGGATTGTAGGATCAGGGCGTCCATGATCATCCCTTGCAATAGCTTAAAGGCTTCAAGACATTTGTGATCAACAATAAACTCCATGTCCTTGCCTAAAAGCTCAGTTAGCGGCCGGGCAATCTTAGAAAAATCCTTGATGAATCTCCGATAGAATCCGACATGCCCGAGGAACGACCGCAACTGCTTAACGTTGGTTGGTGGTTGGAGTCGTCTGATCACATCCACCTTGGTAGGGTCAACATCCATTCCTCTCTTGGAGATGGCGTGCCCCAACACAATGCCCTCTGTCACCATGAAGTGACTTTTCTCCAAGGAGAGCACCAGATTAACCTCACAACAGCGTTTGAGGACTCGGTCCAGATTCCTAAGACAGGAATCGAAGGAATCGCCATGGATCGAGAAGTCGTCCATGAAGACTTCCAGGAATTCGCCGACCATTTCGGTGATCCGACACAAGAGCCCAATAATGTCAAGCCAACTGAGATCACTAGCACCTTCTCGAGATGCGTGTTGATCCTTCAGGAATATTCTAATCTATATGGTGACTCATCTGATGAGGAACCCATGGTCAGCACCGCACCACACCCTGGACTTTCAAAGGAAACAACCAAGACTAAATTGACCCCGCATAAAAACACGATTGCTCCCTATTTTAGTCGGCTATCTAGTGAGAGGAAGTCAAGAATTGATTCCTCGAGGTGTTCCCCCAAACATCTCAAGGCGCATCGCTCTCATCTCCCTCTCAATGATTCAGGTTCTAGAAAACCGACCAAGAAAATTTCCTTCAACATTCTGGAGAAGGAAGTTTCAGAGGAATCCTCATCGGGTCTGGACAAGTTGATTTATATGAGTGAGCTCAGTTTGGCTATTCTTAAGCCATATCCAAGCATGCAGCCGTGTGTCGACCCTCGTTGGACGATCCCTTCACCTCACTACTATTCATCTGAGGACGATTCTGACAGCGACACACTTGTATATTACCCACCTCGCTCCCGCAAGAAGGTTTGTCACAAACCTTCTTGATCCCTTTATATTCTCAATCCTACTTGTATATTTTTTCCCTCCCTCCCCAATGATTTGAATCACTTGCCCCGGCAACGGTGCCATTTTGACTGGTTTTTTACTACCCTTGTTAATTTAATCAAATTAATGGTCAAATTAATATGTTGTCGTTCGTTGTAATCGGATAATAAGAGCTAATCAAAAACCACTTTCAAATTAAAGCAAATAAATTTCGAGCGGTAATTTTTTTACTTGGGCAAGCCTAAAGTCGAACTCAGGGAGGCAGTTGTCTCCTTAGGTAGATTTTAAGCAAGTTCCAAGGTTTGATTTTCAGGGGATGATTTTTTTTGGTCTTTTTCAATTATTTTATGCAGGAAGGAAAACACATGCACAATCAGAGCAGTTTACGAGTTAATTTAGAAATATGGTCAAAATAATTCCAAAAATTGTGAAACTTGGCCAGATGATGAAATGCAATGAAATTAAGCTAATCTATTTTTTTGGATTTTTCTGACACTGAATAAATTTACTGTGAATTAAAAATGAATGCAAGGTGATTTTGACTAAATTAATTTTAATAAATATCAAATCACAATATTTTCAGATATAAAAATTATCCTAGATAGATCTAAGTGTCAAGAATCCAGGATATTTAATGAACCTAAATTTCTATGTGAAATGAACCTATTAAAAATTAACTAAGGAAATCACTAAATAATTTATTCAGGCACCGGGATGTGTGCAAATGAGATGATTTTTTTTACACAATGTGAACTTAATTATCCTAGATCTAATGTGATTTTTTGGGGATTTTTGGAGTTACAAAGAAATTACTACAAATTAAAAGGCATAAATGGGACAAATATGACAAAATTCCACCAATTAATTAATAATCAAATCCATTGATCATACAAAAATGTGCCAAATATTACATATGAAAGAGGACAAAGTAAGCTACACAATGCAATTTTCAAACTTAAAAATGATTTAAAATGAGTACCTAAATATGCGTGCAAAGATAGGGACCTAAATGCAATTACAGGAAATAAAATTGATAAATATAAAATGTGCTGATAGGGACCAATATGCAATTACCTATAATGTTGTGGGGGTAGATGCAATTTTCCACAGAACACATGCTCCTCACGTGGGGGCTCCTGGCAGGTACTGGAATACAAATAAGAAAACCTCCAGGGGCCTCGCTGCAAATTACCCAGGCCGCACGTGCAGATTACGTGGAGGTCCCAGGCTCGGTGGTCATTGGAGGCTCGGATCGAGGCTCGATTGGCTCTGGAGTCTCGGTTCGAGGCTCGGTTGGCTCTGGAGGCTCGGACCTAGCTCAGAGTAGCTTCGAGGGATCCATGCCTGGTGGTCGGGGAAGAGGCTCGGATCGGGCGACTTGGCTCGATGTGGATTGTGGATCAAGTAAAGATCCAACTGTTAGTGGAAGCTGAGGCGTGGCGCGACTGGATCCGTTGGATCTGATGAAGATCAACGGCAGTGGTTTGCTCCTGAGATGAAGGCGTGGACGATCAATGACCGTTGGATCTAGATTGATACAATGACATCTGGAGCGCAGGGGAAATGGTGACGTGGCTTGATCAGATGCGAGATCCTCCTGATCCTACGGCTGCGGGAAGTGGGCGATGTGGCATGCTCAGGACCGTTCGATCAAGGTGATCGGACGGTTGCTGCTCGTCTTCTCTAACCAGCCTGCCGCCTCCTGCAGCGGAGAGGGTTGTGCTCCAGCAAAGGGTCTTGAGCTCCTCCTCCTCCTCCGGTCGTCAGTGAAGCTCGCTGGAGGCTCCCAAGTATTAGGGAGGACTCGTGGAGGCGTCAGGGATCCTTCGGCGGTCCCAGAAGTGGCTAAGCGACTCTGGGGTGCGGTGGTGGAGAAGCTCGAGGGAAGCTCCGATGAAGTTCCGGCCAGTCGAAATAGATGTACATGTAGGGGGTCAATGGTATAGCCGAGGCGTGCAACGTGTACGTGGAGTGATCAGGAGTGAGGTGCGAGGCCTGAGCGGCAAAGTAGGGGTCCGTGATCGAGCTCCGCCAAGATGGCGGAGCTGGCGTCAGCGGAAAGTGGAGTGCGTCGTCGGAGTGAATGGAGTATGGTACGAAGATCAGTGCTTCGAGGGGAAGCTCAGTGGATGCTCAGCGGAGCAGGAAGTGAAGGGAGGACGGTGAATAAAATATGAGAAAAAGAAAGAAAATAAAGAAGTAGGTCGGGGAGAAGATGGAGGTGTCTACCTGGGGTCGGAAGCTCGGATGAGAGCTTCCAGATCTCCGCTCAAGGGCCGGTAGTGTCCTGAGCTCGTGCAGCTCACGGAGCAGGCTGCGGCACGATGGTTGAGGGTCGTGGATCTCGCCAGAGGTGAATCTCGGTCGTCGCTCATCGTCACGTCGAATTGCGGTCACCAACTTAAAGGTGGGAGCTTGGGGATTCTCTCCGTGAAGGCGGATAGGAGTGAAGGTTGCTGGAGGCGATGTATTTATAAGATGAAGGTGACAGCGTAGGTAGCGAGGAGGTGGGGTTGGTGGGCATCGTGGAGCGAAGTTGAGGGCGTTCATGGCGAATGAGGGGATTGGCGAGGATAAGGGAAGAGTGGGCTATGTAGTGGTGGTGCCAGGAGCGGAGATGGTGGTCGGCGTGGCGCCCAAAATAGAAAAGTGCAGCCCCTTGCGCACGGTGGATGATGTGGGGTGCGGGGTGTGCGGGAGGTAGACGATGAAGTATCGACCATTGGATCGAGCGATCCAACGGTCAGGAGAGGGGCGGAAGCGGAGGGTGAGGATTAGATCGATGAAGTGAGATCAAGGGCACATGGCGTGGCGGGCACAAGTAGAGGCGCTAGCGTGCAACGGAGATGAAACCCGGGGGTCTGATCGAAGGGTTGCGATGTGTTGCGCGATGAACGGCCTGGATAAGAGCCTTTTGGCGAAGATCGGAGGCCGTAGGGTGTGCTACGTGCCGTGCTAAGAGCGCGACGCTTACGGGTGATGCAGATGTGAGATAGGCATGATCAGATGGCGGGTAACAAAGGGCGTGCGTGGAGATCATTGGATCGTTGGATCAAGAAGAGATCCCACGGTCAGGGGCGCTGGTGGATAGGTCAAAGGGGTCGGGCCACGTGGCTCAACCAGAGAGCGCCACTTGGCCTGCTCTGAGTGGATGATAAAGAAAGTGAATTTAGCGAGAGAAGGAGGCCGCATTTGGAGAAACGCAAAACATGAAAGTTGTAGATCTCGATGAGATCTACAAGTTTCATGTTGACCAAAAATGGAAATGAGGTCAAATATGATACAAACTACAAGAGTACAAATATACATATATATAGTATACAAGGGGGCCTAAAACCCCAAGTTTTGCCTACGAGCTCCGAATTGAATGAAATTAGTCTCAGTTTAAAGGTCTCTAGATGTTTATTAATCTGAAGGTGAGTAGACCTAATCCGGAGTTTGTAAGAGGGGGATATTGGCATTCTAAGGTCCAGGGGGTTTGGGACTTTATTGGATATTTTACAAGATAGGAATTTTGGCCTTCTTCCTTATATTATTAACTAATAATGTACACATTATAAGGAAGGTGTTATTTAATTTTGGAGGGGATATAAAATACAAATAATTAGGTGAGTTATTGGTGGATATTTTACAAGTGGATTTTACAAATGAATTGGCTTCTTATTTAAAGCAAATATGAATGCTAAAATGCATGTATTGTGGATTTATGCATGATTGCTATTTATGCAGGATAAAGAGAAATATGCTGCTAAATACTCGGGAACAAGGCTCTATTTCAACTTTAAGAGTGATGAATCACAGATTCATCAGGCCTCTATACAACATTGAAGTACATGGTGTAGGCAGTCAAGACAAGCATCGATCCCATCACCATGGACTGAAAAGTCATCCATGAAGACCTCCAAACAGTCACCCACCATGTCTGAAAAGATGGAAAGCATGCACCTTTGGAATGTAGCTGGGGCATTACATAAACCAAAGGGCATCCATCTAAAAGAATACGTCCCAAACGGACAGGTGAATGTCATTTTCTCCTAATCTTCGGGAGCTATGGACACCTGATTGTATCCGGAGTACCCGTCAAGGAAACATTAATGACTCTTCCCAGCTAGCCTCTTTATAATCTGATCAATAAATGGTAGTGGGAAATGATCCTTCTTGGTGGCCTGACTCAAACGTCTGTAGTCCACACAGACCCTCCAAGAAGTGGGTACCCGGGTAGCTATCTCCTCTCCAGACTCGCTCACAACTATGATGGTGCCTGTCTTCTTGGGTACCACATGTAATGGACTAATCCACTAGGAGTCGGAGATGGGGTAGATAAAATCGGTGCTCCATAACTCTGATATCTCCTTCATGACCACATCTCAAAGATTCGGGTTCAGCCGTCACTGGAACTCACACGATGGCTTGGCGTCCTCTTCGTGATAAATGTGGTGTGAGCACATGGTCGTACTTATCCCATGGAGATCAGTTATGCTCCATCCAATCACCTTGCGGTTCCTTTCAAGAACCTCGATCAAACGAGAGACATGGGAGAAATCTCTGGCTCGCCTGCAAGGAATTTGTACTTCTTCAATTGTGGCAAAGGCCTTCAGTTCTGGACAACTGGGAGCTGGCAAATCTGGCTTCTGAAATCTGAGTGAAGACTACCAGATCTTCATTGGAGAACTCTCACTGTATGTTAAAATCTAACGAAGGCAACCCTGTTGGTGTATCTGTAATCTGTGTCGGCTCGCTCTTTGTCCTAACTGTCGGCTTTGTGGGAATCAGGCAGGGTAAATAATCATCAAAGTCATCCCAATCAATGCCTGAATCCAAGGGATCTGAATCGGAAGAACATGAAATATACTCTGCTTCGCTATCCTGACCACAATCATCAGCCTTAAATGTGTCCGATTCCAAGAGTGTGCTCTCTGTACTCTCAGCTGCAAAAATCTGTAAATCTGTAGTGTTTGAAGGAGAGACAAGAGCTCATGATACGGGGTCTGACCAAACTGCCTCATCATATGTGACCACAAAGTCGCACTCATGGTGGACGTCTCGCTCTGCATATGTCATATGATCTGAATCATTCGACTTCGCGATGCAGGATGAATCTCTTGCTCTGGTCTCCTCGATCATCTTTATTTGTACACTTTCACCCTCGACGTGATAGTATACCTTCCTCCTATCACGATCGGATACCTCCTTGGTTGTGGCCAATAATGGGCATCCTAGTATGATGGGGGTATCTGTCACAGACTATGGGATCTCATTGTCCAATATTGTGAGGACCACGCCCTTCAATAATCCCTTTGGCCTCTTGACAGATCTATCAGCAAACTGAAGGACTGTCCCACTCTATCGAAGAGGGTCAAACATGAATCAATCTAGTAAGGCTACCGGAAGAAGGTAAATAGAAGACCCGTTGTCTAATAGGGTACGATCGAATCGTTGCTTATTGATATGATAACTGACATATGGAGATCTTGCATCAGGTCTCTTGGCTAGAAATCAATTCTGAATGGTGAAGCAAGTGGCATGAGTAAGCACATGGATCTCTGCATTGTGGTTCCTCCTCTTCATATGGATGGTGTTCTTCTCTCTCAAGTTCTTATGGAAGAGAGGGATGTGCTCTAGTGCCTCCTGTAGAGTCAGTTGTATCTGGAATCGATCAATCATCTCCTGGCTGAACTTTAATTGGTGACTCTTTTTTGGATTTTCATTTTTGGTCCCCTTTCCTAAACGGAGTGCTTGAGGGAAGGGGATGGCTGGACCCTCTCTAGAAAGATGAGGGTCAGGTACATGCTCCTATGCCATGTAGAAAACTAGAATCCATACCAAGATCATCAATGCAACACCAATGGACTCACAGAGGATACAGAATCCTTTCCTCTATTCATATTTTTATTCTTTTCTATTTTTCCATTTTTTTGTATTTTTTTGTCTTGAGATACAAACTGAGGTAAAACAACTGAAGGTAAATTGGTGGCATCAGCACCACCTGCAACATCTAAACTAGCGGTATCAACATTGCTCTCTAGCCGAACATCTGGAATATTGGTGGTATTAGCAGCACCATCTGCTACTGGAATCAGGACGGCCTCAATACCATCGGCTGGATCAACATCATTGGTGGCTTCAGCACCACCCTCATCATCATCATGAGCAACATCAATACATCTATCAACTATCATCCTCATCTAACGCTCAAGAATCTCCTTGTGGTCGTCGCTCAGACGAGGCACCACAGGCTGGCATCCTACCGCTCCTAAGTGTCACAAATCAACATCAAATATATAGGAAGAAACATCACCCAAAGTATCACTAGGAGTGGTAGTCTCTGTATACTGTACCTGCTCAGATTTCCTCTTCAAATTGTTCGGGTTAGGTTCAATTTAAGTGGGTATGGCGACATTGCCCTTGATAATCTCCCTTATCTCTGCTGGAACTCATCCATATCTCATTGGAAGGATGCCCCTTGGTCAGATAGTAAGAGGGTGAGGTCATCAAGGGCTTGATTCTCATACACATGTGCATGAGAACTGGACGAGCTGCCTCGTTGGAAGTGAGGCTGGGGCTGCTATTACTGCTGGTAGTGAGGAGGAGGCTAGGAATACTGAGAATGAGGCTACTGTGGCTACCTCCACTACTATCCCTGGTATGAGCGACGAGGACCCCGCTGCTGCTGATACTGTTGGGAGTGATGGGGTTGCTGCTGCTGCTCACTGGTATGCCTTGTCTGAGCTGGAGGTCGTTACTGGGAAGAGGTACCTCCACTAGACCATCGGAAACAAGGGTGATCACGATGGATCCCCGGCTGTTGTTGGTACCGGTCGTACCAAATCCCATTGACTTCCATCAATGGCTCCGGCTGCTCGAAGTGTGGCGGGGGGAGAATTTCCAGGGGTTGATTCGTCTTGTAGACCACCATCTGAGTGTTCAGAGATGGTGGAGGTTGTTGGTAGTGTTGCAGCTGCTGGATCGGCTCTGCCTGGATGTGGTGAATTTGGCGGTATGTGGCAGAAGGCTGGGTAGAGCTGTTGTTGGGATTAGCTCGTGACCTGAGACAGGGCTGGGAAGCCGCCTGTGCCTCCTTTAGACACATGATTTAAGTCTTCAGGTCACTCGGTGTCTGTGCCAACTGATCAATCTGGGTCAGGCCCTGGCACTGCTTCTTCTCAATGATCTCAATGCGATCCAACTTGTCACTAATGATGCCCATATCAGTGGCTGAGGACTCGGCATGTGCTGCTGCTGATGAAGTAGAAGGACCATCATCGACGCATGCAATCCGTTGATAAGACACGGCTTGTGGGAGGGGCTTCCCCCGAGTGTAGACCCTAGTCTGGGACATCATCATGTAGTATTTTGTCTTCTCCTCGTAGATGGCCTAGACTTGGTCCTCATCCTTGGCAGATAGGACCCTCCACACAAGGAATTTACTAGCCCCTGCATCTATAGTGTTAGCCCACAAAAGAAGCTCTAAACAAAGTTGGGCTTGGATATCTCGTGATGTGGACACCGGTCAATGAGCTCTCTGAATCGATCCTAAGCCTCTTGAAACTGCTCATTTGTGATCATGGTGAAATTCTTGATCATAGCTTGTGTTGTGTTGGGCCGGTCGAGTGGATAGTACGTGTTCAAGTACTTGGTCCAGAGCTGCTCCCAAGTGGTGACGTACCTCCCCAAATGCTTCATCCAGTAGGTTGCTCTATCGACTAGGGAAAATGGTAAGGCAATCATCTTGATAGTGTCCTCGTCCACGAATCTGTCGTGGACAATGTTGCAGATCATCTCAAACTCCTACAGATGGAGGTGCAGCTCCTCGGTGGCTAGCCCATGGAACTTGGGCAGTAACTAGATGGTCTGGGGATGAAGCTCGAAGTCGCCAAGAATCTTTGGTAGATGGATCCATCTACGTGTGAGGGTTGCACCAGGGTTGTGTAATTGCCTCATCGTCCGTGGCAGTCTGGTTGGCTCCTGTTGATCATCCTGGCATCTGTCTCCTCCTCCAGATGTTGGTATCTCTCCACCGACTGGTCTCTGTCACTCTGCTCTGTCGGCTTGCATCTGTGTCAGCTCTCGTCGCACCTCGTCCATAAATGCTCCCTGGTCCTTGATCAGTCGCTGCATGGTCTCTAGAGAGGCTAACAGTGTGTTGTTAATGGTGGCCTAGTCAAGTACATACGCTGATCCATGTGGTTGTTCATCGGTGCATCCCTCACTGCTGGTCATCTCTTGGGTCTCTACAAAGGCAAAAGACCCCAACTCAGGTGCCGTCAAGTGAACAAATAACTGTGCTTGCCTCTGCTATGGCACCTCAGGACTGGTAGAAGGGTGATCAAGGGGGAACAGGGTGGTAGCGAACTCGGGTTCAGAGAGCGGGTCTGGGCTCTCTAAATCCACCCTAGATGAATGGATTGGAGTGCTCGAAAGCGTTGTTGTCAAAGGAAATCTAAGGGACCTCCTTCCCATCATCGTGACGTTGGGATTTATGAAAATTGGATCTGGAATGCAAACAAGATGTGAAGTCAAACCCCTTTTTCACCTACTCAACACTCGAGCTGATGACCATAAAAGATCAGTCATTAATTTTGTCCAATTTCATTAAGGTGACAAATCAATCTATTAGAGTGATTAAGCGAGTTGTTAGGAGCCCAATACTTTCAGGAGATTAGCCTAATCTCACAGTTAGTTTTTCCCAGCCAGTATGGGTGCGGACCATTTACCGGCTTCCCGATCTGCCCAATATGCTAAGGAAGTCTAGTACCAATTACCGGCTACCTGGTGAAATCCTCACTGGAGATAAACTAACCACAACACCAGTAATCTGAAGAAAGATCAGACGTGGCTCTACCTAGTGTGCGAGTCACTTTCTCGCTGTAGATAAATCAACCAATGAGGGGGTGACTCTCCCCAAAATAAGAATTTTTTGGTGAGGTGTATTTTAGGATCAAGTTTACATTAGTAGTCCCAATTTAATTTTATTTTCACTTTTTATGTATTTTTCTGAAATAAGACAACGCCAAACAAAATTTCCAATTTCCCCTATTATTTTGAGTCCAATAAAATAGGGGAGGAAGTTGAAAAATCTGACATGCGATCAAACACAATGATGCATGCAGAGATAGAAATGCATACCTGACTCCAACACTCTACATGCAGGGTGATCCCTACATAAAAGTAAAAATAGAAAATAAACTATCTATATGATGCACGAGGAAATCGGCCTTAGATGAACAACTTTAATTAATCGTGAAGAAAAAGTAGCTAACTATCGGGAAGAGAGACCGGAGTCCGGTCTTTGATGCCTAATCAGTGCCCACCATAATGGGTCCTGCCTATATGGCCTCACTCGGCACGTGGTCTCTAATCCCATTGAGTTAACTTTTTCAATTTTTTTAGCTAAGTCCACTTACGATTTATTGGAACATATAAGCAATTATGTGCAGGGTCTTAGTTAATTACATCACAATCAATAGAATTCCTAAGTCTAGTGTCTAAAACCTCGAGAATCAAAAAGAAATAAAATGTGATAAAAACAAAACCACGAAAAACCACGGTGAGGTCCCCTGAGTACACTGGTACTCGATGAAACAGACCCCAAAGTCTAAGTCCAAAGAGAGTGTCCAATGTCTAATTATTACAATAATAAAATGTTTTTGTAGAAAATGAAACTAATCTATCGAATATCACTAAATCCTCCTTCTTTTCTGCTCCTCCTCAGGTACGGGTTACTCCAATAGAAAGCCGAAGCATTCCTCGGGTGGTTCCTCGCACGAAAAGTAAAATAGAAAAGATGTCAGAAACAATTATAACAAATAAACAAGAAAAATGAGCAAAAATGAAATAAGACTACTACGTCGTGCTCCCCAGCAATGGTGCCATTCTGATGACACATCTAGCGACTTGGGTTAAGTAAGAAAATAATCAAGGTTTGTTGTCACCCAAATCACAATGCATAATCAATGAGAAAATAAAACAACTCAAGGAAAATAAAACAATCAAAGCATGTAAGCGGTTCGCTATTTTTATTTACCTGGTATAGCACCAGGGTCGAACACTTAATTTATCAATTTTGTAAATTTTAAATTTTAATAAAATAATAAGCACACAAAAAATGAAAGAAAACAAACACAACAATCTTTTTGGATTTTTCAGAAAGGGGAGAAATACTCAGAAATAAAACTGAAAATATTTTGGGTTTTGTGGTTTTTAAAGTGTTTTGGGTAATTTTCTAGGTTTTTGAATGTTTTTGTGATTTTATAAAAATCAAACTGTGCTCAAAACTCAAAAAAATGCATATCCAAGACCAAATTGCAAATTAAAGTTATCTGAAGTGCCCTAAGGTCATGGTTAACAATTTTATAATAAAATATAAATCAAAACCTTCATATAGAAATTGAAATTGTAATTTTTGGATTTTTCTTTGATTTTATAATATTTTTATAATCTTTTGGTTGTTTTATAATTTTTAAGGTTTTTGTGGTGAATTTTCAAATAAAATTAATATGGAAATTAAAACACAAGAAAAGGCACTGACAGTAATTTTTATGGAAATTTTAAAAGATTTTTCGAATTTTTAGGATTTTTATGAAGCAAATAAAGACTTTTTTAAGGGTTTTTGAATTTCAAAAAAAGAAAATGCAATCAAATTAATCCATCAAAATCAAAGTAAAAACTACACCCTAGTAGGAGCTAATAGTGATTTTTAGGTGATTTTTGGAATTAATTTAAAATTTTAAAGTCCAAAACAAAGCATGTTATTAAGCATAGTTCACAGGGACCTATTCGCAATTACTTTAAGTTTTTGGACCAAATCAATAACACTCAAGAAAATCCTAGGGTCAATACTGCAAAAAGTCCACTTAATTCACACTCATGCTTAATACTACTTGCACAGGGACATAAATTCAATTTCTGAAAAGTTAAAATTCGTTCATCAACCACAAAAAAGTTCAGAGCAAAACATGCAATTATCCCACAAATCATGTGTGCATACATGTGCTTCAGACTCAGGTGGACTGAAATGTAAATACCACAAAATACGAGGTCCAAACTGTAAATGTACTTAACTACACAACTTATCACGGGACTAACTCGAAATAAAGAAACATGTGAGGTATAAAATGAAATATACCCATAGGGGGCACATGGCCACGTGGGGGAAGGCACTAGCATATGACTCTGATCACCCTCTGCTACATATCAGACGGTTCAGAATCTGACTCCAACGTGTGCATCAGATGTGTCAGATCTAACAGCCCAAAGGCTGCACGGTCGGGCGACTATGATGTAATCTGGCAGAGGTGGGTCTCATCCAACGGTAGAGAGAAGGTGTGCAAGAACTCGCCTCTAGCGACTTTCAACCGAGCATCAGAGGGGATCTGACACTCCGATGAAGGATCTAAGGGCTCCGGTAGGATCGTGGAAGTGGTCCGCGTTGAATGAGGGGCTCCGACGGGCAAGAGAATGATCGTATAGGCGTGATGATGAAGGTCCCCCTGGAGCAGCTCTACCTTAGCAGCTGGAGGTATGGAGTGGTCTCCTCTCACGTGTTAGTGCCTACAAAAGTAGAGGGGACTCGAGGCGACACTCTGGTCGGATTATTGCATAGAAAAACAAGGGAACGCGATGGTGGATGGAGCTTTGGGTCTCCGACGAAAATGAGGGATGAAGACCCGACTTGATCATGTTTAAATGAACATGATTCAAGGGGAAAGGCTGCGTCAAAAAGTGTGGTGAGCCTCGATGGTTTGATCAATACGGATGAAGGGGGTGATGAGGCTCCAACCATCTAGTCGGAGAACAAGTGACGGCGACGGATCAAAATGGGAAATGGAATCGAAACGGGAAGTGAGGGTGGAATGGGCGATACTTGATGCTTTTGAGAAGCTCAGCATTGTCAGGCGATCGCTCGGCGAGGGTTGTGGCCTCGATTCCCCAGTGGAAGGTCGAAGAGGCCTCTCGCGACGGAGAACTCCAACCACGACTTGAGCTGCAGCCAAATGCCGACCAAATCGAGCTCCAAAGGAGGCGTCGAGCAGTTGTCACTCTGCTGAAGCTACCTAGGGGGCAAGGGTGGAACGAGGCATGGCCCAAGGCGCTGTGGAGGCTAGAAGAGAGGATTTATAGGATGTCCAGGGTCCAAGAAGAATGGGGCGATACGCGAAACCCTAGGCAGATCCGGCTGCGCCTAGGGATCCGCGAGGATCATGGATCATGAGGCTTCAATTGGACACATGAATCAAGGCAGTAGGTGGTTGGGTTCGGCATGAGAAATCAGAAAAAAACTCCGACGAAACGGAAGCGACCTGACCCGGTCTGGAAGAGACCGTTGAATGAGGTCAACGGTCCTATGTGGACCAATCGGAAATTAGAATTTACAAAATCAAAGAAAATAGAGTTAAAACAGTAAATGAATTTAAATTAAAAAGTGTATAAAATAAAAAATGTTTATTACATTATAAACTATTTTTTTTGTGATTTTTAATTATTTATAGGAAAAATAAAATAATGTATATACAGTATATAGTATTATATATGTGTATAATATACCTATGTATTATGTACAAATATTTCTATTTTATTATTTTTACAAAAATAATTTTAATTATTTACAACATAATTTTAGGAGTATAAAATAATTTTTATTTTGTTTTTATAAATTATTTAAGGGTGTGAAATAAATAGTGAATGCAATATGTACATGTGTATTTTATACAAATGTTGCATGATTTTATTTTTTATTTTATTTTATTTTTCTAATTTTTATTTAATTTTTATATTATTTCTAAAGCTATATATAAGGGAATAAAATAATTTGTTTGGTTAAAAATAAATATATAAATATTATGTATTGGTATAGGTGATATGTACATACATAGTGAACCCTTATCTCTCTCCACTTATTTTCTTTTGCGATCAGGTGAAGTCTTGACCTTCTCTTGGGGTTTGGGTCATTCTGTATTTATTCTAAATACATCATTATTTTTTTTTCTTTTAGCTTTATTCTTTGATTTTTGCAAAATATATGCTAATTATGAATTATTAACAAGGGCATACAAAATGCTAAGTTATTAAATTTACAGGCATTTACAGGGTGTTTTTTCCAAAAAGAAGAGCTAAAATAAAAGAATAAAGAGTGAGAATCATGGATTCATCACATCTCTAAAAAGATGTTCTGTAAGATCTCTACCACTCTAGGATAAGATAAGGTTGTTTTGATTTTTTGATTTTTTTTCTTTTATTAAAAGTAGATGGAAATGGGATAGGATTTGAACAAACACCAAACTGCTCATTTACCTTAATCATATCAAAATTAGCATGTACATGTGAATGACTAGAAATAGGCTGCATAATATCATCCAATACAGTTATAAAGGAAGATACGAGAGAAAAAACAGTGTGGGTTGCTATATTTGTTGGCGATGAAAAAGACTCTGAGACAGGTGTGTTCTTCCTCGAAGCTGACTCGGCACTACATCTCATTTTATTCTCTGAAGGTAGTGGTGGAAAGAAAGTGAAGAAGATCCTCCCAGATGTGGAACTACAACTCTGAATCGATGCTCGACTGATGATGAAGATGGTGTCGGTGAAGCTCTTTCAACTTCTTGATCACTCAATCCCAACTCTGGATGTGCAAGCGATTGCAATCTCCTACCGCTCCTGAGAGAAATAACATCAAATAATCATGTAAAATTAAAGGTCATACATGTCTCGGGTATGGATGTATCATGAACTACCTGCTCCTTGCATCTAAAGTTGTTGGGATTGGCCTTGACATGTGCTAGTAGAGTGTCTTCATTGTGGCCAAGTCGTTGATCCTCTGAGTTAGATATGTCATGTTCTTCATAAGCAAGGCAAGCTAATCTAGGGCTGGGTTCACTGAAGGTGCCTCGAGATGCTCAACAATGGGTTGTCGTAGAGTCTAGTAGTGTGGAGGTTTGTACCCAGAATATTGATGTTGTTTGTGAGGATGAGGATGTGAGTAAAACTACGCAGAATATGTGGGCCGTTGTTGATATGGTGACTAGTAAGAATAGGCAAGCTGCATGAGCTGCTGGTATCCACGCCTCCAAGTATGGAACAAAGGTAGAGATGGATACTGATGACGCAGTGAAGTTGGCTGGTGATGGAGCGGTGGTCAACCTCCCTGAAAGTGGTGAACGAGCCTCTGACTCGGCTATAAACTAGGCTAACCCTTCACGGATGACGGACTGACTACGATCATGGTCAAACTAAATACCATTCACCTGTTGGATTGAGGTGGAGATGGGGAGAACTGCTCGGAATATGCTGGTGCTCTTGATAATATGGTACAACACAAGACTGAGTAAGTTGTTATTGAATTTGATCTGGTGTCTGCATAAGTACATGTGTTGAACGCTAGAAGAGGAACCTCCGGTACTTTGTCGGATTGAAGAAGAAGTAGAACTATGATGCTCCACTACAAAAGTATTAGATGTGGCACTCTGACTCTAACATGAGCTGATAGTACTAATAAGAAGCTCCAGATGTCGTGTAATCTCATCAAGCTTGTCCAATGGCTTCATCATATGTTCAATCACTTGTAATTTGTCTGGCTCTTGTGATCACTCTCGATAATATTAACTTTCGATATGTGATTCCCAATGATGGTCAGATCGACACTGTCCACCCTATCCACATCATGAGATGATGTCATGTTGACGGCCTTGTGGGGTACTGCTGAAGCAAAAGAAGGAAGAGGGTGCTTCTGGAAAGCACATGAAGAAGAACGAGTTTTGGATTTCTCTGCCATCTCCTCAAAGATCTGATATAACACATCCTCGTCCTTGTTGAATGTGAACATCCACAAGCGACATCCACCAATCTATGATTCTCAAAGCTTAACCCCCCAAGAAATTTTGAACTAAGATCGTCTTCGGAATGTTGTGATGGGGGCACTTCTCTATCAAATCTTTGAACCTTTCCCATGCCTCATGAATAGGCTCATGGGACAACTGTGAGAAGTTAGATATCAATGATCGCATCTGGTTGAGTCATCTCAATGGATAATACTTGCTAAGAAAAGCCAACCTCAACTCTTCCCAAGATGAGACGACCTTTCCCAAATGACTAATCCAATAAATGGCCTTGTCCATGAAACTGAACTGAAAGGAAGCCATCTTTACTACCTCTAACATGATGTATGGGTAGTGAATCGTACTGCAAATGCGATCGAATTGCTGAGGTGAATATACAGCTACTCGTGAATTTTCCCATTGAACACAGGAGCAAAGGTAAGATAGTGGGCTTCAACCCAAAATGCCCATGAACCGCAGGAATCTGTATCCATGTCATCACATGTCATGCTCCTGGGCTATAGACATCTCTCGGTGTGGGCTTCGGCTCTACTTTAGGTTGCTCATGATCATCTCCCCCATTCCCACCTCCTCTATGATGTCCATCCTCCTAGCTCCTCTATCCTGTGCCCTGTCTCAGCTCTTGTATCATGTATCTCAATCCATCCCAGATGTTGGCCATCTTTGTAAGCTAGGCCTGGAAATCTTGAATGGATGCCAACATCATCGAGTTGGTCTCAAGCTGCTCAGTAACTAGACCCTTCCCCTTCAATGGTGCCATCAAGTCCTCAATGTCTGAATCGGTCTCTGAAAACATGCAAGGCACTCGATCAGTCCTCATAATAAGTGGAATCTCAAATGATACTTTGAGATTAGAGTCAATCTCGAATAGGGGATTTATTGGCGAAAGAAGTAGAAAAAGAAGTGAATTCAGGAAGAGAGTCATCCTGAATCTGTGAAAACGAACGGATGGAGTGTGTAAAGATAATCTTGTAGAGTCTGAGCGCAAAATACTCCAATCCGACATCTTCTAAAGCAAAAGGCAAGATGCTAGAACATGATGTCAAACAAGAAGAAGAAAAGATAATGAAGGCGTGAAGTGCATAAAGGCATCTCTAACACTAGCAAACAAACAAAAAACAAACCCCAGATTCACCAACTGAACACAAGTGAAGACCGTGAACTTTCGGTCAATTATCTTTTTCTTTTTTTGTTTTAGTGAATCTACACAAAGTGTCTTACTGCCAAGCACATAGGGTGCATCTCCGCTATCGCCAAACGTACGTTCTCAATCCTCCTCAATCAACGGAACTATCTGCTCGGGCTGTCAGGTTCAATATCAAGCCCAAAGGGAGAAAGGAGAATGAGTACACCAAAATGATTTTCTAACGTTTTAGGCAAACCACAGAGATTTATATAGGAGCATAGAACATAAGTCCAGGGATTTGGGCTCTATCCTTACGGCTGCGTCCTCACACACTTTGTCTGGATGTAAGTACCTGCAAACAGTGAGGGGGTTACTCTCCCCAAAACAATGAATGATATGCCCTTATGTTTACTTTTAGGGTCAAGTGAAAATTAACAATCCCTTTTTTATTTGGTTATCTCTTTTTTGGAACTTTTTCACACAAATGATCTAATGATTTTCCAGTTCCTTTTTTTTCCTAAGTAAGAAAATTAAGGGAGGATGTTGGAAAAACCGATGTGACAAAAAACAATGATGCATGCACGAGTAAGAAATGCGTACTTTGCTCCAACATTATACATGCAAAATGATTCTCTCATAAAAGAAAACACAAGCAAGTAAAGTAAGCTAAATGATGCAAGAGAAACGTCATAAGCTGTAACTTCTATTAACGGGCAAGAAAAATTTTATTTGAGTAGTCCAATCCTACGAACTAAGCTATAAGAGCAGATATTCATGTTAGGAGATGTGGACCTAATTGGTTACCTGGCTCAGAAAAGATAATAGAACCTACTTCTGAGGTCTCAATAATATAAATCATGAGGAAAATAAATAAAAATAAAGTTGAAGAAAACAAAAATCCCGTAAGATCCACCAAGTGCAGCAGCACTTGGTGAAACACACCACACATACGAGGGTATGTAATGGCCAATAAAACATAAAAAAGGGCAACCGTCAACAAATTATTGCAAATTTATACAAAAATGAAAATGAAATAAAGTGCTAAAAATAAAAAAAATATACTCAAGCGGTCCTTCGAATCTCATGCTTCATCTCTCCTATGCTCTCCTGCTCTCAATAAAGAAATCAGCCGCCTCTGCATCGTTCGGGTGTGCTGGTGCTCCTAGGAATGCTTCCCTCACTCGTCGGGCCCTCGTAAGAAAGACATAAATAAGAAATGTGTTAGATCACAAATATGAAAAATAATGAGCAAAATAAAGGAAAATAAAAGCAAAAAGAAGACAAATAACAAACAAAAACAGACAAGTGGATATGAGGCAAAATGAGAAGAGCAAGTAAAATAGATCTCAAAATAATTCCTAAGTCCGATCTTGAGGAGTTGTCGGCGTCCGACAAATCAGATCCTGCAAGCGCTATATAAGCTCCCTCATGACATACGAAATTCGAAGTGACTACTCACTCCTCAACAAGATGCAATCCACAACATGATATATACAAGAATATAGAAAAAAATAAAATTAATAAAAGACTGAAAATAAGAGATAGAAATAATATGAACAAGTGACAAAAAATATGGACAAGAAAATAAAGGCAGAAATATAGACAAAAAGAAAGAAAAGAAAATATATATATGCAAGCTCAAAGAATAGTAGGCTAAAAAGGAAACCTAGCTTCCCTCGTTGTGCCTTCCCAGCAACGACGCCATTTATTGAAGTCAGAAATTTAGGGATTTAGTTATTTGAAACTAAATGTGAAGGTATCGATGCAACCCTAATCACTCAAATAAAAGTTATTTGATTTTATTCACAACTCAAGCAAACAATCAAAGAAGAAATGTAATCAAGAGTCAATGATGAGCTATTTATTTACCTGTATAGCCTACATGATCGAACTCAAGGAGGCAAGAGAGTTATTCAATTCAATGAAAAATCAAAAATGAAATAGGAATCTTAAAGCAAACTAAACTTGGGTTTTTGTGGATTTTTATCTTTTAATTTTTTATGGATATTTTTATATTTTATATTTTTTAGTTTTGTGATTATGCATTTTTTATGAATTTTTAGGTTTTGTAAATATTTTTAATTTTCAAAATAAAAGAAAACAAAAACAACTAAAAAATAAAGAGAAAAGAAAGGAAAGCTAGCTTTTTGGATTTCTTAACAAAGTAAAAATATATAGAAAAAACTATTTTTTAGATTTTGGATATTTTATACGATTTTTTTGATTTTTGGAGTATTTTTTTATTTTTTAGAATTTAAAAAAATACAAAATAGTAAAAATAATAAACAAAAATGAAACTTATATTTTCATGATTTTAAAATATAAAATAAAAGAAAAATTGTGTAAACTATATACATAAGTAGAAATAATTTTTTTAGGTTTTTAAAAAGATATGTTATGAATTTTTTAAGGTTTTCTATTATTTATATGAATGCTTATGTGTGTTTTAGTATTTTCTATTTTTTTGTTTTTGTAATGAATTAGAAGATGAAATTTGTATAGAAAATCAAACAAAATAAAAGAACACACACACACATTTTTATAGAATTTTTCAAAATATTTATGTCTTTTTAATGATTTATTTTCTATAATCAGGAGAAAACTAGAATTGGTTTTATTTTTCAACAATAATAATTTAATCAAAAATTTAAAACAAAATTACAGAAGCTAATACTACTTAGTAAGAATTTATTACAATTTTTGTGGAATTTTTGGAAGTGATTTACTATGTATTAAAGCTAATTAACACATAAAACAATTATCTAGTGCAAAGGGGTACAAATGCAAATAAAAATTATTTAAATACTAAAGGATAACAAACAGAAAACTAAAGGGTGAAACTGACAATTTACTTAGAGGAGGCGTGTCGATGCACGTGAGGTACGATGGCACAAATCTCGAAGATATTATTAAAACTTAAGGACTATATAGTAACAAACAACTACAAGTACTTAATTACAAAATTTCGATATAATCATGTGCAAAACACGTTTATAAATACAAGAATGACAAAAATGCAAATACAATAACAACTAGGGAAGTAAATGCAAAAATCAAACAAGCACAACATGACAAGTGCCCTCACAAGGTTTTATCTACAAATCAAATAAAATGTAGGGGTGGGAATGCAATTGTACCTTTAATACACATCGCTCGATGAATGACTAAGATAGATTTAAAGTATGGTCGAACGGTTGAGCCGGTGGCGATTGTGGATAGATACGATTTGATCTGGCCTCTAGATCTGACGGTCGAATTTTTGGGCCAATCAGACGACTGTAATTGAAACTGGGGCTATGTTTCTTGATCCAATGACATAAAGGCGTACATGAAGAATACAAAAGAAGGTGCACGGCGATGAGCTTTGAGTGGTCACATATGATCCGATCTCCACTCGTCTTCTCCCTATAAGCTTCAGATCACTCCTGCAGTTATCCTCTGGTAATCAACTGAGCCAATGGAGCTCGATGATGCCAAATCTCAGATCTGGAGATCTCGAAGGTTCAGAGCTAGAAGAAGGTTCCAAATTGTGATTCAAGCTCCTAGGTACGCTCCTACTACTTCCAAAAATTCCCATGCTTGAAGGCGATGCTCCGTCGAGAATTATTGAATGAAATAGGACTAAAATGAGAGTGAGATGGGGATCTCTGGTGATAAGCGACTGTACGAATATCAATTCCCAGATCTGATGCGATCTGGGAGGGGAAGACTATGGGAGAAGGTGAAGAAGGTGCTAGAGGACATGTGGGTGTGATCGATTGCGAGTGAAGATGAACAGGGAGCTCCGATCGAGTAGATCATAGCTAGGTGATCTTGATCTGATTATGCTAAAACAATGAAATCAAAGCATAATTGAAAGTAAAAATGAAAAGAAAATTACCTGAGGTAACCTAAGGATAGAAGGAGGAGGGTAATTTGCCTCAATCCACTATGGAAAACTGAGAAGCTCGACTCGCGGTAGAGCTCTGGTGAGTAGGTCGGATTGTGTCTCCCAGGCACACTCACGCACTCCCAGATGTGAAGGAGACTTGTTGTCACCTCGTCTCATTCCAGGAATCAACTTCGAGCAAAAATGTGATGAGAAACAGATCAGGGAAGGCATGTGAGCTGAAGAGAGGTTTTATAGCAAAAGGGGTCCCGTAGATCATGGAAGGGGAATAGCATGTGGATCGAGGTGTTTTATTCAAAATGGATGATGAAGCAGAGTAGTGGGTTATTTGGATAAAAAGATTCGAGAATAAATCAAAGGCTGAAGGTGGCTGGATCGTGAGGGATAAAGGTGAAAAATGGCTCTAGCGAGGAGCCTCATCAGGCTACGCAGGTGAAGGGTTGACCCGGGTCAACACACCCGGGTCCAACCAATAGGATCCAAGTCCTAATAGGAGAATGATCACTACAAGACAAAAAACCAATAAATAAGTAAATAAACTAAAATTAGTTTAGTAAATGGAGTTAAATAAATAATAATATAAATAAAAATGTTAAGAATTAAATAAACTTAATTTAGCTCATTTTTAAAAAAAAATAATTTGTTTTAATAGGTTAAAATTAATATTACCCTTTAATCGTAGGTAAATACACCTATATATACAATAACTTGATTTTTAATAATTATTTTTACAAATAATTATAAATTTTATTATCTTATTTATTTGTAGAATTTAATAGGATTTTAAATATATTTTTGTTTTATTTTTACAAAACAATCTACAAAGTTATTAAATCGTATGTATTTACAATATACATAGTGGTAAATATACATTATGTACAATGAATTTATTTTTATATATTTTGATTTTTATAATTTTTATTTTCATTTTAGTTGAATAAAATATAATATTTGCAATTAGTTAAAAATACAATATTCATAAATAAGTACAAGAAATAAACAAATTACAATATTTACACATTATACAATACATGCATAATGTGCAATTGATGAATATGTGATTCATCACTGTAAAAGTCGAATATAGAGCTTTGTTCCTGAGTAATTAGATGCATATTTCCATTTATTTTTCATTATTCTCATTCATGCATTTAGAATTAATGTTCCATTTTAGCATGCATATTTGCATTAAACAAGGAGCCAAATTCACTTGTACATATTCACATGTATATTAGCGAAATTCACCTATTTGTATCTATTTTATACTCGCTTTAAATATAATAAAATCAACTCTGTAGTGTATATATTACTAACACTAATAAAGAAAAATATCAAAAAAATACCAACTTGTAAAATTGTCGAATAAAATATGAGCCCTAGTATGAGACTAAGAACATTAAAATGCACATATCTCTCTCAAATAGTGTTCTATTTAGGTCTACTCACTTTTAAAGTAATATAAATTTAAAAACCTTCAGAGCAAGACTAACTTCATAAAAATTGGAGATCGTGTGTAAAAGTTGAATTTTGGGCCCCTATTGTATATTGTATATATTGACCAGAATAACCTGTATTTTTACCTTTTTATTTTATTAATTATTAAAAATTAAAAAAATAGATTAAATTGTAAATATTCCTTTCATATTTTCTATAATTTTACTTTGATTTTTCTCTTTTTGAAATTATAAAAAAAATGCAAAAGTTAAAAATGCGATATTTTATTTCTATAAGATACCCCCAAAAATACTTTTTATACAGATGACTTCTTTTGATTTTTGTTCCTTTATTAAAGTTGTAGATCTCATCGAGAAGAGCAATATTTGTGTTGACCAGTTTTTTATTTGACCTCTTTTGTTGTTAATTTTTTATTTTTATTTACATTTTATTTTTTGATTTTTCTGAGAGCAACACGTGGCAGCTCCTAAAGCCGCCACGTGTCACCCCCATTTTTATATAGTTCTACTTTATTATCTTTATTTCTTTTATTTTTAATTATTTTATTTTCATTATTATTATTTATTATTATGATTTTTAAACTTTTATTTTTTATGCCATGTGGCTGCGCCTCGCGCGCCATGTGGCTCCCTCTCATTTTCTCTCTCTCCCTCAATTCTCTCTCTTCTCATGCACTCCCTCCTTTGGTCTCTCTCTCTCTTCTCTCTCTCCCTTACCTCTCTCCCTCTCGCTCTCTCTCTCTCTCTCTCTCTCTCTCTTTCTCCCATATTTCCTCTTTAACCCATGCAACCCCTTTCCTCCCTTATTTTCTCTCTCACATCTCTTATTTTCTCTCTCTCCACATGCATATCCCACCACATCCCATGCATCTCAGATTCTATCTCTCCCCTCTCTTTTATCTCTCCATCTCTCTCCTCCCTTTTCTCCCACGTTCCGCCACCCATCCCATGCATTTCTCACGTAACCTCCTCCCACCTTTCCCTCTCTCCCCATCTTTCTCTCCCTCTATCCCGCATACCCCGTAATCCTGTTCTCACATGTGACCCCTTCCCTCGCGCACTTATCATAACCACCTCTCCTCGTGCATTCCTCTCCTCCTATAACTGCTATTTATATCCCATCTTCGTACCAATCTCAGACCATCCACCACCTTCGAGACCTAAGCATCAGCTTCCGACGATGCCCTTGCTGACAGCAGGGCCTTCTTGTTGCAGCGACGATGAGCCATTTGGTTCAAGTGAGATCCAAGCAGTGACAAATACTCCTTGCTGCAGCTATGATCATCTCAAGCTGCTCGAGCCTCCCGTGCGACCACCCACGGTGCGAGGCGACGACCCAGGCGACTCTCCAGGTGATACTTTTTTTTCTCGTCCTTGTTCCTCTTCCTTATTCTGTTTTATCTTTTCCTCTATCCCTCTTCTTTCTCTTTGCTCCAATCAAACCCCTTCATCTCCATCCTCCTGAGGCGTAAACATCCATCTTTCCCTGTTCTCTTTCTTCTTTGTTTGGTCCTCTGTATCTTTTCTTCTATTGCCATCGGTTGCCATCGCCCAAGCTTGCCCTTCGCCATCGTTCACAGACCACCTCGTACCACTTCGTCTCGCTGTCTCAACCACTGACAGCACCTCCGCAGGACTATACCCTCTGCCTCGCTCGCCATTGGTCACCAGCCTTGACTTGCACGCCCACCACCAGTCCAGCAACGACCTCCTACAACATCACGCATTCTCCTCGCGACCCTAGCCTCGCTAGCAACTCTACCCCGTGCCTTTGCCAGACCCCAGCCGTTCATCCGCCCAGCCTCCAGCCATCCAATGCTGGCTTCAGACCTCAGCTCCACCTCCTGTCGTGTGTTGACAGAGGTGGAGCTCGCCGCTTCAACTCGAGGTGGAGCTCGTCGCTTCAACACTCGCCATCTTCGGCCACTCCAGCATCTCCACCTTCAACAGTCACACGCGCGCCTCCTGCCTTGACCACCTTCCAGCAAGAGGCTCCTACAGCCCCATCAATCTTACATCGAGCCTTCACCCTGTGCAACCTGTGTGCACAGCCTCGCTCCTTGTTGCGCAGCATCCACCCGCGAGCTACCTCGCGCCAACATTCAAGCACAGCAGCAGCTTAGGAGCACGACTCTCGCTCACGCTCCGCCATACCGCCAGAGACGTCCTCCTGCTGCAACCACCCCTTGGTCGTCTTCCTCCGAGCACAAGCAGATCTTCCGCGTGGCGCAGCCACCTGTGGCCGACTCCACCGCTAGGCTTCGCCACCCTCCAACGCTGCAATGCGCACCATTTCACCTTCTCCAATGTCCCAGACTTCAAAACCACCTCACGTTCCAAGCACATGAGGGTTGGGGTTATTTATGGAGGAACCCACAAATCAACAAATATCCACGGAGCCCCCGCTGCTCAACTGTGCACGTGGCACGTGTGTCCTGGACAAACTACGCACGTACCCCTGGAGTTCTAGAAAATTATGTACATTCCCAAGCCCATTGTCGATCACACACCGGTCACATGCTTCACTGGATTAATTATGCTCGTGCCCTTCAACTCAGCGGTAATTAAAGAAGCACCCTCATGCGTTATTTTAATTTTAGTTTTAATTTCCTATTTTACATATATATCCTTATGTTTGGACATTAATTTGAACAATCATTTCACATCCGTTTTATGCATGTTGTAGAACAACTCATTCTCTATTTATTGAGCATTAATGTACATTTTTCTGATCAATGAATTATTTATTACAATTAATTTTGTGGAAACTTGCATAGTTTCCCCATTTTAAGCTCTGAAATTGATATTTGATTACTCTCTGATCCAAAAAAATCCCAAAAAATCACATTATATAGATTTTAGGTTTTTCTACATTATGCACAAATTTCAACTCATTTGCATGCATATCGAGATCGAAATAAATGAAATGGTGATTTTTATAATTGATTTTTAATTAATTCCCCACTTAGTATTTTTAGGAATTAAAATTTTTTCTGGATATCTCTCAATAGACCTATATAAGATAATTTAATTTCTCAAAAACATTGACGTTTAGTATTTAATAAAATTAATTAAATTAAAAACACCTAGTCTTCATATTTAATTAAAATTAATTCATTTGCATCCAAAAATTCAAAAAATATAGTAGTCTAATTTCATCACATTTCACATTCTGGCCATGTTTGAGAATTTATGGATAATGTTTGAAAGTAATTTACATTTTAGTCCTCGAACATAGTCAAAATTGCATGCCAATCATTTATTGCATTTAAAAATTTTAAAAAATGCCTCTTCGAAAAACTAATCTACAGACCGACTAAACCCAACCTAAGGAGACAATGGCCTCCCTGAGTTCGACCTTGGTCTTGTTTAAGCATAAAAAATTAATTGCTCACTTTAATTGGAAAAATCATAAAATTTACGATTTTGACTAATTCGACTTTGCCTACCTACAACGAAATTCGAACATTAATTCGACACTAATAAAAAGGTTATTCATCAGAAATACACTCTAAAAAGCCATATTTTACATCTCAACTCCGATTTTAATGAAACCACTGTTATTTTGAACTTATTTTATTTAGAGTACAATGAAAGTGAGTTTGCTTATTTTTGAATTTTTATGGAGTAAATATGAGTCTGGAAAGTTTGGCTTTGTGGATTTTTCAAAGTATCATTATTTACACAATAATTAATTAATCTTTCTGCAATTATTTTTAATATTTACAACTTATTTATGTACAATTTCTAAGAAGAAAACATTTTTTGAATGAATAAAGTGATAAATAAAATAGAAGAAGGGTTTGTATGCAAAATAGATGGCATGTGTGCAATTTGTACAATGAGAATGGATGAACTTTAATTTTCATTATTTTTTATACACTAGGCCTTATCTCCTCCTACTTTATTCCTTGTCGATCAGGTCAAGTCCTGACCTTCACTCAGGGTTAGAGTCATCCTAAATTTCTTTCATATATACATTCTTTATCCTTTATTTTTCCTTTATTTATTTATTTTAGAATAAAAACAATGATTTTTGTACAATAATTATAAAAGAATAGGAAAGAATAAAAATATAAATTTATTAATATTTATAGGTGTTTAAGTAGGGATT
This sequence comes from Ottelia alismoides, assembly GCA_037367405.1. Taxonomy (NCBI): domain Eukaryota; kingdom Viridiplantae; phylum Streptophyta; class Magnoliopsida; order Alismatales; family Hydrocharitaceae; genus Ottelia; species Ottelia alismoides. The sequence goes on along the minus strand of JAZKJV010001924.1, from coordinate 287,051 downwards.
TTAAGCTAAAATAAATGAATAAAGATGATGAAATGTATATTCATCATAGTCCAATACAAGTATAGAAATAGAAATAAATGGAAAAACAGAACATGTTGCTCAGTCTGTTGGTGCCGAAGAAGACTCCACGAAGAGTATGTTCTCCTTCGTAGATGAATCGGCAGTGTATCTTCCTTTATTTTCTTTTTGTGATTTTCTCGAATATGATGGTGGGGGAGGTGGTGGTGGTAAAAAAGAATAAGAAGAAGGTGATCCTCCATGCTCTGGAACTGTAACACGGGATCTTTACTCAGATGGAGAAGAAGCTGATGTGGTCAGTATAGCTCTCTCAGCGGCTCATTCCCCCAATCCCAACTGATGTCTAGGCGGTTGCAATCTCCTATCTCCCCTAAGAGAAAGGGCATCAGACAAACACGTAAAATCAAAGGCCATACATGTCTTGGGGGTGGATGGATCATGGTCTATCCGCTCATTGCATCTAAAGTTGTTGGGATTGGATTCAACCTGTGCCGGTATCAACATCTTCGTGTTAGTCAGGTTGTCAAGCCTCTATGTCAAATTTGTCATGTTCATCAAAGGGGCTAACTAGTCTAGTGTTGGGTTCACCTAAGGTGCCTCAGGATGCTAAAAAATGTGCTATTGAGTCTGGTAGTGCGGAGGCTGATACCATAATGTTGTTGTTGCTAATATGTATAAGGAGGAGGATACAAATAATAGTTCCCATATGCAGGCTGTTACTGATAATAAGGCTAGTAAGAATGTGCATGGTGCATCGGCTGCTGATAACCATGTTGGGGTGGAGACAAATACTAATAAGGTTATGAGGACTACTGGTATTGGGGTTGTGGTCTCTCTCCCTAGAGATGGTGGATGGGCCTCTACGACTGAGTATTGAACTGACCTTGCCCTAATTGATGGAGTTGGTTGCGTCGGTCAAACCAAATCTCGTTCACCTTATGGGTATGAGGTGGAGGTGGAGAAAACTGCTCAGAAAGATATGGAGGCTGTAGATAGCATGGAACAACACACGACTGAGGAGACTGTTGCGAAACCTGATTAGGAATATAAAAGAAGGTATTACAGTACTCTACGGTTTTGAAGTAGTAGAAGTAATGATCTGCTCCACTGCAGGTGTATCAGATGCTACACTCTGGCTCTGACATGTACTGATCGTGCTCACTAGAAGCTCCAAGTGACAGGTAATCTCATCTAGCTTGTCCAGCTGCTATGTCCTCTGTTCGATCACATGTAATTTATCAATTTCTTGTCATCGCTTTTCGATAATATCTACTTTGGATAGGTGATTTCCAATAATGGCCAGAGCCACGATGTCCACCCTATCAACATCATGAGATGTTGTCATCTTGATAGACTTGTGGGTGTTGAGGAAGAAAGAAGAGAATGCTTCTGGAAAGCACATGAAGAAGAAAGAGTTGTAGAGCTCTCTGTCATCTCCTCAAAAATCTGATAAAGGACATACTCATCCTTGTTGAAATGGGATCCCCAGCAAGCGATATCTACCAATATCTTGTTTTCCAAGATCAACACCCAAAAAATGTTCTACATTAAGCTCGCCTTAGGAATATCATGATGGGGACATTTCTTTATCAAATCTTGAATTTTTCCTACGCCTCGTGAATAAGCTCATGGGACAAAAGGGAGAAGTTAGCTATCAAAGATTGCATCTAATCAAGGAGTCCAAGGGGAAAGTACTTGCTAATGAATGTGAATCTTAACTCATCCCAGGATGTGACAACCTTTCTCAAATGGTTGACCTAATATAATGCCTTGTCCATCAGAATGAATGGAAAGGCTTTCATCTTCACTACCTCTAATAGGGATGTTAGGATAGTGGATAGTGATGCATATGTGATCAAACTGCTAGAGGTGAATATAAGGTTCCTCATTGAATGTGTCCATGGAATAACACGAGCAATTGAATTATATTGAGCTTAAGCTCGAAAAGATAATGAATCACATGTATATGAATCCATGTCATATCATGTCATGCGCCTGGGTTATAGGCATCTCTCAATGTAGGCTTGAGCTCCACTCTCGACTGCTCAACTCCCAAATTCCAACCTCCTCTCATCTTCTCATCCTCCTCTCTCCTCTCTCTTTTGTCTGTCTCAGCTCTAAGATCATATCACACAATATGGCCAGGATGTTGGCCTACTCAGTCACATGTGCCTGAATGGCATGTATGTATGCCAACATCGTGGATTTGATATCATGATGCTCGGTAGTAAGGCCCTTTCCCTTGGGTGGTGCCATCAAGTCCTTAGAATTAGTATCGTTCTCTATAAAAGTGCAAAGCACTCGATCCTCAGAAAATCTAGAGTCTTAAATGATAGTTTGAGATTAGGTTCAATCTCAAACAAGGGATTTATTGGCGAAAGAAAAGGTTATGTGGAGAAAGAAGTGAATATGGGAAAAGAGTCATCTCGAACGGGTGAAAATGAACGAACTAGAGTGGATAAAGATAATATCCTGAAGGCTGGACACAAAATACTCCAATTCGACATCTTCGATGACAAGAGATACGAGAACACGTAGTCAATAAGAAAATTAAAATGAGAAGAAAGGCACAAAGTGCACATATGGATCTCTACACTAGTAAAAAAGCACAATACAAACCCCTGATTCACCAACCGAACACAAGTGAAGATCGTAAAAGTTCGACCAATTATCTCAAAAACTTTAAGTTTAGTGAATCTACAAGAAGTTACTTACTACCAAGAAAATAGGGTGATGTCATCTTATCACCAAACGTACATCCTCAAACCTTCGCAAACAATGGAACCATCTGCACAGGTTGCCAGATTATATCAGGCCCAAATGGAGATAATAGGCGGAACACACCAAAATGATTTTCTAAGATTTGAGGCAAGTACTTGCATCTCAACCGTACATCAAAGAGTAATGCACATGAGCATAGGGCACAAGTCCAGGGATTTAGGCTCTATCCATATGGCAACATCCTCACCTACTCTATCTAGAGGTAAGTACCTGCAAACAATGAGGGTGTTACTATCCCGTAGACAATGATGATCTATCGTCAGGTTTAGTTTTATGTCAAGTATGATTAGTAGTCTCTTTTTTATTGGTTATCATTTTTTGGATTTTTTACAAGAAATTGATCTAATGAATTTCGTAATTCATTTGTTTCATATGTGAGAAAGAAACAAAGGAGGAGAACAAAAAAGATGATGCGACAAAAATCAATGATGCATGCAATAGATAGAAGATATGTATCTTACGCCAACAGTCTACATGCAAAATGTCCTTGCATATAATAAAATACAAATAATAAAATTAACCTAAATGATGCAAGAGAAACGTCCTAGGAGTAACTTCTATTAGCGGGAACGAACATGTTTATTTGATTGAGTCCAATCCTATGATCTAATCTATAGGAACTTATATTCTTATTTAGGGATTTGGACCTAATCAGTTGCCTTGATACACTAAGGAAATAGAACCAAATACTAAGGGCTCAAGCACAAGAAAACCTTGAGAAAACAAAAAAAGGTGAGAAAACCAAAAATCAGTGAGGTCCCCCAAGTGCACTGGCACTTGGTGAAACAAACCTCGTGATCCACAAGAGTATAATGTCCAAATAAAAAGAAAAAAAATAGGCAAACACCTAAAAATTATTATAAATTTTACAAAAATAGAATGGAAAATAAAATGCTAAAATGAAAACAAAAAATGAAATGATCCAAGTAGTCCTCCAAATCTTCTGCTCCTCTCCTACACTCCCCTACTGCTTGATGAAGAAACGAGCCACCTCCGTGTTCTCATGTGCGTAGGCGCTCCTAGGAACGCCTCCCTCGCTCCTTGGAGAAAAAATAAAAGAAAGAAAGTAGCAGAAATATAGATAAGTGAAACTAAATGTGGATATGTCGTAAAATGAGAATATCTAGAGAAAGTAATCTCAGATGAATATCCAAAGTCTAATCTTGGGGGGCTTTCGATGTCCGACACATCGGATCCTGCAAGTACTGTATAATCCCCCTCACGACATGCGATACTCAATTTGAGTGCTCACTCCTCGACACTAAGCAGATCCATAATATGTATATACATAAATAAAATTGCTAAAAATAAAATGCAAGTGTAATGAAACAAAAAATACCTACAAACACCAAGAGTAAAGGTACAAAAAATCTAACTACCATTGTTGTGCCTTTGCGGCAATGATACCATTTCTTGAACAAGACTTTTTCAAGTTTTTAATTATTTGATGGAAATATTCAAAAGGTAAACAGTCGTTGCAACCCAAAGAAAGCCTCAACAAAACATATTTTTATTATTCAAAATCCAAGCTAACACACAGAAAGATGTAATCAAGAGAGTAAATTGCTATTTATTTACTTGTATAGTGTACATGATTGTACTTTGGGAGGATACAAAATCCTATGGGGTTATTTAATTCAAAGGAAAATCAATGAATAAAAGGAGTTCTTTTAAGGTAAATTCTTGGTCTTTTTTTGTGGATTTTTGTCTTTTTTATTTTTTGTGAATTGTAAATTATTATATTTTTTAATGCTTTTCGGATTTTGTGTTTTTAATGATTTTTTTCAAATGTTTTTTATTTTTAATTTTGAAAACAAACAAATAAAAGAATAAAAGAGATATAAAAAATAATATTTTTTGGATTTTGAAAAGTACGTAAAAATATACTGTTAAATCAACTATAACTATTTTGTGTTTTTGGTTATTTTTTACTATTTTTTGAATTTTTGATAATTTTTATATTTTAAATATTGTTAAAACAATTAAAACCAAGAAAAAAAGAAACAGAAAATAATGTAAATGTTTTTGTGATTTTAAATTAATCAAAAATATATTCTTAGTAAAGGTGAATTTTAAATGTTTTTAAAAAGAAAATTTTATGATTTTTTAGGATTTTTTTGATTCTATGTGTTTGTTAGTGTTTTTAGTGTTTTCCTATTTTTATTGGTTTTTATGAGGAATTTAAAGATGAAATTTGTACAGAAATTAAAATAAATAAAAACAAACAAGCACATTTTTTCAGAATTTTCAAGTATTTTTTTGTAATTTTATTTAATTAAAACTACAACCAGGGAGGAGATGATGTGCTTTTGATTTATTAAAAATAATAAAACTATTGAAAATGCAAAAAAAAATTTAAACCAACGAAGGTTATTAATAGGAACTACTGGTGATTTTTACGGAATTTATTGTAATGATTAACTAATTATTAATTACAGTTAACAAACAAATCAATAAACTGCAGAAAAGGGACCTTTATGCAAATATTTTTATTTAGCAGACTAAAGTAATAACAAATAAAGAAAAATGGGGACAATGGTGCAATTTCTCCAAAACGGGGTGCATGGTTGTGCACTTGAGATGCACTTGCACAGGTTCCTATGGAATTCTTTTATTTCAAGGGTGTAAATAGTAATGAAGAATCTCATCAAAATTACCAAAAGATCATGTGCGCAACACATTTATTAGTTTAAATAGGACTAGCATGCAAATAAAACAATCCATATGGCTCAAATGCAAATTAACCAAACACAGATAATCTAACACATCTCCGACTGGGGCTTGTTTACAAAACAAACAAACAACAAGGAGTAATGTGAAATTATTCGCCGATGCACGTGTTGGTCACATGTTGGATGGATGGTGTGGATTGTTCTAGAGGCTTTAATATGATGGTCGAGCTTTGGGGAAAATTAGATGGTCTGGATTCAAATTGGGACCTTTGTTCTTAATCGGACAGTGGCTGAAGATGTAGGTAGAACGCAGTTGAATAAACTCCTTGTCGAGTTTTGATTGAGACAATCTTGGTCGATATCTACCTAACTTGGAGCCTGAATATCTATGGTTCTTCCTGCTATTGTGCTCAGTCGATCTGATGCGTCAATGATGCTCGAAGATGCTTGATATGCGATCTTGAGGTCTAGGCCACTTACAGGCAAAAATTTGACTCCAAACTGCGATCTCACGCTCCAGACGTTCCTATGCACCTACAATGAGTTCACGTGCTCAGAGCAACGACTCAGGGCACTTATTATCTACAAAAAAACAAAAATGGAGGGGAGTGGAGATCTTCAATGATCGACGATTAGAAGGGAGATCAGATCCATATCTTGAACAGATCTGGAAGGGTCAGAAGTGGGAAGATGGATGAAGAATTGTTTTGTGATCGTGAAGCAATGATCAGAAGAGGAAATGGAAGATCGGGGAGCTCCGATCTTGCATATCAGAGCTCAGGTGAAGATGATCTAATTAGCGTTAAATCAGGAACTGATATGCTAAATTAAATACTAAATTGAAGGGAAAACTATCGAGACCTACCTACAGTGGACGGACATGGTTGCTGCCTCAATCCAGGCATAATTCGAAGAAGCTCAACATCTCCGGCGGATCTCCGACGACGTTTGTGGATCACGCTTCCTTTTGGAAGAGGAATCAAGTGCTAAGGATAAGTAGATTGATCAGAAAAAATAAGGGAAGAAGTTCTGGCGAAGAGGGTTATGGAGTAGATGGGAGAAGAATGGGTTGACCCAGATCAACAGATCCGGGTCTACCTAATGGGGACCCGAGTCCACTATAGGACAAACGGGTTAAGGACAAAATAGTGTAAAAAAGGATAAATAAATTAAATAAATATGTAAACGAATTTAAATAGATAATATAATATAAATAAAAAATGTTAAAAATTAAATAACCTTAACTATGGTCATTTTTAATAATTTAAATACATTAAATACATAGGTTAAAAATAAATATTAACCTCTATTTATATGTACTTTTACCTATATATATAAATCACATGATTTATAATTATTTATTTTTACAAATAAATATAAAATTTAACATTTTATTTTTTTACAACATTTTTCAAGGATTTTATCCATATTTTTTTATTTTTGAAATAATTTATTAAGTAAAATAAATAGATATATTTACAAAATATATAGTAGTACATATAAAATATTTTATTTTTGATAATTTAATTTTGTAATTTTTATTTTTCTTGGATGAAATACATTGTTTACTAATAATTAAAAAATGTAATATGATTAAATATGTACATAAAATAGATGAAAATAATATATTCACACAATGTATAGTACATGTACAATATAGAATGCACTCCAAAAAGCCACAATTTACATCTTAACTCCGATTTTAGCAAAATCAATTTCATCTTAGAGTTTGTTTTATTTAGAGTACAATAAAAGTGAGTTTTCTTATTTTGAATTACAGAGAAGATATTGGACTTGCAAGTTTGCTTTGCGACTTTTTCAAAGTGTTATTTAACAATGCACAATGAATCCTCTTGCAATTATTTTAAATATTTACAATTATTTTTATGCACAACTTCCAATAAGAAAACACTTTTATTTAGAATGAATTGGATGATAAATAAAATAATAGAAATAATTATATACAAATAATTATGTATGTGCAATATGTACAAAATGAATGGAATTTAATTTTCTTTATTTTTCTGAAGAAGGACATATCTCTCCATATTTTATTCCTTATCGATCAGGTCAGGTCTTGACCTTCTCTCGGGGTCAAAGTCAGCCTGTATTTATTGCATAATAAAATTTTTATGTTTCTTTATTTTTACTTTATTTATTTATTTTTGGTTAAAGACTATGATATTTGTGTACTTGTTACAAAAGAATAAGGAATAATAAAACATGGATTTATTAATATTTACATGTGTTTAAGAAGGGATTTTAAGCTAAAATAAATTAATAAAGATGATGAAATGTAGATTCATCAGTCCCCTTGTAGAAATAGGGTTATGTATCATGTCCATCTTAATCATCATACAATTGTTGATTCATATGTTAAATCATAGAGGCTGGTGCCTGGATGATATCTAGTGAGTTAGATTTAGGAATCATCAAGCACGTTCAAATGATTGTTAAGAAAGGATCTCCAGCAAGAGAAGGAGATAGCAATCCTTCTCTATAAGGATGATATCTGACCGACCTCTTGATGCAGGTCCTTCGCATAGGTATAGAGATTCGAAGGTATTAGATAAGTTAGGTCAAGGAGTTGACTTAACGAGATTGAGATAACCAAGACCTATGTCATATACCATCATGATATAGGCACACATCATTTGATCAAAGACAAATGTCTTACTATATGTCTGAGTATGTACATTTGAAAGGCCAATAGGTTGATGGTCTAATCAAGGTCTATACACCACTGAGCTAGTGTGCATCACGAGGGCATATGAGAAATATGATCTCTCAAAGGGATCATACATATTTTTTACTTAACTGGAAGACACGAGCTCACTCAATAGATATTGGGATCAAAGTCCGTGCACGGTCATCTTGCTTTGGAATCTTGACTGAATTTGTAGGTATGATATATGCTTTTAGAAAGCATATGATCGATACCAACTCCCAATAATCAAATAGAAACTTAATCATAAAACCCTGAAGGAGACAGTTCAAATATAATCTAAAACATCAGGTTTATTCTAAGTCTTCCAGTATGCAGGTTGTACGTGTTTTAGGAATACTCGAGGGTGATGTGATTGTAAGTGATTATATAACCATGACACTTCCATATCGAGGGAGTGATGAAAATAGTTTGGATTTAGTGATTCCTTTCAGTAGATTAGTAATCTGGTCTTAGTTCAAATGTTGGACAATAATATGAATATGATTCAGATACAATGAGAAGACTACATTTACAATTTGATTTAATCAATCATCTTTGAGAGGCTCCCTACATCTGGATTTGATATAATCTCAATATCCAAGTCAATATACATGGAATGTACAATCCCTTGTCCTTATCTCCAATTTCCACGGAGAAAGCGCTTTTCTCTTCAAAGAGTAAAAGAATAATCAATTGTTGATAATGTATCTGAGAAATGGGAAATGGATAATTAAATGTGATTTAGTTATCATGAATAATATGCATACGATTCATATTATTTGGACAAATGAGAATCAACATCGAAGATAATTAATTATAATTTAGTTATCAAAGATATGATTAATATGGATATCATTATCCTTAATAATCATAAATATTATAAATATGATTTATAATATGTTGGAGAGATTTAATTGTAAATACAGTTTATTAATTAAATGTTGATGTGAATTAGATTGACATTGAATGATTAATTATAAATGCAATTTACATTTTATATTAGGTGGTTGAATTTGATTCATAATTGTCAATGACTTGATAGCAATTGTCACAAATAATATGCAAAAAATATCTTAATAATTAATTCAATGAATAAAGATTTGATGTAATGAGATTACATTAGGATTGGAGAGAGATTCTTCTCTCTCCAATTCAATGCATGGACGTCCAAGCTCCATAAAGGAAGGAGGCTTTCTCCTTCCCCTTTACATAGAGTGTGGATGTCTAGTTCTACTTTATTCATGATTGATTTAATGGAATTAGATATGTTAAGATTATTTGCAGCATATTTATTTTCTTTTAAATTAATTTTTTGTTATTACAAATTGTTGCAATAATATATCAACCATAGATTTGAATTAGGAGTGCATCTCCACCATCCAATTTAGTATAAAAGTAAGGGTAGCCCTAGCCTTTTCTACTACACAATTGCAAGAGCAAAAACCGTCCCTCTCTCACTCTACCACACATCTAAGTGCCCTTTCTCTCTCAATATTATGGTCGTCCACTTTATTGTAGTTCAGAACCACGCTGTCGTTGCAACGTCGTTGTGCTGCCGGATTGACTTCTTGTGGATCTTCACCTTCTTCGGTACTCCTTGATTGTGAAGAAGGGCATGTAATTCATGAGACAAAAACATAAGATTCTAACCTTGTATAATCAACTAGGATCGTTGGAGCTTAGTGTGTCATCTATACACTCGAAAGTACTTCTACATCGGGCTGGACTTGAGATAGGAGACCCTCTTACTTTAGAGATTAACGATCGCAAACACGCTCCAAGAGGTAATCATAAGTACTCTTTTGTGATCTTGATGAAAGGATGTGAGAAGTATTCTTGAATCATGTGGTTTCATCTTATTAAATTAATTAATTCCGTTGCCCCTTCAACTAGTATGACTAGTTGCCCTAGATCATATTCTATGTTATCTATATGCTTCCTTGATGCGCTAAGACCTAAATCACCAAGGCCTAAATCCTAGACTTCAAGTGGTATCATATCCTTGGTCGAGGGTGTTGGATCGGATCCAAATACTAAGGGAATAAGGTTTTGTATATCTGTTGCCTGGGGACTAATTGTTTTTGCATATGATGCATGTTTCGAATCATTTTATGGCTAAAATGAAAAGCTATTGTTTATGCACTCTTTTTTATGAATTTTCAGATAATAAAGATTATTTAGAATATCTAAATATGTCAGCAAATAAGTGACCAATGGTTTTCACGAAAGGTGCATAAATTAATATTCGAAATGTTCCCGTAGTGACATTATTTTTACATGTATTTACATATCTGTAACTAATTGATTTTTTATTACTATTTTCTCATCATGAAATATGAAATAGATACTTTAATTAAGTTTAAATTATTACTATTTTCTCATCATGAAATATGAAATATACTTTAATTAAATTTAAAATTAAACCATCAAATTTTGCGATTTTATTTCGTGCAATTACAACTCCATTTTCCCTAGATATTCCATATTTAGTGGAGATGGGTGGGATGGTGATTCGATCTTCAAGACTACTTTCTTAGTATGTTTATCACTCAATATCAATCAGAGAAATAATGGATTTACCATGATTAATTAATGATTAATATTTATTTTGGAATATTATATTAAACATCAATCACCATTGAATGAATGTTTCATGACAAAATCATAGTTTACCCTACAATGGTTGTAGGATAATTTTTACATGTAAAACCAACATGTGATTTGACTAGAAATTTAGGATTTCAAAATTGCTTTAATATGCTTAAGATTTCTAAGTGCTTACTATATAGTATAATGATGGTCATCAAAAGAATGACCCATAAATCGCAAGTACATTGATCCAAGGACTATTATTCTTGAGTCATTATGGTGATGGTGTCTAGGTCATGGATATGCTATTGGGTTATTTAATTGATACCCTTCACAATATTTGGAGTGGAAGTGCTTACTTTAGAATTATCTATCCAACATGGCTTGATCCATTTCGATGTAAGGGTAATATGAGTAAGGCATGGTGTACTCTAATTATTAAAACTCAAGAATAATACATACTTGTGAGAGATAATACTTTTAGTAATATCAAGAAAATCATAATTGTTTGTTGGCTATCTGATTGGATTGATAATTGATTTAATATGATTAAATAAATTGGATCTATTTAAAATAAACTCTCTTTTAGAAATAGAGATGTAATTTCCTTGAAAGAATTAATTATGTGAAAATGATTCATAATGATCAATTAAATTGTGAATGAGGTATGGTGGATCATATAAATGATATACATGGTCTCCCATCAAGGAGAAACATTCCGTTGTCATGGATTGTATGTTGGTGATACCTATCCGAAGTGATAGCTCCTACATACAAGCACCCATGGATCCAGATCTTTGCCTCTCGAAAGAGTAAGGTCATATGCGTAGTACCCCCAATATTGATCCTCATATAATTGGAGCAGTATTGGATTGCCCATAATGAGTACTATTCTCGTTGATGGTTTATTCAATTAAAAATAGGTCAACATCCGGGTGTACAAGATCGAAGTGGGAAATGCAAGTTGGACTTGCAAGAAGAAATAAGTTCTCATTTTTTATCAGAGTTGCATGTTCTCTTATAATCTGGATGTAACAAAGGTAAAAAGGAGATCCCAGAACTTGCTAGAGATATAGAGGTAAGTATATATCTTACTTTGAAATTGAATAAGGGAATGGAATTTCAAAGTTCAGAAGGCAAGACAACTTTGACATAAAAATCCTTAATCAAAGTAAAATATATTTATGCAAATTATATTATTTCTGATAACCTTCATTAAATCCACTTAAAACTATACTCAGTCTTAACCAGAAAAGTATCATGGATTGGATCCATGATCAGTATATTGTACTTGTAGTTTGACACATAATGTATGTGGTTGAAATATGCAAGTAGTCCTTCTTCTACAATCCACAAGGATGTAAACATGACGACATCTCATGATGTGGATAGGGTGGATAGTTCAGATCTAACCATCATTAGGAATCACCTATCCAACGTCGATATAATCGAAAAGTGATTACAAGAGCTAGAAAAATTTGATATGATTAAAAGAGGACAAAGCAACTGGACAAGCTGGATGAGAATATGATTCTTTAAACTAAACTTTACTTAGATGAATTCAAAAACCTGTAATAGACCTTTGGATTAATAGTTTGTCGAGATGTCGTTAGAATTAGGATTGAAGTCTCAACAATCCTCATGTTCCACAAATCCTTATTCAGATTCACCAAAACATCTACCTCAGATCCACCCATCACGTTAACTATTCAACCATGAAGTCAATTTGTACTATTTAGGAAAGGTGTTAGCTCTTCTTGCTTAAGGAGGCGAAGAAGCTAACCACTCTAATAATACAGTACCATGGGTCCCTTATCTAGATACTCAATCCTCGATGAGGGGGTATTTCCTTCAGAGTTCACGTGTGTGCTAGTTTACGACGAATATGGAGGGAGAAGTCTAGAAGAATGAGAAAAGAACTGGAGAGTGAACAGTGTAGTTACATCTCTCGTGAAGCTTGGTCAGTTTAGCCAAGTCTCCACAAGATAAGTAGGCTATCTGAAGCTTGGAACTTTATGGTAAAAATGTACTTTAGAATTTTGCTTCTTTTGGTACGAATTTTTGTTGCACTGCATTGATCTGTTATGCTCCAAAGGATATATAATCGTTTTTTCTGCCCAAATTTTGTGGTCTTAGAAAAATTATGCTAGCAGACCATTCCTCATCTGAAGCTTTATTTCAACTCCCATCTTTAGACGTCTACGCCGTAATACAAGGATGAAAATGCACAACTAAAATGAGATGTCCTTCGCAACCCCATGCAATTCGACTAAAGTGTGGTGTGCATGAGTCCAAAATTGGTGCATTGTTGAAGAGTTATATGGATGACACCAAGTGTCCTACTTAGGCAAGTTTGAGTTATATTCTGAATACGATCCTATGAAACCCAAAGAATAAATTTAAAGACCTGAGGAATCTCAATTCCAATTCCCGATAAAGTTCCTTTAGAATTAAGAAGATTAAGGTCTAAATCAAGCTCCATTCTCCCAACTTAGCTCCATTCTGTTCAAGAATCAATCTTGTTTTGAAAAATGCTAATGAATGCAATATTTTTTGTGAAGCGAGTTCTTCAATTTAAACCTTTTATTTAATTTTTAAATAATTTTGCAACTTTTAATGAGTTTTAAAATTTTTAATATTTTTTGTTTATTTGAAAGAGTTATTGATTGAACCAATTACAAGGATTTACGAGGATTATGTACATTTTTACAAGTATATACAACCTTGAACAATATTTATACAAGATTTTACAAGTGAATTATAGTTAAAGTTTATCTACTTAAGACTTTTAGGTACAAGTATTTTACAACAGATTTTTTATACACCACAATGTGTTCAGAGATAGATTTCCCATCATGTGTTCAGAGATCTTTGTTTTGGGATAGAGAATATACTTTTACCTAAAAGTAGATAAAACTTGTACCTAAATGTACCTATAAGAGTGGCGGGACTTTGGTTTTGGAAGAGGGTCATCTTTAACCAACCGAGATGAATGAGCAGGGGTGCGAGGAAGATTGACCACGAGTTTTGGTCGAAGTAACCGCATGCCCATCTTTGTGACTCAAGAGAGTAAAAAGTTGAAGTGAAGAATGAAACAAAAGAAATTGACAAGACTTAAAATGACCAGCGACTACTAGAACTCAAGACATAAAAAACATAATGAAACTAGAAAGTCCACAAGTAAATGCAATCCAGGACCTTAATTCTCCTGCTCAACTTAGTGAAGAATGTAAAGGCTCAATCATTATATTTTTATTTTTAGAATTAGGCGATTCAAATAGTTATATTAACACAAGCTCGTATGTGTAGTCTCTTAGAGTAGCTCGTGTCCAATTCGGTGAGTATCTCAAATAAAGAACTATCCCTGTAAGAGTTCAGGTCAAATCCTAAAGAGAAACACCTCCTTTAACACAAGACTACGTAGGTAATGTCTAAGGCAAGTTCTTGCAGCAATAACAGGTCCTAAGGGTCAGGAGTTCAAGATCTTACGGAACTCATACTGGGCTTTGGGCTCTACTTCTTATGTATATCTGCCTTGCTAAGTCTAGAGATTATCTACAATAATGAGGGGATTGCTCTCCCAAATCAATGAATGATGTCAATTATATTTTTTAGGTCATGCAGATTAGTAGTCCTAATTTTATTTTGGTTATCATTTTCTTATCTTTTTATTTGAGAAAACAATGTCTAACAAATTTTTTTGCGTTTTTCCTTTTATTTTAAGTGGAGGAAAACAAGAGAGAGAGAAAGTAAAAGCAAATCGCAAAAATCTATGATGCATGTAGGGATATAGATGCGTACCTGTCGTCGACACTCTACATGCAATATGATCCACACATATAAAAGTCAATCTAACTTATATGCATGAAAATCAAAAAATAAATCAAGTAACATTGAAAGAGTGAATAATTCAATGTATGGAAGAAGCGATTTATTTGTATAGGTTATGCGGTCTTAGGTCTAATTAATATACAATGCACAAGAAAATAAGAAATCCTAATCAAGGACCTAGCCACTCACAGAAAACCATGGAAAATGAAGAAAAGATGATGAAAACTAAAACCACAGTGAGATCCTTCGACACCTTTGTTTGTAAAATATACATCTAAAAAAATGTAGAGGCCCGGTACAAGTAGGAATGCCCTTATGGGGGCCCTTCTACAAATGCAAAAATAAAAATAGAAAAGGGGGTAAGAGCCCACCTCTCTCTCTCTCTCTCACTGACTAAATAAAAATTTCTCGACCAACTCACGATGCTCCTCTACAATAGACTCATAAAGAACAACGGTAAGTGCCGCGGCTACTCGACTCCTGAGGAAACTGACCTCAACACATATCCCCTACAACACAGGTTAGGAAAAATAGACATACACAATAGCAAAAGCGATATAAAATGAAATAAAAGAAATAAGAAGAGAAAACAAAAACAAATAGATGACTAAGAAAGCCAGTAAGGAATTCTAAAATCCTAAGGCTCTAATAATTACCTAAGCATTGCCTCCTTGGCAACAACACCATTTGAATAACAACAAGTCTACTACTCCAAAAGAAGAGAAATATTGTTTAATCGATTGAACGAGATTCATAGAAAAAGATGTGATTGTGTATTATTATACTCCTAAATTTATGTATATGGTAAGTACAGGAGTGCCGAACTCCGGGAGGCAAACTCCATGGACTAATGTAGATTAGTAGACTAAGGTTTTAGGGTTTTATGAATTTTTAATGATTTTCAATTGTTTTTATCATTTTAGTTTGTTTTAGTCTTTTGAATTTTTTCATTAGTTTTTATATACCTACATGATAAGAAATGTATGTATTAATTATATATTTCGGTATTTGATTTTCTCTTTTAATTTTTTTTTCAAATTTGTTTTACTTTTTTAGGAAAATTTTGGTGATTTTTATAATTAATTTGAAAGTTTATATGGTTTTTAAAATTTAAAACAATGTAAAAAAGTAAAACTGAGTGGTATTTTGAATTTAAATAACTCTAAATAGTAATACAATGTTTTGATTTTATTTTTACTGTATAGAATAGAAAAATACCTTTAAAACAAGGTATTATATGTACAAAATAAAACTATTTAAATCATTCTACATTCCAATTTTGCAAAAGAGTCATTTATTTTTTTCTATTTATTCTTATATTCATTTTATGAGTCTTTGTGCTTTGAGCTGTCAGTCTTAATCTTTTAAGATGATAGTTCTTTGAAATTTTGACTTCAAGACTAATGCAACTTTTTCATTTATCAATTCTGTCCATTTTTATTCATTTCTTCTTAGATTTAGTACTTTCTCCATAGATTTATATATCCTAAAAATAGCCATACTATAAATCACACATATAAAAAACTTTTAGTCATTATCAAAATAAAATTCACTAATAATCTTTCATTTTTTTAATTACAAAATGTATATTGTTTTTTTAAAAATAATCCTTTAGACTTTTCTCCCACTAGTCTAGGATTGGTGATTTAATGTTTTCTATCCCTCTCACTTATTTCTTCAAGATTTTCCTCCCCATTTTTATCATTATAAAAAAGATAAATACTCTTAACTCTCTTTATGTAATGTAATTACTAATTATTAGTAGAAATTTTACTTTCCCCCCACATATGTCATACTCCATGTTTAAAGTAAATGTCACTTATTTTGCATAAACTAGCGTCTTCAAAGTAAAGAGAATCTTGGAGCTTTAAATTAATATATATGTCACCAAGTTTATCATCATTATTAATAGAGGATCTTAGGAAATTATCTATAATGTTAATATGTTTAGTTCTTTGATATAATATAGGTTTTTAAATAAGTTTATAGCACTAGAATTAATAGAAAAATTCTAACAACATTAGATTTAAAACAAAATCACGAAGAGTTTGTCATCTAAAGAAGTTTCAAACATGAAAGAGATGAAGTTTTTTAGCTTTTCTTGTAGACAAGTCTACATAAATTTTTTTTTGAGAGATCAATGTATTTTCAAGGAAATGACACGTCTCACTTGTACTTTTCTATGAGTTATACTTCTAGCACAATTGACATGACTATGAGTTTCAAGTTTGAAAGTTAATGTTTTAGGAAAATATCATCATAAGTATATTTGACTTTAAATTATTTTAAGATCCTTTTTAGAGTTATTAGATTACTTTCTTTTAGGGTATATATGTGAATCTCTCACAAAGAAAATATTTTCATAGTTTACTTTTAATCAACCCCGAAAAAGTTAGCTTTGTAACAAGCTATCTTAAAGAGTTAGAAGGTTTTTTATTGATAATTTCATTCTTTTCTTTCTAAGAGGATTTTGCAGAAAATAGATTTTGATCCTAACCTAGTCATTAGCTAAAAATTTAGATTTATAAAAAAAGTTCAATCATACCTAGCATGGCATTGCCAATAATATTGTCCTTGCAGTTATTCTCATCCTTTTTTTTAACTTGATGTTGATACATTTGTCCCCCCATTTTACATATTAAGCTTCATTATTTTATCTTTATGTGACATGGGTAACTTCCATGGTGCTTCACCCATTCAACAATGCTTCCTCTTGATCCTTTTATTTCTATTTGATGCTAAGGTTTTGCTTAACTCTTCATGGATCACCTAAACCATATCTTCATTTCTTTCTTGTATGGTTCCTCTAATTTCCCTCTTTGAGTCTTGTGTATATCCTTTGTTGAAATTCTTGTTTTTCCTTCTTACAATTTCTAAGAATGTTGTGGTACTTCTTTTCTTATATTTTCTAAAAATGATTGATGTGGTACCCTTTTACTTCTGGATCCAACAATTAGTCCTTAGTTTCCCAATTCACTTTTGAGTATTGAAACCTTCCATATATTTTACCAAAATAACTACCAAAGTAAATGATCATTTGATTAAATAGGAGAATAGAAAAGATTTTTTGTAACTTAGATTTTCCATTCGAATAGAGGTAATTTTAACTAGATCATCGATTAAGCTATCATTGTTTTCTAATAGAAGATTTTCATTGTCTCATTATTATTTTTTTCTTTTCACTTTTCTTATAAGAAGTGAATAATTCATTGAAACCTTCAAGTAGTTCATTTTAAGAAGACTTACTTGATTCATCTTTGGAATAGCATTATTCAATGATTCCATATTCCTCTTAATTTATTATGAAACCATTATGGGTCGGTCTGATTTCGAGTTGGTCGACGATCTTCTTTGTAAAAGTTGAGTTTTGATTCACCTTTATCTATATAAACAAGAGGAGAGGCACACAATACAATAATCATGCATATATGGGAGAATAATCGAACTCTACCATCTGAGTTCAAGCAAGTGATAATTGCTTATAAAGCCCTTCACACACATTGAAGAAATTCCCTCGACTCAGTAGGCATTGATCCAAAACTTGCAGGACCTTAGACCAGCTTAGTTTAGCCTCAACTTATTTATCAAAGCTTCGAGACCACCAATGAAGGGCTTATGTATACTCCATCGGTCGATAAACCCATCCTCAAGCCTTAGTTTCTTCACAAAAGAGGTTTATCTCCGTAGTGTCCTTCCAATTATACTTATAATTTCACCACTTACTTCCATGTCTTTGTCAACCGTAAGTTTCTACCAATTTGGGTTAGAACTCCTTTATCCTTCATACATTCTCATTCCTCTTCTAAATACATTCTCATCAACATGTTTCCTTAACAAATGCATCCATTCATGAATAACATGATGCTTGTAAATAAGAAGCATCAATTAACACATATATACAGAAGCAGACAGAAAACACAAAAAGAAAGAAGAAATAAAGACATGATGTATGGATCGAAGGATATGGGGAGATCCTTAATCGCATCACAAAAGCGTGAGGATCGCATCATATGCGATCGAGAGCGTCTAGTCGCACTAGTTGCTCGAGGCAGCGGAAATAAAAATTTTTCATGTGACGAAATCACATGATACAAGAACAGTTCTCGGATCGTTTCATCTAAACCACAAACAAGTAATAGGATTACCTCTTGAAGCATGGTTGCGATCGCGTCTCTAAACGAAGAGACCACCTGTCTCAAGTCTGATCCGACAGAGGAGATGCTTGCGAGCGTGTTGATGAAACACGTGCTTCTCGCAATCCATGTTGATGATCCAAGTGGCAGATCTCTTGATCTCGACACACGAGATCTAACATCTTCTTCATGAGCGAGGCACACCAAAGGAGACGAAGATACATGAGCAAACGATCGGGCAGCATAACGACGATGCTGCGGCGATGGAGACCTCCTCTAAGGCATCCATGTGGACGGCCATATCAGAGGGAGAGAGACAGTAGGCGTGTAGAGAGAGAGAGACTTATGTTCTCATTGTGTAAAGAAGAGCAAAGGGGGTGCCTCTCCTTTTATAATATTTTGAGATCCATGGATCTCAATCCATGGACACACAAATCCAATGGCTCACATTGATTTGTGTTTCTTTTAATGGCCAAGATTTGTGTTGGTAAAAACCAACAACAATTAATTTAATAAAATCAAAAATATATTGAATATAATTTGATTTATATCAAATCAATCTTCATTAGAGAAATAGGAAGGAGGCAAGCCTCCTTCCATAAGGAGGGTGGACGGCCACCACAATCCTTATAGGAATTGTGGCCATCAACTCTTCCTATATGGAAGGTAGATGTCTCTCTCCTATTACATGAGATTACATTATCTCATGATTCTCTCCACTATTTGCAACAACTTTTGTTGCAAATTATTTCACAAAAATAAATCCAATCTATTTTCTGAACATTGCAATCTTGCCCTTAGAAATTTGTGAATCACATTCACAACCCAAAATAAAATGTAAATTACATTTTCAATTTAATGACCAATGTGAATCCAATTCGCATCAACATTTAATTAATAAATGAAAATTACAAATAGCTCTCTCTTATATATTATAAATCACATTTGTAACATATATGATTAATATGGATAATGTTATCCACATTATTCATATCCATGATAATTAAATCATATTTAATCATCTTGGATCTCTATTCTCATGTTCCCAAATAATATGAATCACATTTACATTATTCACATCTTTTATAATCAAATCACAATTAATTTTCTAAGATAACACTCTTTATAATATGAATCGAATTCATATTAATCACGATAATTAAATCACATTTAATTACCAATTTACTCAATGCTTGGATACATATATCAACAATGAAATTATCCTTAACTCTTTCAAGATAATGCGCTTTCTCCGTGAATACTCGGAGATAAGGACAGAGTGATTGCATTATTCCACGTATAGTGACTTGGATATTGAGATCATATCTCAAATCCAGATCTCGAGCCTCCCATAGATGCCTTATTAAATCAAGACCGTAAATCTAATCTTCTCATTGCATCTGAATCACATTCAGATAAATGTCCAATATTTGGACCAAGATCAGATTCCTTCTCTTCTGAGAGGAGTCACTAAGAACCACACCCGTTTCATCACTCCCTAGGAATGGAAGCATCATGGTTATACAACCTTTTATGATCACATCACCCTCAGGTATTCTTAATACCTATACATCCTGCATACTGGAAGACCCAGAATAAACCCGAAGTATAAGATCAATTTTACACTGTCTACTTCAGGGATTTATCATTAAGTTTCTCATTTGACTATTGGGAGTTGGTATCGATCATATACTTTCCAAAAGCATATATCGTACCTAGGTCTTGATCATATACTTTTTAAAGGTATATATCAAACCTACAAATTCAGTCAAGCTTCTAAAGCGAGACGATTGTGCGCGGAATTTGATTCTTCCCAATATCTCATGAGTGAGCTCATGTCTTTCGGTTCAGTAATCGAACCTGTATGATCCCTTTAAGAGATCTATTACTCATATGCCCTTATATGCACACCAGTGCGTCGGTGTATAGACCTTGATTAGGTAATCAACCTATTGGTCTGCCAAATGTACATACGCAGACATATATTAACACATCTGTCTCCATGCATATATCATGACAACATACGTCATAGGACTTTGGTTATCTCGATCTCGTTAATTCAACTCTCTGACCTAACTAATCTGACACCTCCGAATCTATATTCCCATGTAGAGGACCTACATCAAGAGGTCGGTCAGGTATCAGCCTAAATGAGAAAGGATTGCCATCTCCTACTCAGGCTGTAGATCATCTCTCAACAATCATTTGACGGTGCTGGTGCTTGTTGAGTCCTCAATCTAACTCTTTAGTTGTTCATCCAAGCACCAACATCTATGATTCAATAACTAAATCAACAGCTGTATGATCATCAAGATGGTCATGGTACATAACCCTAATTGTACTAAGGGACCTATTATGCAAATTGGTTATTCTTTATTTCATATCAGGGAATGATATTTGCAATAACATTTATTGCATAATGGCTCGTTGTGGGCTCATATGTCCAACAATCTCCCACTAGCCCAAAGAGCCATTAAGGGGCTAATCATTTAAACCCACACTCATGTGACAATCATAGGCTATTTAGAAAAAAAGCTAGGTAAGTTGATCAGTCACTCTGTTCCCGAGAGACTACGCCAAGTGCTTTTACGGCACTTGCATATCTCCGAGTAACAGTTCTCACATTCAATGCAAAAATTACATCTTATGCAACCAATACTCAACATTGTTAGTTATAGTATCATTGACACTACAGCTCAATAATCATTATTATAACCAGTTTTTCATTATCCCTATCAGAATACCCTTATTCCTGGAGATCTTTATCTCCTAAGGTATCCGCAGTTAAGACCTTTTACTATCTATAAAGTCTTTATTTCTTGAAGATAAGACTTTGAGATCACTATCTCAAAAGTCTTGTTCTCTATGAAGATATTGTTATTACTGCAATCAAGAGTTTTATCACCATAGTAGGATTAGTAACAGTTTACTACTCCCACTGCATGACAGACATCTGGCTTTTGTACACATGTAGCATACACCCGGCTTCTCGGAACTGATGCACAAGGGATAGCAGATTAGCATTCACATCCTCAACTCTTTGAGGTGTTATCCCTTTAGATAGGTCAGTACCATATCTTGAGGGAAAGAAGCCTTTCTTGGAATTTTTCAGAAAATGGAAATGTCCAAGGTGTACCATTAATGTGACGGTCCCAATACCCTCTTCTCTTTTCTTCTGAACAACTTCAGAACTAAGATCTAAGAGGTATCCTTGAGATCATATCTCAAGGTATGGAACAACCAGATTATAAAACACTTATTATTATCATCCTTATATCATTCCAAATGATTGGGATATTATAGACATTAAGCACGATGAACACAATGGCACTCCCACTAAGCTTCACACGGTTCATCAAGATTCTATCTGAAATCATAATATTTATAATTTCATCAAATCTTATGTTCCAACTACAAGAAGCTTATTTGAGTCCAAAGATGGAGTTCCTTAGCTTGCATACCTTGCTTTCCTCAACCATGAAGCCCTTGGGCTACTTCATGTGAATATCCTCAGAGAGGTATTCATAGAGGAATGCAATCTTGACTTCCACCTTGAAAATGTCAAAGTCAAGTTGTGTAGCTATAGTTAGCAATATTCTGATGGGTTCAAGCATGGTCACTGAAGAGCAAGTCTCATTGCAAGCGATGTCTTCTCATCGGTGTGCAGCTCATGGTTACGAACCGTGATTTGAAGGTCTCTACCTTCTCATCAGGTTCCCTATTTCTATTGAAGATCCATTTACACCTTAATGGGTCTTATCCATATAGGTGGATCCTCGAGGGTCCATATACAACATTTGTATATGAAGTCTACTTTAGACTTTATTGCTAACATCCATCTTTCCATACTATGATCTTCAGAAGCTTAATCACATGAAGCCAGATCATTTGTCAGATTCAACTGACACATGGAATCCATCTTCAAACTTATTTGAAGAGGTATTAGTGTTTCATCTTTAATTGTCCTTTTAGTTTCCAATTTTAGGAGCCTCGGTATCTTCTCAAGATTAAATGAGTTCCTTCACTTTATTTTCATCTTGGCTCTCAAGAGTCTCATCCTCTAAGAATCACATTCTCATAGATGATGTCTTTTAAGATACTCAAGGTCATAAAGAAGGTATCCAATACCATCCTTTATTGTCCTAATGAGGTAGCACTCTCAGGTGCTAAATTCTAGCTTACTTTCCTGGAACCTTATTAAGGATATATATTGTAGTCTCTACTACATATATACCTTTGAAACTAAGAGGTAATTATGCTATGAATCATCATTGATCAAATCATATCACACATGATCCAATTGTATCTCCCTATAACTCTATTGAGTTTATGTTTATTAGGATGAGTGAGATAGAAATGCCATTCATATCTCTATAAGGTATTCTATGAATTCATCTAATAGGTACTGACTACCTTGATCAGATCAATTTCATTTAATCTTCCTTCAAAATTTGGTTCTAAACCAAAATTATGAAATCTTTGAACATTTCAAAAGGTTTATAAGCGAAGAGAACAAATCTCATATCATACATAATCATCAATAGATATTACATATCCATAATGTTTACTATGATATAGATGATTCACATACATCAATATGTATGAGATCTTGAATACCTTGACATCTTACACCTTTCCCAAAGAAGGGTGTATTGGACATTTTACTTTGAACACAATATTCAAAAGTATGTAAGTTTTGAAATTTTAGACATTCTAAAGTTTCATCTCTTACTTGTCTATTGATCTCATCAACAGACATATGTCCAAAACATGATGCCAGATCATTGTCAAATGATCTTCATCCTCCTATTGATCTTTAAAGGTTTAATTTTCAGTATTAGAAATCTTAATGAACCATTCATTAATTTTCTAATTTAGGGGAGTCCACTAGATGTTAGATTACTATCTGAAATATATCCATCATAACTCTCTATGATAGGTTTATTCCAGAATTCATGTTTATTTACAACATTTAGAAATAAACTATGAGTGTATTCTAATATCCAGGTCACAGAGACATTCTCTAAGACTAAGGGCTCCCACTAAAAATATGAAGTCTATTGATCCGGTGGAAATTGTTGCAACAATTGCATCAATTCCAACATGGATGACCATTAAACCTTAAGATCAAATTTCTAATATTCTAATACATATGCAACCAATTACAAGTGTCATTAAAAGATTGAGATACAATTATTAGACTTTATCTTATCAAATAAGTGAGTCAATTTCAATGATTATATGTAGATTATTCTGATGTATTATCCGATTCCTTCTCTAAGGATTCTATATAGATTTGATAGTCATACTATCAACACATCAACTTATTGCAGTTTGGCATTCATCCAACTCTTTGGATGTCACATGGAAGTCACAGAAGTACAATCAACTCTTTGACTTTCCTTCTTAGTTGGATCCAACCCATGCTTCCACTGCGCTCTCTTCATCTATAAACAACCATTGTTCAAGACAAAGAATGTCTTATGTTGAATTCAAATGATTTCAATATAAAAGCATTTCAACATTTGTGCATGCTTCATTCAATTCATACAATATGAATATTCTGAAGCTTCATAAATGACTAGAGTATAGATATTAGAATGATTACACTCATCGTATCTACATCTAACTAAACTCTTAAAGTATTTGGTTCAGGTAGGTATTCAAACATTTTGAATACATCATCTCTTATAGAGCTACCATTCTACATGATGTAGTGAACCATGCCATTCATGATTAAATGTCAAGAGCACATATGTTTGCCAGAACATCTTCTTAGATTTATAAGGTTTATATGACAATTGCAATCATCATCGACATGTCACTTCCCAAGTACATTTGATGAGATCAAGACTATAGAGACATACAAACCCTATGATTGTAGTCCTATTGTCTATTTAATTATCATTCCTCATTATTATGAGGAAACTTGCACATTGCAACCACATACATTATATGTTCAACTGCAAGTACAATATCTTGATCATGGATCCAATCCATGATATTGTACTGGTTATTATTGAGTATATTATAGAGTGGGTTTAATGAAGGATTATCTGAAATAAGAAATTTGCATAAATATATATAAATATACACACACACATTTTACTTTGATTTAGGAATTTTTATATCAAAGTTGTCATGTCTTGTCAATACTAAAAGTTCATTCCCTAATCACTTTCAGTGTAAGAGATATACTTACCATTATATCTCAACAAAACCTGGGATCTCGTTTCTAACTTTGTTACATCCCAATAATATGAGAACCTGTAACTCGGATAAAAAGAAGCAGGAACACATTCCACCTTGCAAGTCCAACTTGCATCTCCCAATTCGGTCTTTAACATCTGGGCCCACCACCCCTAAGGTGATGTTGACCCGTCATTAATTGAACCAACCGTCAACAAGAATACAACATTCTATGCGCAATCCAATATCGCCCCAATAATATGATGACCTGATATTGGGGTCAGTACGCATACGTCCTTACTCTTTCGAGAAGCAAAGAGCCCGATCCAGATGCGCTTGCACACAGAAGTTGTCACTTCGGACAGGCGTCTCATACATACAATCCCTAACGACGGAACCCTCTGCCTTGACGGGAGACAATGGATGTCACTTATGTGATCCTCCATATCATATTCAAATTCTAATTAATTATCATGAATCATATTCATTATGATTAATTCTTCCAAGGGAAATACCATCTCTATTCATAATATAGTGTTTTAATTTTAATTGGATTCCAATTAATCTAATCATATTAAATTCATGTTCCAATTAATATCCAACAAACAATCTTTATTGCTACTTGAATTACGGTATTATCTCAAATATGTATTATTCTGAATTTTAATAATTAGAAATACATCATAATTTCTAAAGCATTATACCAACCCTACCCGCTGTCATTGCCAATACCGGCGGGAGTGGGATAGACCGCAGACGGTGCAACCTGCGACCCCAACGCTCCCCGACTAGACACTATATCCTCCTAGGGAAAGGATAATGCAGAATAGATCACTTTGTACTTGAGATGATTATCGGTTTTTCAACCGAAAATATACCATAAAATAATAATAATCAAAAGATTTTTGATTAACATTATAATGAGATTTGCTACGCAAATCCCAAATCCTATTCAAGCAACATGTTTGTTGGAAAGTAGATTGTGTAACCAATTATAATCTAGATCACATCTAATCAATTATTGGTTAAGGCAATGTCATTTAAGGAAATAATTATCATAAAATATTTCACAAATATTTATCCATAATTATTCTATAAAATTGAACCATTTAATTCATTAATTGATTAAATGACAATCACAAGGTTCTTGATAAGAAAACTAATTTTGAGCAGTGCCCCTCAATAAAATTAGCATATCTCAATCAATTTAAATCCAAATTAAGCAAAGTAAGTTTACAAAGTTTGCTATTTGATTTACAATAGAACCTAAGTGATTTGCATGTATTTCAAGGCATTTCAAATACGTAATTAACTCTTTAATTACATTAAGATTCGCAGTCCTCGAAACAGTGGATTTATGTTCACTAATTTGATCATAACTTGAGCAAACAGATTCAAAATCATGCAAACTCAAATCCCATATTTTCCTTATTTAATGAGAAACACAACCTAAACAATTTAAATAGATCTGGAAATAATCACAAAATAGAGATGCGAATATGAAATGCAAGAAAAATTTTCGCAACCCTAACGAACCCAAGTCGGCTTAGGTTTATGGATCATATCCGAAACCTTCAACCTGGCTCTGATATCACTTGAAGGATATGGGGAGATACTTAAGCACATCACGGAAGTATGAGGATCTCATCGTATGCGATCGGGAGCGTCCAGTCGCACTAGTTGCTCAAGACAGCAGAAATTAAAATTTTTCATGTGACGAAACCACATGATCCACGATCACTTCTCGGATCGTTTCGTCTAAAACACAAACAAGTAATAGGATTACCTCTTGAAGCGTGGTTACGATCGAGTGTCTAAACGAAGAGACATCCTGTCTCAAGTCCGATCTGACGGAGGAGATGCTTGCAAGCGTGTTGATGAAACACATGCTTCTCGCAATCCATGTTGATGATCCAACTGGCAGATCTCCTGATCTCGACACATGAGATTCGACATCTTCTTCACGAGCGAGGCACACCGAAGGAGACAAAGATCCACGAGCAAACGATCAAGAAGCATAACGACGACGCTACGTCGATGGAGACTCCCTCTAAGGCATCCATGGTGGACGGCCATATGAGAGGGAGAGAGAGAGAGGGTAGGCATGTAGAGAGAGAAAGAGAGAGATACTTATGTTCTCATTGTGTAAAAAAGAGCAAAGGGGGTGCCTCTCCTTTTATAATATTTTGGGATCCATGGATCTCAATCAACGGACAACACAAATCCAATGGCTCACATTGATTTGTATTTCTTTTAATGGCCAAGATTTGTATTGGTAAAAACCAACAACAATTAATTTAATAAAATCAAAAATATATTGAATATAATTTGATTTATATCAAATCAATCTTCATTAGAGAAATAGGAAGGAGGCAAGCCTCCTTCCAAAAGGAGGGTGGACGGCCACCACGTTCCTTATAGGAATTGTGGTCGTCCACTCTTCCTATATGGAAGGTGGATGTCTCTCTCCTATTACATGAGATTACATTATCTCATGATTCTCTCCTATATTTGCAACAACTTTTGTTGCAAATTTTTTCATAAAAATAAATCCAATCTATTTTGTGAACATTGCAATCTTGCCATTAAAAATTTATGAATCACATTCACAACCCAAAATAAAATGTAAATTACATTTTCAATTTAATATCCAATGTGAATCCAATTCATATCAACATTTATTTAATAAATGTAAATTACAAATAGCTCTCTCTTATATATTGTAAATCACATTTATAATATTTATATGATTAATATGGATGGTGTTATCCACATTATTCATATCCATGATAATTAAATCACATTTAATCATATTGTCTCTCTATTCTCATGTTCCCAAATAATATGGATCACATTCACATTATTCACATCTTTGATCATCAAATCACATTTAATTATCTAAGATAACTCTTTTTATAATATGAATCGAATTCATATTAATCATGATAATTAAATCACATTTAATTACGAATTTACTCAATGCTTGGATACATATATCAACAATGAAATTATCCTGAACTCTTTTAAGGATAATGCGCTTTCTCCACGAATACTTGTAGATAAGGACATGGCGATTGTATTGTTCCATGTATAGTGACTTGGATATTGAGATCATATCTCAAATCCAGATCTCGAGCCTCCCATAGATGCTTGATTAAATCAAGACCGTAAATCTAATCTTCTCTTTGCATCTGAATCACATTCAGATCAATGTCCAATATTTGGACCAAGATCAGATTACTTCTCTACTGAGAGGAGTCACTAAAATCCAGACCCGTTTCATCACTCCCTAGGAATGGAAGCATCATGGTTATACAACCGTTTATGATTACATAACCCTCAGGTATTCCCAATACCTGTACATCCTGCATACTAGAAGACCCAGAATAAACCCGAAGTATAAGATCAATTTTACACTGTCTACTTTAGGGATTTATCATTAAGTTTCTCATTTGACTATTGGGAGTTGGTATCGAATCATATACTTTCCAAAAGCATATATCATACCTAGATCTTGATCATATACTTTTCAAAGGTATATGTCAAACCTACAAATTCAGTCAAGCTTCTAAAGGGAGATGACCGTGCACGGAATTTGATTCTTTCAAATATCTCATGAGTGATCTCATTCTTCCGGTTCAGTAACCAAACATGTATGATCCCTTTAAGAGATCGTATTACTCATATGCCCTTATATGCATACCAGCGCGTCGGTGTATAGACCTTGATTAGGTCATCATCCTATTAGTCTGTAAATGTACATATTTAGACATATAGTAACACATCTATCTCTGGTCAGAGGATGCATGGCTATATCGTGATAGCATACGTCATAGGATGTGTAGAGACAGATGGGCGGAGCAATGTGAGGGGAGGAGGTAGTGGAGCGGGCAGAGGTAGAGGAGGAAGTGGAGGAGGAGGAAGAGATTGGGGCGGAGCAATGTGATAGAAAGTGGAGGTGGAGGGGGAGGAGGCGGAGGCGCAAGGGGAGGAGGAGGTTGCTAGGGGTTGAGCAAGGGGAGGAGGTGGCTGGGGATGGAGAAACGTGTGGGGAGGAGGAGGTGTAAGGGGAAGAGGCTAAGGAGCAAGGGGAGTAGGAGGAGGAGGTGCAAGGGAGGGCTGGGAAGTTGAGGACAACACAGGGGAGGTCGATGGCGGCGTAAGGGAGAGTTGAGAGGTTGAGGGAGCCGTGGGGGAAGGTTGACAGTGGTGTAGGGAGGACTGGGAGGTCGAGGGTAGCGAGGGGGAGGTCAGAGGTGGCACAGGCAAGCCCTGGGAGGTAGTGGCTGGCACTGGGAAGTTGGTGATGGCGTAAGGGAGGGTTGGGAGATTGAGGGCAATATGAGGGAGGTCTGCAACAGTGTAGGGAGGGCTGGGAGGTTGAGGGCAGCACGAGAGAGGTTGGTAGCGATGCAGGGGAGGGATGGGAGGTCGATGGAGGTCGACGACGACAAAGCGGATGGTTGGGAGGTCGAGGACAATGCATGGGAGGTCAGCAGCGGTGCATGGGAGGGCTGGGAGGTCGAGTGCAATGCAAAGGTGGCCGGCACGACACGTTATTTTTCCATTGTAAACTCAGTTCAGGTTATTTATAATGAGTTCCCCAATACTGAAGGACTTGACAAATAAAAATGCAAAAATAACATATATATATTTCTTCTTTTCATTTCTTTCTCTATTTTTTCATTACTACGTCATCCCATTCATCATTATTATACTTAGGATATGCTTCATCCTAGGTATATGGGGTGACGGACTCGAGTGTCCATACTTTGATCCCTCACGTGTCTCCCAACATGCTGATATTCTGTCTATACTTAGAGGAAGTTTACCCTAATTATAGGGGGGACAGGCCGAGCCGATGATTTCATACATTCTAATCCTCAATCATCCCCACTTTATGTGTAGTCTGTTATACTTAGGATTAGTTAATCCTAAGTACAAGGGGGGCAGTAGACTTCACATTCTTAGAGTTGTTGAAGTGTATGCTTTTCGATACTCAGCACGATTTATGTCTTCCTTATTATCTTTTATCACTTTGAGGACATAGTTTGCTCTAAGTATAGGGTAATCGTATATATGTTGTATATATTTTAGCTATAACTCGTGCTTTCACAATTTCAATAATATGGCTAATATACTATATTAGGCAAGGGTATATAAGAAATCATCTGTGAAAAATAACTACTAACACACTAACTCTTTTACTTCTTCACTCACTCTTTTAACTTTTTTAATAATCCAAAAAATTTTGAAAAATTCTAAAATACCTTTAATTTTGTAAAATATTTTCAAAATTCCATAAAATTTGCAAAATTTTTGAAAATCCCACATAAATTTCAAAACCAGAAAATGCATTCACAAAATATTTCCCTACAGTGTCATATGCATTTTCTAACTAATTTGAACAAGTATTAATAAAATTTAAAGATTAGACCTTGGTCTAGATCTTAATCAACCTTATTTCATTGTAACTTGTTAAGGACTATAATTGATTAGGTCATTATGACTTAATTCTTTAGGTTATGTGAGACTGAGTGCATGAGTTAATTCAATGTGACTAACTAGAACCCTTCATGTCATTCATACGATTCTTGAGACAATGGCTTGACTTAGAACCTCGCACTCAGCACTTATCTCAACCAAGATGGGTTGTTGAAAGATATGGGAATCTAAATCTGGACGATACTAGGCTGCTTTGATAAGGGTGGCTCATAAACTATTTTTGAGGATTACTAAAACCGGTACATCAACCTACTGTTTCTTTGGTAACATGGACATCTAACGACTGGAGAATGGATTGAAATAATGCTTAGAATGAGGGATGGTCAGCTAGCATAATTTTTCTAAAACCCCAAAACAGACCAAAAGATTCTATATCCATTAGGGCAAACAAGAATGTAGTGCAATGCCAAGCAAAGAAATATTCAAAAAGAAGCCTATAGCAAAAAATTTCAAAAATTTTGAGCTTCAAAAAATGCCTAATTCTTGGTGGACTCTTGGTTACATTGACCAACTTTCACAAGGAAATGCAAATACACTAGTCCATTTCCATTTCTTCTCTCCTTCTTCTAGCTTCTCCATTATTCGTTATGCACTAGCGTGTACATGAACTTAGAAGGAAATATTCATCTCCTTGTGGATGAGTTACGAGAGGAGGAGATCACTGGATAGTTCAACAACTTATCTAAGAAGAGCTAACACTATCCACATACTTGGTAGCGATCATTTCAAGATTACAAAAGTATACGTTTGAAAGGATGGTTCTAACTAGACTATTGAGTTGAACTGAATAAAGGAGCGTAGAACCTAAGGGCTGTGGAGTTAGCAGTCCTAACCATAACATGGTTCCTAACACATTAATAATCCAATGGTCTTGACTCTTAACTGAGCTCCAAACTATGGATTTTAAAGATAAGTTTAAAAATCATAATTATTTTACCTTCTTTATCTTTCTTTTCTTTATTTTAATTTTGCATCACTTATTCTCCTAATAAGTGTTTTCAAGGGACTAGCAAAGATAAGTATAAGGGGGTGATGAATACCCATTCATTCACCTTTATTCCTTTATTTTATCTTTAAATCCTTAGATAAATACATGTAAATATAGCTAACATATACAAACTAACACTTTGACTTTTGTTTATAAATAATGCTTAAATACATGTATTCAAATACAAATTAAATGAATAAAGAAAAGAAAAGAAAAACTAAGGAAGTACTGTAAATATTGACTGGTCGTAGACCCTAAGACTAAGAAAATATTGACTTGGCCGATAAGGATAAAGTAGGGGGAGATAAAGGCAAACAAATATTGTAACATCCCAGAGATCTGTGTTACCCATTTACACAACATTCACATTTTTAATTTACGATTTATCATACTAAGTTATGAAAAAATGAGGAAAAATTTTTCGCAATTGAATGATATTAACAATTATTAACCAACCACATAATAACACATGTCACTTCAGAACAATATGCTTTGATATCCATATAGTACATATAACAAAAGAAATTTCCATCATTTATACATGTATCTCATAAATATGATAGAAGAGAAATTAAACACAAAATAAATACATTATCTATACAATGACTGTCATGTGTAACATCAAAGGCAATGTCTGATCACCAAAAGCTAAGAATCCTGAGAAGTATCTACTGTGTCGCATGCGCCTTCCCTGCCATTCATGTTGGGAACAAATGGATGTCAATAAATGTTGAGTACAACCAAATTCATAGAAATAATAGATATACAAGTGGTTACAAAAGAAAGCAAGTAAATAGGTGATGCCATTGAAATTAATTAATCTACAGGCATGGAAAGTTGGTTTTCTAGTCGTTCCGTATATCAATGCCCTTTTTCACTCAACACCTCAACTATCAATACTTAATACTTTCCTTGTTTCATAAGATTGGGACGGAATAAGTGATCTAGATTTATACTACATCCTTTTCTTATTATTGTTAAATGTAAGATGTGATGCTGGATCTTATTAAATGTTGATGATTGATGATGAGTTTCATGTTCTGATTTCCTTGCCAAATTTCCCAAGCTAGTGGATAGTATGTGGTCTTGGTCTAGGTGAGACCTCACACTATGACTCTAAGGCATGAAGAAAGCCTTGGGTTGGGGTGCCTCTTGAAGGTTATGAGAAGAACCGTAAGTGCATCATGAAAGCATGAAGGTTGCATCCAATGTGATCAGAGCGACTGGTAATACTAGTTGCTCGCGACGGCGGAATTTAAAAAAAATTAAATGCGATGAAACCACATGATCCAATAACACTTCTCAGATAATTTTATCCACGGATATTAGGTTACTATTTAACATTGTTGCGATCGAAGTCTCTAAACTAAGATACCTCCTATCTTACGTCTGTCCCGGTAGAGGAGACACTTGCAAGCGCATTGATGAGATGTGAGCTTCTCGCAATCCAAGATGATTATCCAAGCAATGAATCTCATGATCTCGTCACACGAGATCTGATATCTTCTTCATGAGCGAGGCGCATTGAAGGAGATGGAGATCCAGGAACGGTCGAAGTGATGACATGACGACGTGGAGACACTAGCGATTCTCTCTAAGGCACAAAGTGGACGACCACATAGAGTGAGAAAGATGGGGTGCGTAGTATGAGAATGAGAGAGATAGAGAGGTGATTCAATTGTTTTGTTTTTCAACCCCAAAAGAAGAGCTTGGGTTGCCTCTTCTTATATAGTATTTAGGAGTCCATGG
The DNA here is from genome assembly GCA_037367405.1 of Ottelia alismoides. Lineage (NCBI taxonomy): Eukaryota > Viridiplantae > Streptophyta > Magnoliopsida > Alismatales > Hydrocharitaceae > Ottelia > Ottelia alismoides. The sequence goes on along the minus strand of JAZKJV010001924.1, from coordinate 253,889 downwards.
ATCTCAATCCATGTGAAATACTAAATCAATGATTGATATTGATTTGTGTTTGTATTCAATGGCTATGATTTTGTTGTATAAAAATAAAACAATAATTAATTTAAATCAGATTAAATATATATATATATCATCAATATACTTTAATTTGATTAAATCAACATCTAGTAAAGGATAAGGAAGGTGGCTAGCCACCTTCCACATATGGAGTGGACGACCACCATGACACAAGTCATGGGTGGCCGTCCACCCTCCAAATTAGGAAGGTGGTTCCATTCCATTATGCGAGGCTATTATATCTCGGGGATCTAATCCTATGACTACGGGGAACATAAAAATGGAAGAAAAAGAGAACAAAATGAAGACCTCGAAGGTGGTATACCTGAGGTAGGGGGAAACCTCGACGCCGGAGTTGGCGGAGGTGGTGGAGCCGCCTCAGGCCCTCCTCGACTCGCCTAACGACAGGGGGATGCAGCTGTCACCTCCAGCGATCGGAAGAGCATGAGAGGGAGGAGGATGGTGGGCCAAAAGGGACTCAAATTTGAATGGGAAAGTTGGGGCTCAATATAAAGGGTTGACGACCGGGCTCCATAGAGCAAGGGAGAATGGGAGGATCTATGATCCGTTCCCCGAAAAATCGAAAGAGCTTGAAAGAGGGATGATCGAGGAGCAAAAGTCAAGAAGGGTGTTGCGCGCAATGGTGCAAGAATCGAGCTGGAAAACTCGACAAAAACTGGTGAAAAACGAGGTCTGACACGCTATAGGGAGAAGGGCAGATAGTTGACCGAAGTCAACGCTGACCGTCTCCTGGTTGGTCCACATGGACCATCCCGGAAAAAGCCCTGGAAAAATATTTAAAAAATCATTTAAAAATAGTAAATGAATTTATTATTTTTTGGTTATAAAATAAAAAATATTTGTTATTTTCTGAAATATTTTATTATGATTTTTAATTATTTTTATGAGGTATAAATATACAAGTTCCCTTTTTAGGCCTATGTAGGTACACATATCTATATATTTTTATATTTTATTTTTATTTTGTATATTTATTTTATTTAATTTTATTTATTATTTGATATATTTATGAAATAATTTTATATACTTAAATATATTTTTATTTTTTTCTGATGTATTTTTTACACTTAATAAAATAGAAGAATATTCTATGTAGGTATATTTATAGGTATTATACCTATGTATTATAGACAATTATTTTATTTTTGTGTTCTCTTTAAGGTATTTATTCTAATTTTAATATACATATATTTTATAAATAATATTTCCAAAATTATAAAATTATAAATTTATAAAATTATAAAAATAATGAATAATAAATAAAATGAATTTTTCAATCTGTACAAGTATACAATAACATTCAAATCGTAGCTCTGCCAAATGCGAAACCACCTTCATTAAGTAGCTTATTTATAATTATATATAACTAAAGTGATTTTGATGTATTTCGAGTTTTTATTTGAGAGATACATGTCTGGGAAGTTGGGATTTTAGAATCTTATTTAGATCATAACTTTTTATCTGTACATTATTTTTGAGTGAAATCAATTTTGTATTTTTGTTTATTTAATTATCTACAACTTTCATGTACAAAGTTTCTTTATTTGAGGTATAAAATGTGGAACAAAAAATAGGTCTCGAAATGAATAAAGAATGAATGAAATAAAATGAAATCTTTATTGGATATTGGCCCTTATCTCCCCTACTTTATTCCTTGTCGACCTATTCATCTAGATGCCTAGGTCTCGGGGTTTGGGGTCATAAAATATTTACAATATTTTATTCTTTTCCTTTTCTTTTCTTTATTCTATTATTTTGACTTCAAATACAGTATTTTACACACTATTTACATACACATGCATGGGCACTAAGATGCGGAAATTAAGGGTATATACTTGTATTTACTAGGATTTTTGAGGACAAAATGATAGAATAAAGATGATGAAATATGGATTCATCATCCCCCTATATTTTGCCTTTGCTAGTCCCTAGAAATACTTATGCAATAAGTGTAGAAAAGAAAAACAAAGAAAAGAAAATGAAGAAATGTGGAATAAATTTAATTATTAAACTTGTCTTCACAAAATCAATGTTTGGAGCTTAAGTCGGACCGTTGGAATTTTAGTGCGGGCGGAACCTTAATGGGACCCAGATTTGAAATCCAAAAGTCCTCGAGAATCCCAAAACTCAACTCAAGTCTCCTAAATAGCCAGGTCAGAAATATTTCAACTCATACGCAAACCCTTACGACTATGAATCTGACTCGTACAATGTAAGTGATAGTGGCTCTCCCCAACTAGAATGACAAAGAGACTTACTTCTCCAGCATGACAACCCAATGATTTCCCAATCCAATAACTCCTTCCTCAAGGAGCGGGGTATTCCCTTCTAAGTTCAAGTGGCAACCAGCTCAAGAGGATGGGGTGAAGAGAAGAATGTACGGTAGCCAGTGTAGCTACCTATCTTAGGATGCAAAACTAGTGTAGTCAAGTCAACTAGCTACATGCTCACATAATTTAACTTGGATTCTCAAGCTTGCTTATTGGATATACAACGTATTCACATACTTTTGCAGGCATTTTATTTTTGTACAGGCATGTCCACTTTTTTGGAGCTTGTTTTTTTGAATACTATATACATCAGCATTTACATAGGGAGTTTTTCCTCTTGAGCCAGTAGACTATCCCTCTTTTGAAGCTTTATTGCAACCCACACTCTCATGTCTTTAGAATTCCTCATCACTGGACGGGTTGGGGTGCACTTCCCTCCCTAGAGGGGGACACGTGTTTCCACTTGTGTGCGTCTCATACCGGCAAATCCAATCCCCTCACCACTCCAACTGAATCGAGCCATGTGAAAGGTGTAGGTGTCCAAGTTAGGTCATTATCAACAAGAGTTGTGCGTGTGTTCTGAAATACTCTACTTAGGGAGTCAAGAATCCATTGAACCAAGTCCCATGATTCTGAAAGAATTAAGTCAACTAGACCTGAAGTACCTCAATTCCAGCTCCTATAAGATTCCTGTTATTAGGTAGATCTTTTAGGTCCAATCAAGCTCCAATCTCTGGATTTTACTTAGACTTGTTCAACTTTCAAACTCAATCTGAAAAATGCGAATGCTATGCAAATGCTATGCAGAATGCAGAAAATATTTTTTTGTGATGCAATTTTCAAGAGTTTTGAACTTTTTATGGATTTTTGAAAAGATGATGATGATGCATATGCATTTTTTTCAAAAATAGTTTTCAAATGTTTTTGGTATTTTAATTTTGCAAAATGTTTTTAGGATTTTTGAAAAATAAAAAGATTTTTGTCTATAAGCTAGGTTAAAAATATTTACACGGGGATGCTTGTTTTATTTACAAGAAGTGGATTTTAAGAATTTACAAGGGTAAGTGGTCAATTATATATATATATATATATAAAGAATTCTGGTGTGATATATGTATTCCTCAAACTTACTTGAAAAAGGTTTTTCAAACAATTTTGAAAACTATAGTCCAAAATAATTTTTACACACAATTTTACAAACATGTACACGTATTTGAAAATCATTTTGCAAGGATTTTTCAAATAGTATATATCAATTTTTCAAAATATTTTTACAACCATTTGTCAACCCATTTGCAAATCATTTTTCAAACATTTTATTTCACACAAAGAAAATAAAATTTTTACAAACAACACATTTTTACAAAGGTTGAAAACGTGTAACAAAACATTTTCCAAATAGTTTCCAAAAGATTTTTCACAAAGATTTTCAAACTATTTTTCAAACTTTTTGCAAAAAAAACATTTTCACATGATTTATTAATCAATAAATATAAAAAGAATTTGAAGAATAAAACATCTTTTATTAAGGTTTTTTAATGCATTTCAATGAGTTATTAACCATTATTAAAAAAATACGAAAGTACGAGTTATGGCTAAAGTATATACGTAGTATATACAACCCCTATACTTAGCTTCAGCTATGTCCTCATAGATCAGAGAGAAAAGAGAATACATAACTCGTACTGAGTATAGGAAAATCTAAAGAATAAACGAACGAAGAAAGGAATGAACGAATGAAAAGTTGACCGTCCCCCCTATAATTAGGATCAATTAATCCTAAGTATAGCAGACTATACACAAAGCACGGAGGGTCAAGGGTGGGAATGAACAGATCGTACTCAGATTGTCTCCTTCTATACTTAGGGTAAGATATCCCTAAGTATAGACAAGAAGAGGAGACAATGGAAAGGATCGAAAAGAATAGAGAAACTCAGGGTGCACACCCCCTATACTTAGGACAAAGTGAGTCCTAGGTATAGAAAACTGTCAACAAGGGGCGACATCTTTTTGATAGATAAAGAAGATAGAAAAGGAAAAGAAGAAAAGAAGAAAAGAGAATAAACAGATCACATCTCAGTGTGTGTGCACCCTCCCTATACTTAGGACAAAGTGCGTCCTAAGTGTAGCGAAATCATAAGATGAAGACAGGATGACAGACATAACAGAAGAATGAATGAATGATATAGACAGAAAGAACTATACAGAGAAAGATGGAAGTGGTAATCATGTATGAGATGCAAGTGATGTGAATCAAAGAGCACATCTCATACCAGATGAATGGGGGCAACATCAACGGTCGGTGGATCATGATCTAGATATAGTTTCAGGCGTTGACCATTAACCCGAAAGGTAGAGGAAGATGACAACTCAGATATATCAATACTACCATTGTTGTGTACCTTCCTGACCACATAAGGACCTTTCCACTTACTTTGTAATTTCCCTGGAAATAACTTCAGCCTAGAATCAAACAACCATACTCGCTAATCAGGCTCAAACTATTTATGGCTGATATGAGAATCATGCCATGTCTTCACTTTTTCCTTATATTGTAGGTTGCTTGAAAAGGTTGTGTCTCTCAGTTCCTCCAAGGTTGCCAACTCTTCTTTCCTCTGTTCTCCTATACTCTTGGGATCCAACAATAACTCTGTAACTGCCCATAGTGACTTGTGCTTGATTTCCACTGGTAAATGGCACGACTTGCCATAGACGAGACGAAAGGGAGATGTCCCTAATGGTGTCTTGAAGGAAGACTGATAGGCCCACAAGATCGAGTCCAAAAGCTGTGACCAATCCTTTCGGTCTGGGCGGACTACCTTCTGTAAAATAGTCTTGATCTCCATGTTCAATACTTCAGCAAGACCATTGGTCTGAGGTTGATATGGAGTGGCAACACGATGGTCAATGTTGAACTCATCTGCAAGGGCCTTTACCTTGTCGTTAATAAAGTGAGACCCCCCATCTGAAATCAGAACTCTAGGTACCCCGAACCATGAAATAATATATTTCCTCAAAAACCGACACACAGTCTTAGCATCTGCGGCTCGGGCAAGGATGACCTCAACCCAACGACTCACATAATCTATAGCGAGCAAAATGTACACAAACCCCTGACTCTTAGGAAATGGGCCCATGAAATCAATACCCCATGCATCAAAAACCTCACAAAAGTGAATGGGATGTATGGGCATCATGTCTCTCTTTCTGCAAGTACACATCTTCTGACAGTTAGTACATCTCTTCACGAACTCATCAGAATCCTTGAAGAGAGTAGGCCACCAAAGGCCGGATTGGAGTACCTTCTGTGCTGTCCGTCTCCCAGAATGATGTCCTCCTGCCTCAAGCTTGTGGCAGTATGTGAGGATTCTATGCTACTCTTCTTGAGGAATGCACCTCCTCCAGATGCTATCCCATCCTTCATGGTAAAGGATGGGATCCTCCCAATGGTAAGACTTGGCCTTCGCCAGGAAAGTCTCAAGTTTCTGCCTGGGACAACCTAGTGGAACCGTCTTGGCGACAAGATAGTTCACAATGTCGGCGTACCATGGGAGCGAGGCAATAGCCAAGATTGCCTCATCTGGAAATGTCTCTGTAATAGGTGCACTGGGCTCAGATTCCTCAAGGTTCTCTAAGAGGGAGAGGTGATCCGCCACCACATTCTTAACTCTAGGCTTATCCTTAATCTCAATATCAAAATCCTGGAGCAGAAGGATCCATCCGGTAAGGCGAGCTTTGGCATCCTTCTTGGCCATGAGGTACCTGATGGCGGTGTGATCTATAAAGATAGTCACTCTAGATCCCAGAATATATGATCTGTACTTATCCAAAGCAAACACTACAACTAGCATCTCCTTCTCAGTCACAGTATAATTCCGTTGAGCGACATCCAAAGTCCGGCTAGCATAGTGAATGACATACGGCAATCCATCCCTCCTCTGTCGAAGCATAGCCCCTACGGTAAAATCAGAAGCATCCGTCATGATCTCAAATGGGAGAGACCAATCGGGTGGCTGAAAAACAGGAGCCGTGACAACCATATTCTTGAGAGTCTCAAAAGACGCCAGACACTTATCATCTACAATGAACTCGATGTCTTTCATCAGCAAATCAATGAGCGATCGGGCAATACGACTGTAGTCCTGAATGAACCATCGGTAGAAATCGACATTCCCTAGAAAAGACCGCAATTGATGCAGATTAGATGGTGGATTGAGTTTCCTAATGATGTCCACCTTGGCCGGATATATGACCAAGGACCGTATCTTGAATCACCATGAAGTGACTCTTCTCTCAAGATAAGACAAGATTGACCTCTATGTAGTGCTGAAGCACATGGTCTAGGAAGTCAAGACAAGCATCAAATCCATCGCCATAGATCGAGAAGTCATCCATGAAGACCTCTAAACAGTCACCCACCATGTCCAAGAAAATGGACACGATGCACCTTTGGAATGTCGCTGGGACGTTACATAAACCAAAGGGAATCCATATGAAAGCATAAGTCCCAAACGGACAGGCGAATGTCGTTTGTCCTGGTCTTCGGGCACAATGGCCACTTTATTATAGTTGGAGTACCCGTCAAGGAAACAGTAATGACTCTTCCCAGCTAGCCTCTCGATAATTTGATCAATGAATGGTAGTGGAAATGATCCTTCTTGGTGGCCTCGTTCAATCGTCTGTAGTCCACGCATACCCTCCAAGAAGTGGGTACTCGGGTAGCTATCTCCTCTCCAGACTCACTCACAACTGTAGTGATACCCATCTTCTTGGGTACCACGTGTAATGGGCTGACCCACTTGGAGTCGGAGATGGGTTACATAAAATCGCTGATCCACCACTTCGATATTTCCTTCATTACTACATCTCGAAGATTCGGGTTCAGCCGTCGCTGGAGCTCATGCGATGGCTTAGCGTCCTCTTCAAGATAGATGTGGTGGGAGCATAGAGCCAGACTAATCCCCAGGAGATTAGCTATACTCCATCCTATCACCTTGCGGTTTCTTTCAAGAACCTACATCAATTGAGATTCTTTCTCTCCAGTCAAACCTACTGAGATAATGACTGGGTGCATATCTGGCTCACCCACAAGGAATCTATACTTCATCGACTGCGGCAAGGGCTTCAGTTCTGAGCAACTAGGAGGTGGTAAATCTGGCTTCCGATATGTCTGTGTGAAGGCTACCAGATCTGCATGGGAGAACTCTCGCTGTGCATGAAAATCTGACGAAGGGAACCCTGCTGGTATCTCTGTGAACTGTGCTGGCTCGCTCTCCGTCCTAGCTGTCGGCTCAGAAGGAATCCGATATGGCAAATAGTCATAAAAATCATCCCAATCAATGTCTGAATCTGAGGGATCTGAACTAGAAGAACACGAATGAAATTCTACTTCGCCACTCATCCCACAACTGTCAGCCTCAAATGTGTCCTATGCCAGGGGTGTGCTATCCAAACTCTCGATTGCCATGAGCTATAAGTATGCTGAATCTGCGAGCAAGGCGAGGGCTTATGCTACTGGATCTGTCCAAATGGCTTCATCATTGGTCATCACAAAATCACACTCCTGGTGGACGACTCGCTCAACCTCGGTCATCTGCTCGGTATCACTGAACTGCTCTGAGCATGCTGATTCTCTCGCTCTGGTCTCGTCGATCATCTCTATTTGTATACTTTCATCCTCTACGCGAAAGTACACCTTCCCACTATCATGGTCGGTCACTGCCTTGGCAGTGGACAAGAATGGGTGTCTGAGTATGATGGGGGTATCTGCTACCGACTTAGGGATCTTCATGTCCAATACAACAAAGTCCACGGGGAATTTCAGACCCTGAATGATAATGACCACGTCTCTTAACAACCCCTTCGGCCTCTTAATCGACCTATCAGCAAACTGAAGGACGGTCCTGCTCCGATGAAGAGGGACAAACTCGAATCGGTCAAGTAAGGCTGCCAGAAGGAGGTTGATAGAAGAGTCGTTGTCTAATACAGTACAATCGAATCGCTGCTCCTAAATCTCGCATCTGACATAGGGAGCTCCTGCATCAGGTCTCTTGGCTGGCAATCGGTTCTGAATGGCAAAGCATGTGGAACGGGTGAGCACATGGATCTCATCTCTACGGTTCCTCCTCTTCCTGTGGATTGTAGTCTTCTCTCTCAGGTTCTTTTGGAAAAGGGGATGTGCTCAAGTGCCTCCTATAGAGTTAGCTGAATCTGAAATCTATCAATCATCTGGTTGCTGAACTCTAACTGGTGAGTCTTTTTTGGATTTTCTCTTTTATTCCCCTTCGCCAAGTGGTGTGCTTGAGGGAAGGGGATGGTAGGGGTGTCCTCTAGGGGTGCACATGGATCGGATTGGATCGGATTTTAGCTTAATCCGTGTCCAATCTAACCTTAACAGATTTTTGTTTATCTCAATCCAATCTAAACCATCAAATATCTGAATCCAAACCAATCCAATCAATCAGATTACGGATTGGATCGGATTTTTTATACTTACATATTTTCGCTCAATAATTTATCCTACAATGATTGTATTTTATAGCACACTAGACTTTGACATTTGAAATATGACTTCAAAATGGGTAACGTAGATAGATATAATGAAAAGAATATTTGAATAATGCACAATCAAATTAATGTTGATGAACTGCATTAATCTATTATAAAAAGTTGAAGACCACACGATGATGCTAAAGGATTATATTGAATTTGGTATCTACGTTTCCTTTTATTAATGGTGCATTAATATATATTTTTGTAAATGATTTTTGACATATGATTTGTGCAAGTTATCGAATATAAATGTAGAAACTAGTTAGATAAACAAAAAACAGTATTTCCTTGGATAGATATTGATGAAGTTTGTTATATATTTAGATTGTTAACTTATGTCTAAATCAAATCACTCATAAGAATATCCTTCAAGGCGCTATAACATATCATCAACATACAATAATCATAAAATTTTCATATTCAATTCGATATCCATGACAAAACCAATTTAATTATAGGCCACCAATTCGACATCATTCCTCACATTTAAAATAGACTCGGAATGGAATTTATTTGTCAGAATTGTACCTATAGTCAAAATATGTAATTTTTTTTGGAAAATATGAATCAAATAAACATATCAATTTAAAAAGGAAAAGAATTCAAGTATGCTTGTTCATGAACCCCTCTAGTGGTCTGGTGGTACAAGAAGTGGGCTACCACTTAAAGGATCAGGGTTCAAACCTCCCCACCCCCATTAATTAGTAAAAAAGTATTCTTGTTTGTTCTTAGATGGTGTGTACATCTCAACATGTAAATGATCTAATTTCATATATGTGTAAGGTTACAAGTTGGAAAAATCAAAAGGTCCAAAAATAAAAAGTACATGTACTAAGCAATTATCTCGAATTTATTTTCTTTTAACGGAGATCAGATGAGTTGCATTGCTCTCAAGGTAGATGGTATCACGTCAGAGAGGGATGACATTGTGTGAAACAGTCGACGACATCATAAGAAGTGTGACATTGTTGTACTAGAGGGGGACAACACCATGCATGAGAGGATGCATCAAATTGGACCAAGAGGGAGAGAGAACTGGTAATTAGATATTGGCAGTTGAGAGTGAAATGAGAGGGGGAGAGAATCGGAGGGGAATGGCCAAAGAGGGTTCACAACATTACAAGTTATAGTCATATTTTCCTCTAAAAAAATTATAATCATATGTTATTATTTTTGAGATTTAACATTTGACTTTTAAGAGAAAGAGATGGGGATGGTAAGAGGACTTGTATCCAAACATGCGATGAACGACATTGAGTATAGTTTTATGAGAAATTATAGATGGGTGAAAAAAAATATTATGTATGTATAATATTTATATATGTAAATATATAAATGTATGTTAACGGATTAACAGATTGGATCGGATTGGATTTTGATAATGATCCGATCCAATCCATACTTCAACGGATTTTAAAAACTCAAATCCAATATGATCCATTAAAATAGTAAAACCAAACCAATCCAATCCAATAACATCGGATTGGATCGGATTACGGATTTTGTTCGATCCGTGTGCACCCCTACTCAGATGGAGGACTAGGAAGAGGTTCCTGTGCCTGTGAAGGAATGGAGTCCATACAATGATCATCATGCAACACATATGGACTCGAAGTAGATACAGAAGCCTTTCCTTTATTCATATTTTTGTCTTTTTCTTTTTACCACTATCCTGAGATACAAAAGGTGGCAACACATCAGGTGGGAGCTCAACAAAAGTAGAAGTGATGGCCTCAGTACCACCCATGGCATTTGACTTCGCGGCATCACCACCGCGCTCCGGCTCTCCATCAAGTGAAATGGTGGCATCAACACCACCGTCTGCATCTGGTATTACGACGGCCTCAGTGCCATCATCTGGATCTCCATCCTTGGTGGCATCAGTACCACCGTCATCAACATCATCTGCGGCATCAGCACCACAACTCTCCTCATCTGGCGCTCATGGTTCCTCGTGTGGTTGTCGCTCAGATGAGGCGTCGCCGGCTGGCATCCTACCGCTCCTAGTAGTCACGAAATCAGCATCACAAAAAGAAGACATGTCACTCAAATAGTCACTAGGAGAGGTATCCTCATTAAACTGTACTTGCTCAAACTTCCTCTTCAAATTGTTCGGATTAGGCTCGATCTGTGCAGGTATGGAGGCCTTGCCCTTGATGATATCCCTCATCTCCAGCCGGAACTCATCCATTTCCCGTCGGAAGGATGCCTGTTGATAAGAGAGCAAGCGGGCGAGGTCATCGAGAGCTGGGTTCTCAAATGCAGGTGCCTGAGAACCGAAAGTGTTCCCCTGCTGGAAATGAGGCTGTTGCTGCTGAGAATAATGTGGGGGAGGACGGGAGTATGTCTGGTGAGGATGTTGACGCTGCCTCCACTGCTGTCCATGATAGAAGGGACGAGGACCCTGTTGGTACTGTTGATGGGCATACTGGGGCTACTGCTGCTACTGGCTGTTTTGATGGCCCTGAGCTGGAGGCTGCTGCTGGGATGAGGTGCCACCAATGGTCCAACGAAATCTGGGGTGATCACGCCGAATCCCGACCTACTATGGGTACCGGTCGTACCAAATCCCATTGACTTCCATCATTGGTTCCTGCTCAACGGGTGGTGGACAGAGAACTGCCAATGACTGATCCGGCTGATAGACCACCATCTGAGTATCCTGAGATGGTGGCGGCAATGGGTAGTGTTGTAGTTGCTAGACCGGCTCTACTTGGATCCGGTGAACCTTGCAGTACATGGCAGAGGGCTGGGTGGAGCTCCTACTGGATCGGCCTGTGACCTGGGAGGCTGCTGAGTGGATGTATGTGCCTCCTGAATGCATAAGATCTGCATCTTCAGGTCACTCATGGTCTTCGTCAAATGGTCCATCTGTGCAAGACCCTGACTCTGCTTCTTCTCAAGTATCTCAATGCAGTCCAACTTCTCACTTATGATCCCCATGTCGGTTGCGGCGGATTCAGCCTGAGCTGCTACTGCTGACGATGTATGGGTACCGGCATCGATGTGTGCAATCCTCTGATATCCATCTACCTATGGTGGGATATTCGGCTGTGTGTAGTCACGGGCTTGGGCCATGACTGTAGAGTTTTCTGCCATTCCTTCATAGATCTCCCAAACCGCATCTTCTCCCTTGGAGAAATAAGATCCACCACAAGAGGCATTTACAAGCCCCTGCAGCTCCGGTGTCAGCCCACAAAAGAAACTCTGAACCAAATTGGGCTTGGATATATCGTGATGTGGACACCGGTCGATGAACTCTCTGAATCAATCCCAAGCCTCATGGAACTGCTCATTCGGAATAATAGTGAAGTTGTTGATCATAGCTTGTGTTGTGTTCGTCCGGCCGAGTGGATAGTACTTGTTCAAGTACTCGGTCCGGAGCCGTGCCAAGGATATGGCGTACCTCCCAAGATGCTTCAACCAATAGGTTGCTCTGTCAGCTAAGGAGAATGGGAATACAATCATCTTGATTGTGTCCTCGTCCACAAATCTGTCATGGACAGTGCTGCAAATCATCTCAAACTCCTGCAAATGGAGATGAGGCTCCTCGGTGGCTAGCCCATGAAACTTGGGAAGCAACTGGATGGTCTGTGGGCAAAGCTCGAAGTTCCCGACAATGGGAGGAACTCGATCCATCGGTGAGTGAGGGTTGCAGTTGGGTTGTGCAACTGCCTCATGGTCATCGGCGACGGCCTCTCCTGATGAGGGTCTGCTCCTTCTCCTCCTTCTGCTTGGGGTATATCACCACTGCCCTCAGGTATGTCATCTCTCCCCTCTCGCATCTGCGCCAGCTCCCTCATAATGTCACCCATGAACACTCTGTGGTCTCTGATCTGTCTCTGCATGGTCTCCAAGGAAGCTAACAGTGAATTGTTGATGGCAGCGTGATCGTATATGAAAGGAGGCAGTCCCTGTTCATCTGGGTGTTCATCTCTGCCGGCCATAGATTGGGTCTCTGCAAAGGCAAAAGAACCCATCTTAGGTGCCGTCAAATCTTCTAAGCTCTGTGCTGCACTAAACTCTGACACAACTGGACTGATGGAAGAAGAAGGGTGGTCGAGGGGGAACAGAGTGGACATAAACTTAGGCTTGGAGAGTGGGTCTGGACTCCCCGAAGCTGACCTAGATGAATAGGAAGGTGTGCTCGATAGCAGTGCCACCAGACATGGCCTAAGGGATCTCCTTCCCATCATTTTGATCTGGAAAAGGGCGGATGAGATCTGGAACGCAAACAAGATGTGAAAACAAACCTCTAATTCACCTATGCAACACTGAGTTGATGACCGTGAAAGTTCGGTCGTTTATCTTATCAATTTTATTTAGGTAATCAATTAATCTATCAGAGCAATTAAGTGAGCTGTTGGGAACCCGATGCTCCTAGGAGACTATCCCGAACTAAGGCTAGATCTGTCCCGGCCATTATGAATTGCGGACAGTTTACCGGCTACCAGATCAATCCACTCTGCAAAGGATGTCACGGTCCGCTATACCAGTTACCGGATAGATCCTCACTGGAGAACGATTAACCTCAGAACAGTAGTCTGAGAGGAGTTCAGGTATGACTCTATCCTAGTGTTCGGGTCACTCTCTCGCTGCAGATAAATTAACCAATGAGGGGGTCACTCTTCCTAAGATAAAATTTTTGAAAATGAGGTGAGTTTTAAAGTCAAGTTTGCATTAGCAGTCCCAATTTTATGATTTTCACCTTTTTAGTCTTTTTCTGAATAAAAGCAACGTCTAACAAATTTTCCGATATCCTGAGTTATTTAAAGTCCAATAAAATGGAGGAGCAAGTCGGAAAAGCCGATGTGAGATCAAACACAATGATGCATGCAGAGATAGAAATGCGTACCTTGCTCCAGCACTCTACATGTAGGGTGATCCATGCATAAATTAAAGGCAAAAAATAAACTACCTATATGATGCACGAAGAAATCGGCCTTAGATGAAAATTCTACATGAGAAGAACAATAGCTAAAAAGGTCAACAAGAGAGGTCGGGGTCCGGTCTCCGATGCCGATCGGTGTCCGCAACAACGGATCCTGCCAGCGTTGTATACGACCTCTAGCGGCACGTGACCCCTCAGATGACCAAAATAACTTTTTCATTGTGAGTTATTAATTAGGTCCACTTACGATCTATAGGCATAGGCAAATGTTTAAAGTGTGGGGTCCTAGACAATTACATCACAATCAATATAAAATCCTAAGTCTAGGGGCCAAAATCCGTGTGAATCAAAAATAAAAGAAAATGCGAAGAAATTAAAACCGGCAAAAAAACGCGAAAGCCGACGAGGCCCCCAAGGGAACAATCCCTCGGGCACTGGACCTCGTAAGGTGTAGCAGTGTCCGAATATCATGAATATTACAAGTTATAGTCACTCTCTCACAAATAATTACACAAATATATGCAAGAAAATAAATGGAGCTAATCTACAAAGTCCTCTAAGTCTTCCCCATGCAGGGGTAGCAGGCTGAAGCTGGATTCACGTGGGTGCACAAGTGCCTAAGGAAACATGCCTCCCTCGATCCGCAGTACCTCGCACAAGTCAACAAAGAAGAGGGGTTAGACATCTCAAAAATATATATCAAAAATAAAGAAAATAAATAAAGCGAAAATGGTAGGCAAATAATCACAAAAAAATCAGATCTATACGTTGTTGCTCCCCAACAACGGCGCCATTTGATTAACCGTGAAATATCAGGGTCTAAATGTCTCACACAAGGTGGAGACAAATTCGTTGTGGTGACCCTGGATAATCCCGGCTAAGTCAACAATTAACCCACGACAACAATCAAACAATGAAAAGCAACATGTGGAGATAAAATTTATTATAACTCTACAATAAGTGTGTATAGGTGCAAGTATGTGTGGAGTGTGGAATTCAAGGAGCAAGCAAGATTGAACAGGGCAATAATGCTCAAAATGTGAAAGTGATCAAATGCCTACAAATGTCCTATTTTGTGGGTTTTTTATTTTTTTATTTTTTATTATTTTTTTAATTTATATTTTTATATTAATTTCTGATTTTGTATTTTCTTTTTGTATTTTATTTTTTTCCTATTAACTTGTAAAATAAAATATCGATACAAAATGAGAAAAGAGAGAAATATAGTATTAAAAAGAGGTAAAAATAGTCAAAAATCAAGAAAATAAAATCTTTTTGTGCTTTTTATATTTTTTAAATGTTTTGGTGATTTTTCAAGATTTTTCCTATTTTTTGGTATTTTTAAAGCCAACAATACTGAAAATAGTAAAGACAAAAAAAGGCTGAGACTAAAAAGAGGATGGAAAATATTAAATAGAGTCTAAAATTCCTTAGACTAACTTTAAACGAAAGCTAATGTAATAGAGAAAATTCAGAGACCAAAATTATATTTTTAGCATTTTTCATGTATTTTTAGAATTTTTATAAAGTTTTTAGGGGTTTTCTACTTTTTTTAGTGTTTCCTTTTGAATTTTTTAGTGATTTTTGGACAGAAGTTAAAAAACAGATATACATAAAATATTTTTTTTTGGGATTTTTAAAGGGGTTTTAATATTTTTTTTTATATTTTCTAATGCAAATAGTAGCAAAAATGCATGTTTTTGAATTTTTATAAATATGAAAATGCAATAAAAATGCAAACTAAAAATTTGGTGTGAAAGAGTAGCTAGACAGAAAGCTATAGTAATTTTTTGGTGATTTTTGGGATTTTATGGATGCATAAAATAAATAGAGACAACAAATAGAAAAATCATCACTAGTAGGGGTATAGATATAAATATCCAGAAGTCCAAGGGACTTAGTGCAATTTTCCCACAAAATCTATAACTAATTTACAAAATTCCAGTGCCAAATACGAATTCCCAAACCCGCACCGACACAAGCGCAAAAATCCCACCCCTGCACGTGGTATGCACGCGCCTAAGGAGGACCTAAATGTAATTAGCAAGAACTTGGGGGCGTAACTGCAATTTTTCCAAAAATATTACATTTAATAGAAAAGTTCCTGGACTAAAATGAAATATGAAAACCCGCAGGGGGTTCCTTGCAATATGCCCACCGCCCCACGTGCGTGAGTCACGTGAGGTGACGTGGACAGGGACCCAAATGCAAATAAGGAAATACTAAGGGTCTAAATGCAAATATTGCAAATGTTTTCAACTGCAAATGAAAGTTAATAAACTAAATATTAAATAAAAAAATCGTCAGGGTTTACGATGCAAAATACCCAGGCGGGGCGATCCAACGGCTGCGACACTTCCACTTACCACGTGGCGGCACGTGGACGACAGATGACGGTTCGGATACGGATGGCCCAGATCAGATCCTCCCTTGATGATCAATGGCTGGCGGCGTGCGAGGATCCAACGGCTGCTATGTGAACTGGAGTGGCGACCTGATCCAATGGCGTTGGGGGCAGAGCAAGAATAGGGAAGCAACGCCGGTGAGGCGAGCTTCCCCGAGCTCGATCTCCATCCTCCGACGTTCTTCGAGATCCAAAATCAGTCGGCGGCTCCCTGGGTGTCCCTCTTCCTCCTGGGGACTCCAAAAATCTTCGGTGGTGGCCGAAGCTCGCTGGAGGAGGCGGCGGAGCTGGCAGGCTCCTAGACCCTCCGACGAGGCTCAAAACGAGCCCCTGGAGTTCTTCAGTGGGTCTTGGACCTGCAAAAAGAGTGAGAGGGTCGAGGGCAAAGTTCCTCGACCCCACGATAGCAGAATGAAGGCGTAGAACAATGGTGTGAGATGGGCGGCCGGAGCGAGCTCCGGCGAGGGATGTGATTTGATGATTGAATGGTCAAAACGCGGAGCGAATGATGGGGATCAAATCCTAGGACTACGGGGAACATAAAAATGCAAGAAAAAGAGAATAAAATGAAGACCTCGAAGGTGGTATACCTAAGGTAGGGGGAAACCTCGACGCCGGAGTTGGCGGAGATGGTGGAGCCGCCTAAGGCCCTCCTCGACTCGCCTAACGACGGGGGGATGGAGATGTCACCTCCAGCGACCAGAAGAGCACGAGAGAGAGGAGGATGGTGGACCAAAAGGAACTCAAATTTGAATGGGAAAGTCGGGGCTCCATATAAAGGGTTGACGACCGGGATCCATAGACCGAGGGAGAACGGGAAGATCGATGATCCATTCCCCGAAAAATCAAAAGGGCGTAAAAGAGGGATGGTCGAGGAGCAAAAGTCACGAAGGGTGTTGCGTGAAATGGTGCAAGAATCGAGCTAGAAAATTCGACAAAAATCAGTGAAAAACGAGGTCTGACACACTATCGGGCAAAGGGCAGAAAGTTGACCGAGGTCAACGCTGACCGCCTCCTGGTTGGTCCACGTGGACCAACAAGGAAAAAGCCCCGGAAAAAATTTTAAAAATTCATTTAAAAATAGTAAATGAATTTATTATTTTTAGGTTATAAAATAAAAATATTTGTTATTTTCTGAAGTATTTTATTATGATTTTAATTATTTTTATGAGGTATAAAAATACAAGTTCCCTTTTTAGGCCTATATAGGTACACATCTATATATTTTACTATTTTATTTTTATTTTGTATATTTAATTTTATTTGATTTTGTTTATTATTTTATATATTTATGAAATATTTTTATATACTTAAATATATTTTTATTTTATTTTTCTGATGTATTTTGTACACTTAATAAAATAGAAGTATATTCCATGTAGGTATATTTATAGGTATTATACCTATGTATTAGAGACAAGTATTTTATTTTTGTGTTTTCTTTAATGTTTTTATTCTGATTTTAATATACATATATTTTATAAATAATATTTCCAAAATTATAAAAATATAAAATTATAAAAATAATGAATAATAAATAAAATGAATATTTTAATCTCTACAGGTATACAATATGGGTCCAAAACTCAACTTTCAAACCGTAGCTCCGCCAAACGCGAAACCACCTTCATTAAATAGCTTGTTTAAAATTATATACAATTAAAGTGATTTTTATGCATTTCGAGTTTTTATTTAAGAGATACAGGTCTGAGAAGTGGAGATTTTGGAATCTTATTTAGATCATAACTTTTTATATGTACATTATTTTTGAGTGAAATCAATTTTGTATTTTTCTTTATTTAATTATCTACAACTTTCATGTACAAAGTTTCTTTATTTGAGGTATAAAAAGTGGAACCAAAAATAGGTCCCAAGATTAATAAAGAATGAATGAAATAAAAGGAAATCTTTATTGGATATTGGCCCTTATCTCCCCCTACTTTATTCCTTGTCAACCTATTCATCTAGATGCATGGTCTCGGGGTTTTGGGTCAAAAACTATTTACAATATTTTATTCTTTTTCTTTTCTTTTCTTTATTCTATTATTTTGGCTTTAAAAACAGTATTTTACACACTATTTACATACACATGCATGAATGCTAAGATGCGAAAATTATGGGTATTTACATGCATTTACTAGGGTTTTTGAGGCCAAAATAATAGAATAAAGATGATGAAATGTGGATTCATCGGCGTCATAATGGCGGAGAGATCACTAGTGGGCAACCGCGGAGTCGAGGAAAAATTGCGGCTCCAGGTACCCGTTTCTTGACAAAATCCGACTCCAGGTGGAGTCTTTGAGCGCCTGGAACCTGCAAGTAAACTCAAGAACAAAAAGGGATGGCTTCCAGGGCTTGAGGGGTGGAAATGGGTGGCAATGGGCGAAATAAGAGCTCGTTGGAGCATGCTCCGGCGAGGTGGTGGCGAATGACGAATGGTGGGGTGCTAATCGAAATGGAAGGCACCTATATATTCCTAAAGCTACGACGAATAAGAAGACGCAAGAAAAATAAAGAAAAACGCAGCCCTCAAAGGCAGAAATGCCCGAGATGGGTACCTCATGGCCGAGGATGGCCAGAGATGATGGAGCCACTCCTCGGCCCTCGCCTAGGCTCCGCTTATAAGCTGGAGGATGCTTGTCATGCCTCCGGTCCAGAGCTCGGCGAAAAATCCAAACTAGGGTCAAAAGAGGGTTCAATTCACAATGGAGGTGACAGGAGGTTTTTGAATCAGTGGTCGAGTGGCTCCAAAGATCGAGGGAAAGTGGACGCCTCAGTGATCCACAGCCCAAGGCAAGCCCCCGGCGTGAATCACCAATGAACGAGGAGGAAAAGTCGTGAAGAAGTCGAGACGAGATGGTGAAAGATTTTACCTCGAAAATCCGCAAAAATGGACAAAAACAAGGTCTGATGACATGGTAGACCTCGGTCAGAGAGTTGACCGAGGTCAACCAATAGTTGAATCTGGTTGGTCCACGTGGACCAACCAGAAAAATCATTGAAAAAAATATTTAGAAAATCGATTAAAAATAATAAATGATTTTATTTAATTTAGAATATAAAATAAAAATGTGTAATATTTTCTAAGTTATTTTATTATGATTTGTATTTATTTTTCTGAGGTTTGGAATTACAAGTCCCCTTTTAAGGGCTATATATAGGTATGTTCATCTATGCATTTTAATATTTTATTTTTATTTTATATATTTAATTTTATTAATTTTGTTTATTATTTTATATATTTATAACTTAATTTTATAAACTTAAATATGTTTTTATTTCATTTTTCTGAAGTAATTTTCACAATTAAATAAATAGATGTGAAATCTATATAGGTATAGATATAGGTCTTTTACCTATGTATTTTATACAAGTATTTTATTTTTATGTTTTATTGAATATTTTATTCATATTTTAGTATACAAAAATATTATAAATAATATTTAAAATCTAAACTTATAAAAATAATGAATAATAAATAAAATGAATATTTTAATTAGTACAAGCATACAATAGGGGTCCAAAACCTAACTTTCAAACCGCAACTCAGAAAAATATGAAACCACCTTCATTAAATAACTTATTGAAAATTATATATAATTAAAGGATTTTGATACATTTCGAGTTTTTATTTGAGAGATACAGGTCCGGGAAGTTGGGATTTTGGAATGTTATTCAGGTCATAACTTTTTATCTGTACATTATTTTTGTGTGAAATCAATTTTGTATTTTTCTATACTTGATTATCTACAACTTTCATGTAATTCTTTATTTTAAGTATAAACAGTGGAACTAAAAATAGGTCACAAAAATAAAGGAAAATGAATGAAATAAAAGGGAACTTTTATTGGTTTTTGGCCCTTATCTCCCCCTACTTTATTCCTTGTCGACCTAGTCATCGAGATGCCTAGGTCTCGGGGTTTCATGTCATAAAATATTTACAGTATTTTATTCTTTTTCTTTTCTTTTCTTTATTCTATAATTTTGGCTTTTAAAACAGTATTTTATACAATATTTACACAAATACGCATGGATGATAAAATGCATGAATTAACAGTATTTACACGCATTTACTTGGGTTTTTAAGGCCAAAGTGATAGAATAAAGATGATGAAATGTAGATTCATCACCCGTTTGTGCCTTCTCAGCCTTGGAACACTAAGGATCTTCACCAGGTCGGTCATGATCGACTTTTGTCAACTGAGGACCCCGATATCGACCTGCATCTTTTAAGATCCATTCCTCAGCGGTCTCTCAAGAAGGTTTGCTTTCGACCTTCTTGACCTTTGTGCATCCATCTCTCTTGTATATTCACTTTCAGTTATCTCCTTTATGACTCATCCACCCCATTCTTGTGTGTCTTGCTTAAAACACACTTTATCTTAATTATAGGGGTGGACGAGCCGAGTGTTCATTCTTCATTCTATTTCATCACTCTTGTTGTTACCTATACTTAGGGCTATTTTACCTTAAGTGTAGGGGGAGTGATGTGTACATTCTTTGATCTCTTCTTCTATCTTCATCTTCTTTTTCTTCATTCCTTCTTTTCGTTTTCATCTTTCTTTTTCTACCAAAAAGGTGTCGCCCCTTTTTGACAACCTTCTATACTTAGGACTTACATTGTCCTAAATAGGGGGTGTGTGTACCATGAGTTCTTTCATTCTTTGATTCTCTCCATTGTCTCCTCTTCTTGTTTATACTTAGAAATATCTTACCCTAAGTATAATGGGAGACAGTCTGAGTATGATCTGTTCATTCCCACCCTTGATCCTCCGTTCTTTATTTATAGTCTGCTATACTTAGGATTATTCGATCGAAAGTATAGGGGGGACGGTCGACTTCTCATTCATTCTTTCATTTCTTCATTCCTTTATTCTTTAGACTTTCCTATACTCAATACGAGTTATGTCTTCTCTTTTTCTCTCTGGTCTATGAGGACATAGCTCAAGCTAAGTATAGGGGGTCGTATATACACTTTATATACTTTATCCCTAATTTGTACTTTCGTATTTTTAATATTATAGCTAAAATACTATATAAAATATACGATAAAATTCATTAAAATTATGTAATAAAAAGTTGTATATTGTTCCTCAAATTATTTTTATACATATTGATTAATAAATCATGTAAAAAATATTTTTTTGCAAAATGTTTGAAAATAGTTTGAAAATCTTTTTGAAAAATCTTTTGAAAACTATTTGGAAAATGTTTTGTTAAATATATTCAACCTTTGTAAAAATGTTTGGTTTGTAAAAATTTCCTTTCTTTGTGTGAAATAAAATTTGTGAAAAACCTATTTGCATATAGTTTTGAAAATGGTTGCAAAAATATTTTGAAAAATATATATATATATATATATATATATATATACTGTTTGAAAAACCTTTGCAAAATAATTTTCATATGTGTGTAAATGTTTCTAAAAATTCTTTGTAAAAAATATTTTGGATTATAGTTTTTAAAATTGTTTGTAAAATCATTTTAAAATAAGTTTGAGGAATATATACTTCACGCCAAATTCTGTATTAATTGTACAAATATTTCTATAAAATTAACTAACATATCCCTGGTAATTTCTTAAAAAATCCAAACTCTTGTAAATATAAGATGCATCCTCATATAAATATATGTATCTAGTTTTTATCCAAAATCTTTTGTTTTCAATAATCATCAAAACATTTGCAAAATATTTTTGAAAAAAATAAAAAATGCATATGCATCATCTTTTTTTAAAAATCCATTTAAAGTTCAAAACTTTGAAAATTGCATCACAATAATATTGTTTGCATTGTACATAGCATTTGCATAGCATTCACGTTTTTCGGATTGAGTTTGATAATTGAACGAGGCTACGTAAAATCCGAAGATTGGAGCTTGGTTGGAACTTAAATCTATCTAATCACAGGAACCTTATAGGAACTGGAATTGAGGTACTTCTGGTCTAGTTGACTTAATTCTTTACGGATCACGAGACTTGGTTCAATGGATTCTTGACCACCTAAGTACAGTATTTCAGAGCACACGTACGTCTCTTGTTGATAATGATCTAATTTAGACACCAGCACCTTTCACTTGGTTCAACTTAGTTGGAGTGGTGAGGGGATTGGATTTGCTGATATGAGATGCACACAAGTGGAAACATTTGTCCTTGTCTATGGAGGGAAGTGCATCCCAACCCGTCCAGTTGTGGGTTGCAATAGTGCTTCAAAAGAGGGATAGTCTACTGGCTCAAGAGGAAAAACTCCTTATGCAAATGCTGTTGTATATAGTATTTCAAGAAAAGAGAAAAAAAGCAAAAACTCCAAAAAATGGTCAGGCATGATTGAAAATAAAATGCATGCGGAAGTGTATATATTTGTATAGTCAATAAGCAAGCTTGAGCTTCAACGTCATACCATGTGAGCCTGCAGCTGGATGACTTGACTACATTGGTCTTGCATCATAGGATAGGTAGGTACATTGGCTACCGTCTATTCTTCTCTTCACCCCCTCCTCTTGAGCTAGTTGTCACTTGAACCTAGAAGGGAATACCCCGTTCCTCCATTAAAGAGTTGTTGGATTGGGGGATTACTGGGTTGTCACGTTGGAGAAGTCAGACTCTTTGTCATTTCAGTTGAGGGGAGTCACTATCACATACATTATACAAGTCAGATTCATAGTCATAAGGGTTTGTGTATGAGTTCAAGTATTCTGACCTGGTTGTTGCGGAGAATTGAGCAGAGTTTTGGGATTTTCAAAGACTGTTGGATTTCAAATATGATGCCCAATAAGGTTCCGACCACACTAAAATTCCAAAGGTCTGACTTAAGCTCCAAACTTTGATTTTGTGAAGACAAGTTTGACAATTAAACTTAATCCACCTTCTTTCTTTTTCTTTTCTTTGTTTTTATTTTCTGCACTTATTGCATAAATGTTTGCTAGGGACTAGTAAAGGCAAGCATAGGGGAGTGATGAATCTCCATTTCATCACATTTATTCTATCACTTTGGCCTTAAAACCCTAGTAAATGCATGTAAATACCCTTAATTTGAGCAAATTAACATTCATTCTTTATTGTATAAATATTGTATAAAATACTGTTTTTAATGCCAAAAAATTATAGAATAACGAAAAGAAAAGAAAAAGAATAAAATATCAAAGATATTTTATGACCCTAAACCCTGAGACCTAGGCATCTTGATGACTAGGTCGACAAGGAATAAAGTAGGGGGAGATAAGGGTTAATAAAACAATAAATCCCATTTATTTATTCATTATTAGATCATTTTTGGGATCTATTTTATTTTCCACTTTTTATACTCAAGTAAAGAAACTTTGAACATGAAAGTTGCAGATAATAAAATATAGAAAAAAACAAAATTAATTTTATACAAAAATAGTAAGAATCCAAAATATATCAAAATCACTTTAATTATATATAGTTTTTAATAAGCTATTTAATGAATGTGGTTTCATGTTTTTTAGACTTAAGGTGTGATAATTAGGTTTTGGATCCCTATTGTATAATATACCTGATTAAAATAATCAATTTATTTATTATTTATTATATTTATATATTTATATTTTTATAATTTTTTAAATATTATTTATAATACATGTACATATTAAAACTAAAATAAAACCATAAAAACATTAAAATAAAATAAAATACAAAAATATATAGATGAATATACAATATCTATACCTATACAATAAATACATCTATTTATTTAAGTATATATATTATATCATAAAAATATAATAAAAATATTTAGTACAAAATAATAATTCATAATTTTATAAAATAATAAAAAAATACAAAATAAAAATAAAATATACAAAACATAGATACATAAACATACATATTAACCGTAAAAAGTAACTTGTAATTAAATACCATTACAAAATAAATAAAAATCATAATAAAATGTTATATAAAATAATAAATATTTTTATTTTATAACTTAAAATTAATAAAATCGGTGTATATTTCATATTGAATTTCCACTCTTTTTAGGCCAGGTTTTTCCTGGTTGGTCCACGTGGACCAACCAGATGGAATCTGGAGTTGACCGGCGGTCAACTCCTCTGACTCCCCCATGTGCCTTGTTAGATGTAGGTTCTAGCCTCTTTTCTCGAATTTTGGAGCTCAATCCTTTCACCCTTTCACGTTGATGCCTTCCTGACTTTTTCTCCTCGAATACCCCTCTATATGCGCAGTAATCACCTCGAAGATTGCAACCTAGATTCGCTCGCTCTTCTTCGATCTTTGGAGCCAGTTGACAACGCTTGTACATAAACCTCCTACATCTTCTTTTCGAATTTAAACCCCATTTGACCAAGTTCAGCCCCTCCCTTCTGGAGCCATGGATAGAGGAGGGTGATAGCTTCCTCCCCTGCCCTTTTACGGTGTAGTTGAGCATAGTTGAGGGTTGGTTCCACCATCTCCGTTGGCCCACCGCCATTGAGGTACAACTTCATGGCTCCGACCATCTGAGCTTCACTTTCTTTCATTTTTCTTTGCTTTCTTAGCATAGTCGTAGTAGAAGATTTTAATTATGCTTTTATTTTTGCATTTTAGTTGCCTAAATCTGTCACCGTAGTTCGTCGGAGCCCCGATTCGGCGAACCCTTTTCATCGTGATCCCTTATTTCCTGACGTGTCAGACCATCATCTCTCTCTTCCCTAGCGCTTCTCCTATGCCCCTGTGCACCCCATTCACCCTGCTCCTTCCTGAAGCAGGGTCTTGGTACTCTAACTCCGCTCGTCGGAGTGGCTGCTACATCGCCTCCCCCGCTTTCATTCCCCTCTAATCGGGTCGAGGTAATTTGCCCTCAACCTGGGTGTGCATCATGTACAGGTTTGAGCATCAATGACTAATCTGGGAGCTATTTGGATCCCCGCTGGAGATACCTGGGACCTCTTGCCTTCGCCGCCCTCGGTGGTAAATGCTGACGGTCTTCGGGCCATTTTGAGCACCCAGCTGATAAACGTGGCTGCCAGGAACCTTTTGAGCCTCATCGCGATGCCAACCATCATTGGAGAGGTGAGGGGGAGGAGATTGAAGCTCGCCAGCCCGGATGTTCTTCTCTGTTCTTCTTCCCTCTCTCCTCACCGTCCGATCGACGAGGAGCCCTAGTCGCTACAACCACCGTTGGATGAACCCCCACCTCCACCGTTGATCTCCCTTGGGAGATCTGATTAAAAACTTTCATCAGCGAACCATCATGGTCGCTTGTGGAGATGCCATATGGCTAAGTGAATGAATCCAGTCATCCACCTCCGTTGAGTACTGGGTATTCTGCACCTTAAACCCAGGTCATTTTTATATTTATTAATTAGTACATAAACTTTCATCTGCAGCTTTAATATATTGTAATATTTGCATAAAGAACCTGGTAGTTATTTTATTGTAATCTAGTCCTTTACCTAGTCAACCGACAAACTGTGAAGATTTTGCAATTGAGCCCTTACGGGTTTGGTTTATTATCATCTAGTCGAAAACATTGAATATTAAGTTGTAACTTCTGGAGAAATTGCAGAGTGGCCCTCAGATTATTATTTTATTTACAAAAATTCTCCTGTTATTATTGTAGTTTCTCATTGTTGTCTCCATTTATTTAAAATAGTCATTGTGCTCTAACAAATCCCAAAAAATAGGATCAAGTGCTTGTTGCATTGAAGTTTCATGCTATATTTTTATATTCCATTTTTAGGCACTTTATTTATTTATTAAAATTCAAAAAGAACACTTTTGTCCATGTCTATAGTATAAAATACCTAAAAATATTAAAAAATGGAAAATTCTAATAAAGTATATTTTGTGTTTGATTAGTTATTTTTCAACTCCAGAAATTGAAAAACCTAAAAATATAAAAGAAAACTCTTAAAAATTAAAAAGACCTAAAAATCCTTATAAAAATATAAAAAATCCCTAAAATACTAAAAAATATATTTTCTATTTCTGAATTTTTTTATTATTATCTATGTATTAAAATTATTTTGGAGAAATTTTTTATATTGTTTGCTATTTTTTATCTCCATTTTAATTTGGCCTATTTGACTGAACCATAATTTAGGGTATTTTGAATTTTAAAAATATATAAAAATTAGAAAAATATCTTAAAAATCACAAAAATAGTAAAAAAATTCAAATCCAAAAAGATTTTATTTTCTTTATTTTGACTATATTTATTAGTATTTATATTAGATTACTTTGTATATATACTCTATATATAGTTTTATTATATATTTAAAATAAAAGAAATCTAAAAATATAAAAAGGAAATATAAAAATAAAATGAAAAACAAAATGTATAAAAATTTGCAACAAAAATAAAATAAGAAAATTAGAAATTAAAACCCCACAAAAAGAACATATAGACAGAATTCACAATCATCTTTTGTGCTTCATAACCTAATCTCTCTATTCTGCTCCCTGTGTTCGACACTCTACATACTTGCACACTATACACACCTATTGTAGAGTTATAATAAATTTTAACTCTACACTTACATTTCATTGCTTGATTTATTATTGTAGGTTAATTTTTGTCTGAAGTTGGGTTTCATGAGCGGTCACCCCATCGACTGGATCTCTCACCTTGTGAGATTTCTAGACCCTTGCAAAATCCGCTTCAACTGTATCTCGCTCACCTTCTTCTCGATCTGGTCTACCTTAGTTAACTTATCAATGATAATTCCCATGTTAACGAGTAGGTGGCTTGTCATAAGCCCTGCTAGATGATCTGGTGCGGCTGATCTCTGCCATCTACTCTAAAACCATCCAAACCTCATCAGGTCCTTTATTCAGATAGCTGCCTCCACTGGAAGCATTCAGCAATCCGTGAACCTCAAGAGTCAGACCATTGTACAGGTTCTGGACCAGGATTGGTCGGTCAATACCATGACTTGGGCACTTCTGAATCAGGTCCTTGAATTCTCCCATGCCTCGTGGAAAGGCTCATGGAACATATGCATGAAACTCAATATCTGAGACCCCATCTAATTAGTCCTACTCAATGGGTAGAACTTCTTGAGGAACAAGTCTTTAATGCAGCCCACGTGGTGACTACCCTCCCTAAATTCTTTAGCCAATATGTGGCTTTTTCTGCTGCAGAAAGGGGAAGGATCTAAGTCGTATGTAATCCT
Source organism: Ottelia alismoides (assembly GCA_037367405.1). Taxonomy (NCBI): domain Eukaryota; kingdom Viridiplantae; phylum Streptophyta; class Magnoliopsida; order Alismatales; family Hydrocharitaceae; genus Ottelia; species Ottelia alismoides. The sequence goes on along the minus strand of JAZKJV010001924.1, from coordinate 226,564 downwards.
GTGATATACCAGGTCATCCTAGATTATCACATACCATTTCAAACTAATGCAGGAACATGTATGGTTCCTCTATTGCATTGCCATAAAATTTTGGCAGGAATGTCAAGAAGTGACACTTTAATTCTCCAGCATTTGGTAATATGACCAGCCTAAGCCGGTTCTCGTTCTGTGTGGCACTAGGAATGTAGGCATCTCTCATTGATCCCCTCTCATTCCTCAACTGACCAAGCTCCTATCTGAATAGTTTATTTCTCTGTTCAGCTTGTGCAAGTCTGGCTAGGATGTCCTTCGATGTGTCATTATCTCCCTCATCATCCATATTCCTCTTAGGAGGCATCTTGTTATCTTGGTCTTCTTCACCTTCATAATACAAAGGATTTGAATTAATAGAGTTGTAAGAAGGCGATCAAGAAGAATCGAGGTGAGAGTCTTCCTCGATATGGTGAGAGAAGAGAGGGTTGGTATACGTCTGATCACCCTCGAGAATGAAGAGTGAATTATTGACCTTAGTCTCTTGGGAAGAGTGTCCATGAAATCAAGGTAATTCAGAGGAAGAGTGTCCCTAAGCCCGTGAGGACGGTCGGTTTGGAGTGGTCGCGAGAGGCTCGCGAAGTCTAAGCAAAAATCACCCAATCTGCTATTCTCTATGTCAAGAGGTTCGAACTAAGATCACGATGTAAAACAAGGAGTGATAAGAAAGGAATAAGAGTGTCGTCTTTGAATGCACACCCCTGAATACAAACACAAAACAAACCCCAAATTCACCAACTCAACGCTGTGAAGGATGTAAAGGTTCAGCCAAATTATCTTGTCTATTTTAGTTGATGATAAATGCAAATTTTGAAAGAGTTAGCAAGTTGTTAGGAGCATGTATTTACCTAAAGACTGACCCGACTCTTACGACTAGTTGCACCTACTTTCAGCTAGTATGGATGTAAGTATGGATCATAGAACGGCTACATGTTACTTAAGGACTGAGCCTTACGCAGTGTCCTGTAAACCATCCACTCTGCTAAGAAAATCCGGAATGTTTACCCGCTACCCGTATTTCCTCACTAAGAAGTAGCTAATCCTTTTTGTAGAATCAGATTCAATATGAAAATTTTTGCTTGGCCCTATCCTAGTGTTCGTCTCTCTCTCTCTCTTACTTACAAGTGAATTAAAATAATGAGGGGGTTACTCTCCCCAAAACAATTTCACTTTTAATGCAATTTCTTTGGTTTAAATTGTATTAGCAGTCCCAATTTTAAGTTTGATTATCACTAAATTTAATCCACCACACAAGGCACGTCTAGCGAACATTCCGATTTCCTTTAATCCTAAGTTATAAAATCAAGGGGAAGGGAGTTGAAAAAAGTTGATGCAATGACAACATCAATGATGCATGCTCAGTTCAGAGGACTTATAGTGATCCTTGTGCTCTACATGCGGGATGCAACACAGAATTGAAAATTTTATACTATATAAAATGCATGCGATGAAACTACACCTAACAGATAGTTCTAATTAGTGGGAAGAAATGTATTGAATTTGATCAAGTTATAACGATCTAAGATGCATATTATTAAAGTGAATGGGTGGTCTTAGATCTTAGAGATACAAGAAAATATTGACCTAATAAAAACTCTAATAGCCGCAAGTGTGGTCTAACCTACGAGCCACCCAAGTCGAGCCCCACACTCACATGAGAGTGAGACATGTCTCAACACACCAGAAGAATAATGTCCAAGTGTCTAAGTATACATGCGAGATTCCAAATGGAATCTGATGAAAATATGCAATTAATACAAATTAATGTAGGAAATAAAACCTAAAATCTGCACTCTCTCATGACTCGACTCGATCTTAAATTTTAATGCATCCTTTAGTTGGTTTATCACTAGAAAAAGCCAACCTCCAATGCTCTTAAGTTGTTCGACCACCTAAGCGGCCGCTCTGTCACGCCGGGTCCCTCACACAAAAACAGTGGTGGTTAGAGAGATAGACACAATAAAATAAAATAAAGCAAATAAAAAAATAAGAAAATAAATAGTGTGATAATTCCCAGAAAGTCGGAGGTCGGACTACCCAGGGGTGGAAAACCTAAAAAGTAGATTTTCTAAAAATCAACCTAAGTTGTACCTCCCCGACGACGACACCATTTGAAAAACCTGAATTTACCCTCGCTAATTGTGTGTAATTAACATTAAATTTCATTACATTTAGCAATAAACAGATTAATCAAAACGACCACTTTAATAATTATCCAATTAAAAGTGAGCGAGCAAATTTATATTTTACTTGAGAAAGCCAAAGGTCGAACTCAGGGAGGCAACTGTCTCCTTAGGTTTATTATTAGGCGATCTAGAAGTTAGGTTTTCAAAGAAGCATTTTTTGTATTTTTAAATGCAAATAATAAATGCAATGCAATTTTAGTAAAGTTCAATGGCTAAACTACATTTTTTGATTAAATGAACTCCAAACCCAATGAAACTTAACCAGAATGTGCACGAATGCAAAACTAAGATACTATATTTTTTTGGAATTTTCAGATGCATAATGAATTAATTAAAAATTAAATATGCAGACTAGGTGATTCTAAGAGAATTAATTTTAATAAATATCAAACACCAATATTTTCCACAAATTAAATTATCCTAGATATGTATACGTGAGAGATATCCGAAACACTTTTTAGTTCCTTAAAATACTTAGTATGGGATTAATTAAAAATCAATAACTCTCATCACTTATTATTTTATTGTGACCTCGATATGCATGCAAAAAGTGAGTTTTGGGAATAATGTAGAACAACCTAAAATATACCTATTGTTATTTTTTTATAATTTTTATAGCAATGATTAATTAATATGTATTTAATAGCATGCAGTGAGTAAATTATGCAATTTTACACCAAAATATTTATATTAAATAAATCATGGTTCGCAAAAATCTAATCAAATATCCATAGTGACAACATAAGTTGTTCTACATAAATAATTTTTAAAGTGATGAAAGGATGCAAAAATGAGACTCAAATAGGGACACCAACACAAGGTTCTAAATGTAAGATAGAATAAAATAATCAGATAAAAGTGGAGCAAAGGACTGAACAAAGCTTACCAAAATATTGCGGGTTATTATGCGAATTTCGCACACATGCACGTGATGTGCACGTGCGGTTGGTCGGTTGGGGTCCTTCTGCTATTAACTGGAATATGAAGGGCATGGACGCAAGATTCCCTCGCTCACATATGCCTCACGTGATAAGGATGCTTGAACGGCACGGGTGCGGATTTTCCAAGACAGAGGCACACGGCTGGAAGGCCAGCTGGCGAAGGGTTTGACGACGGTCTGTTGCGGAGGAGCGGAAGCTCGACCTTAGGCGTCACATGCATGAGGTCGAGGTGGAGTAGATGACAAGCACAAAGGCCAGCGGCTGCGGAGGCGGTGGTTGACTATGAAGTTGAGGGGAGCGAGGTATCTAGGACCGCGTAGACTCCCTTGGTCGGCCGACACACGGCCGACTCAAGGAGAGGTACTATCGAGGAGAGCGCATGAAGTTGCTTGAGGTGGCTGCTCCATTGCGATGAAGTCAAAGCGCATGGGTGGTGAATGTGCTTATGTTGCTTGGAGATCCACCTTCGTGTCTTGGGAGTTCTCTCACCAAATGAGTTAGAGGGACAGAAGAAACCTCCAGTCATCGCCTCAAGTGTGTGACAGAGCACGTGAAGCTCTGCAAGAATGTTAAGGGGGGTTACTGCTACAAGGTTGGAATCCAACCTTGGATTTTGCTTGCAAGGAGATGAAACGGAGGTAGTTGTCGTCGTCGAAATCTAGGCCTAGTGCTATCACCAGAAGGTTGGTTGAAGCTGGGCCTCCCTCTCAGTGATGGCGTATGCGTCTAAAGTTTGACGAGGATGGGTTTTAATAGGAGAGGGAGAGAGGTGTAGCCGGTTTGGTCGACGAGGGGAGGATAAGGAATAGGGACGCTGACTGTTGATGATTCATCGTGTTTGGGATTTGGCGATAGTTCTAGGTTCAGTTGGAAACAAGATAAGGAGAGTCCGAAGAAGTCGAGTTGTTGGGATTCAAGGAGGTCAACTGCGATTGGGGAAAGATAAAGGGATAGAGGGAGAAATGATGGCCAATGCGAGGGGAAGGGGGTGTGTGACAGTTGCAATGGCTCTGCCCATCGCTTTGCAGAATAGGTAGAAGATCACATGCCAGATGCGTGATGGAGGAGGAGACCGGGGCCACGTACGTTGCACGTGCAAGGAGGAGAGAGCAGATGATCATGTGCGAGGCACGTGACGGGGGAAGAGAGGGTGGCCTCACGTGCCTGGCACGTGGAGAGAGAGGGTGAGGGAGACCAAGAGCCAGGTGGCCCAATGGGAGCGTGCCACGTGGTGCAGAGTTTACCAGAATGCTTGACCAATTCTTAAAATACTAAGATAAATACATTAAAAAGTAGGAAATGGACTCAGATGCAAAATTTCTCAACACGAAAAACGTGCATCTAATTATGATCTACAATGCTCATAAAGGACTCAGGTGCATACGAAATGCAGGATGCAAGATATGCATATTTTGATGATATTTTCTGATTATAAATAAATACATACAAAAATCAAACATGCTATGAAATAATGTAGTGGACTCAAATGACATTTTTTTGGATTTTTATATGTTGAGTTAATGTCAAAATAAATTAGGGAGGTTAATTGTGTACAAGTTGATTAGGTGAATAAGGTCAAGTTAGGTTTGGTCTTTCTCTTTTCTTTTCTTATTTTTTTAGTTTTTATTTTTATATGATTTATTAAAATAATGAATAAATTAGATAAATGAAAGAGAAGATAGTTAGAATGAATGAAATATACACATGGAATGCTAGGTCAAAATCAGCAAAAATGTACAATGCGCAAAAGAGGCACAAAACCTGACTTTCACAATTGAGCTCCGATTTTTATGAAATTAGTCTTATTTAGAAGGTATTTGAATGTATATTATTTTAAAAGTGTGTAGATGAAATCGAACACTGTATGAGAAAGATTAGTCCATCTATCCTAAAATTAGGGTTTAGGATTATTTTGCATATTTACGAGTTAGCATTTTTTAGGATTTTTCGTGGATTAATGTTAGTGATATAAATACAATGAAGTTGGTTTCATGTCAATTAGAGTTAGCATGATTTAATTAAAAATTTACAAAGTTATGTGAAAATGTGAATATGCAAATATGCATGCTAAAATGTAGATATTAATTCCAAGTGCATGGATGATAAAAATGCAGAGTAAACAATGAAATGCAGCTAATTACCCGGAACGAAGCTTAATTTTCAACTTTTAGTATGATGAATCACATATTCATCAATTCTTCATTACTTACACATCTTGAATATTGTTTTTTTTATTTTATTTGAATTTAAATCATATATGATATGCATCTGCATTTCAAGTCACGTTTTATTATTATCTCCTTTTAGTATCAGGAAAAACTTTATACTTTCCTTTGGTGTGAAAAAAGCACGGTGTGCAAGGATATATATATGGAAACTATTTTTATTTTCTCCATATATATATAGGAAATATATCCAATAAGGTGTACCTTTCCTAGGTGCAAGGAAAGGCCATCATCCTAACCATCCGCAATCAATCCGATGGTTGTCATTAATAACTCGTTATTTATATATTTTTAATGTTGAAAAATCCATTATGGTCATTTTAGCATATTTTATTTTTAGAATGCAACAAATATCTCCATAATTATCGCATTCTCTCTCTCTCTCTCTCGTTGGACACATGAGGTTCCTCTCCCTCTATCTCTTGTTATATCGATGGTGGCATGAGGGGAGGATGCTGCAGCTCGTCAACGATGGCTGGGGCTCGAATTCGGAGTCAAGGTAGACGCTGCTCGCCTTGACATCCCTGTGGATAATTTATTTGCATTTTTTGTGTTTTTTTGTGTTTTTTTATTCGCATTTTTTATTTAAGGCTTTTATTTGTGATTTTATTTGTGTTTTTAATTTGTATTTTTTATTTGCATTTTTTATTTACGTTTTGATTTGCATTTTTTATTTACGGTTTTTATTTGTAATTTTATTTGCGTTTTGATTTGTGTTTTCGTTTTATTTTTTTTTGTGTTTTTGATATGTGTTTTTGATTCGCGTTTTTATTTCAAATCCATTCACCGATTTCTTTTATTTATTATCTAACAATATCATACTTTTTATAGTCTTGAGTATTTTTTTACAAAATCATATAATTTTTTATAAATCTCAAATGATTTCTACAATATCATGTAATTTTTTTACATGTACAACTTTTTAATAATCTTAAATCAGTTTTTACAAATCCAGATTGTTTTTATAATCTCATATCATTTTTTTACAAATCTCAAGTGGTTTCTTACACTTTCGTGTTATTTTTTTTGCAAAACTATTATAAAAATTGCAATTACGCCAACAAAAATATTACTAACCGTTTTTATTTTACATTGCAGGATACAATTTTACAATGTCAACAAAAATTTTACAAAGATTTTAAACATTCTGCATAATGCGGAAATGCTACCAGATTGGCGAAAGCTCGTTAAATAAATAGCAACCAAAAAATACCAAATCAGACGAGCTAAAAATGAAAAAAAAATAGATTAAATAAAATTGATATTCAAACCAAAATTCGAATTCAAAATGAAAATATATGGATGAAAATACCCTTTTCGATGATGAACCATTAGATTGAGATCTAACGGATCTCGTGATGGGCTTTCCGTCGATGCAGGAAAGGTGCGCCTCATTGGAAGGGTCCTCTCTCTCTATATATATATGTTTGAATACTTTTCTTCCGGTTATAGATATAGATATGGATATGTGTTCCGATTTCTGTACGAATATGAGTCTATTATTGATGCATTAGGATATATATAAGGGATTTTTACCTGGCAGACCCTATAATCTTTGTCAATTACCTCTATGACCTTTGAAACATCGTAATTCCTCCCTCACCCCCGTAAACTTGCTCCGTCTTACCCCACGAACCCTACTGTTAAATTTAACACATCTAGAGGTAACTTCCTTGGGTTAATAACGAGTTAATCTAACCAATCTTCGATCGGACGGCTATAATTAAGCAAGAGAAGGAAAAATAAAAAATACATCCCTCCTCTTCTAGCTTCCCCTCCCACGAGTCTAGACCTGACGGGAGGAGGTGCGGGGGCGACGTTCCACCTGGGGCTTCGCAGGGGCCGGGAGTGCTGGGTAAGGTGGTTCTTCGACCAGGGGCTGCGAAGCCGCGGGTGGCGGGAGGGGGCTTCACCGGTGCGGGGGGTGATGGGTTTGGTGGGTCTTTACAGGGGAAGGGAGAGGGCTTCGCAGGGGCGGGGAGGAGCTCGCAGGGGGGTGTTCCGATGGGGAGGTGGAGGGGCGGGGGGTGCTGGGGATGATGGGGAGGTGGAGGGGGGGACCTTGCGGCGGGCGGGGGGGGGGGGGGGGGGGGGGGTTCCGGTCGGGAGGTGGAGGGGCGGGGGGTGCAGGGGAGGTGCAGGGGCGGGGGGGTTCCGCAGGGCCGGGGGAGCTCACGGGGGGGGGGGGGGGGGCTTCCGCAGGGCCGGGGAAGCTTCCGTAGGGCCGGGGGAGCTCGCTGGGGGGGGTGCGGGTCGGGCGGGGGGCGGCGTAGGCGGCGACCTGGGGTAGGGGGGAGTCTTCGAGCAGGGAGTCGGTGGAGCACCGGCCGCCGGGGGGTGCTTCGAGCAGGGAAGGCTAAGCAGGGGTAGGGAGTGGCATCTAGAGTAAATTTGATAGATAAAGTGGGTAGTAGAAGAAGATAACAGAATCTGGTTAAATTTAATGGCTCAATGGATGGGGATTAACCACAGGGTCTGTAGGGTAAAGGTTAACAAGTTTACGGGGGTGAGGGAGGAATTACGATGTTTCAAAGGTCGTAGAGGTAATTGACAAAGATTATAGGATCTGCCGGGTCAAAATCCCTAGATTAAAGTTTTATTATTCAGCTATTGTGCCCATCTTAACCAAACTATCGACATATGTGTTTTTCTCCATGAAATAGACGTGGATAAAGGTTTTCATTTCATGATTTTAGCATATAAGGGTGCCTACTTGTTAATGATGATGCATAGTCACGAGATCTTTTGGTCATATATACCCAATATGAGAGAAAAATATTGTATAGAAGGCACGTTTACTTCAATCTTGAAAAAGTCGTCGTACATTATGTTAACCAAAGAATCGATGCTGATGTAGTTGCTTCCGAAAGCATAATCAACTTATGGAATCCCATCAAGGGTATCAAATAAGTGCAACTAACAGTCCACGTCGAGAGGATAGTCTAATGAAGCAAAGCTGGCCTTCAAATTTTATCAAAATATAATATAAATTGGATACGAATCAATGACCTGATATGCTCGATAACAAGTTGAGAGGTGGCCATCATCCATATATATCGTTTCGAAATCACCGTGCCGACATCGTTTAAGTTACGTAAACAAAACTTATTGGATTCTAGATCAATTGAACCCAATGCAGCCGTTCGATATAATGCGATTAAGGTGAAATTTACGATCGGGGGTCATCATTCAAAAACATGCCGTAGTGCCCAAGAGGCTGCAACCACCACAAGAGCAAAAAGCAAGATTAACAGGAGTGTCCAGTATTTAGTACAATTGGAACAGTTCACCCAAGTACTTAAAGAAAAATTAGAGTTTGTCGATAACAATAAACTGACCAAACAAGAACTTAAACTTCTAGTCTTTTCCAATCAAATGCATTGATTTGATCTTTGACTTTGCAAAGCCATGCTGTTGGCGAGCGCGGGGGTGTTTAGGAAGGGGGTTGCATCTCGTTTGCTCAGCAAGAAAAATCGCCTCATGTGTAATTTTTCACGGCCCTTCCAAGTAAACTGCCAAGAAGATGTCCGCAATGACTTCAAGGATAGGATGAATCTGGACGACAATTTGAGGAAGTGAAGAAGCTTGTGTAGCAATTTTCTCTTAAATCTAGATTACTGAAAGATAAGACTAACATTACGAATTTGGCTTAACTAAGTGTTATTATTCATTAAAGGGTAAAAAGGAAACATGATACATTAATTGGAGTCAAACTGTTTCCAAAATGTTGGTGATCACGTTGGGTGGCATTGCCTCCAATTTCTTCGATCTTTACAGCTGTCGCCCCCTTCATTGCTTTGCCGGCCAACAACAACAACAAAAATGGCCTCCCAATAAACATCCGACGGACCTATGTATGGGATTTCAATTGCCTTGGGGGGGCCCGGAACTTTGTCTAATTTGAGTTGGCTTTGCATTAGCAATCAAGCTCATCATCTCGTGATTAGAGTTGCAATCATCAACGTTGTTATTTGTCATGAGCAAGTGGCTTTCAACGTGACATTAATCAAAATGCATCCATCTGATTAGACGTCGTAAAGGGATCGCTTACAACTAACTAAATAAGATGCAAAGTTTGAGGGTCCTTTATGGAAAGTGTTCCTTGGGATCTTAGGTCAACTCCCAATAGTTACTTCATCATTAAGATTGGTATGTTGACATTCTAAAGGGTCACTGCAACAAAATGGAATTATAGTGATGTTTTTTTTTTTAAAAAGAAAATCCATGACTGAATCATACGTTGTTAATGTATAATGACAATATTATTCATTGTGAAATAATTTTTATACTTTAAATTAGCAACGAATATCATATATGTCGTTATATCATTAGCGACAATCCATATAGCATCACTTATATGTTGTTATTTTTCAAAACTTTAACTAATCATCACTCATTTTTTAGTTCAAAGTTTAACGGTGATTATTCAAAATAATCAAAAATAGTAATAGATAAGCGTCGTTATATGTACATTCGTTAGTGATATAGTGACAAAGATGATATTCGTCACTAATTTCAAGTATAAAAAGTAATTTCACAACGAGTAATATCATCGCTATATATTTAGTAATTGTTGATTTAGTGACGGATTTTGAAAAAAAAAAGAGTCACTATAACCCACTTTTTTGTAGTAGTTATTATCACTTGTACCCTTCTTAACTTCTACAATATCAAATATGCTCCTCCATTTTTTGTACTATTAGTTATGGCCTTGACTTCCTACAAAATTCACACATATGCCCTTCCGTTAAGGTAAAGTAGGGGTATAATTAATATTACAAAAGGACAAACTATGAATTTTGTAAGAAATCGGGAACACAACTAATATTAAAAGAAAAAAAGAAAAAACATAACCGATATGCAGAGGTTAAGGGCATAAGTGAAAAACCTCATAAAACGGTGCTTTTTAAATACTTTACAACTAAAGGTACATTCCTTGAATAATTGTCTTATTTATTTTATCATTGTCTAATAAAGAGCAAAAAAGTATTAGAATAAATTCTAAAAAAAGCCTCAATCTATGCCATTGACTCCAAGTTAGTGTTGTTTTATATGCGTAACAAAAAGAGACCTCAAACATCGCGGTTTAAGGTTTACATAAATGGGTAAAAGAAGCTTATGAAAAGGCTCATTTGAAATAAACAAAGGGTTCTTCTTCGTTATATTTCAAAATATAAGGATCTTAATTGAGAGGTAAAGATACAGACATTTTTTGTCATTTATCCTTTATATTCTTAGTTTGATTAGTGTCGAGAGTTTATCTCTTCCCTTCACTGAAATTTAAAGTTTTAATGATATGTCCATGCTTTCAAAATTACATATGGCGATGATGGTCCAATGAGTGTTAGCTGCAACTTATCCAAGATCACAAATCACTAAACTATGGTAAAAATTTCCTCACGAACGGTAATACTTAGCCGACGGATGAAACGTCAATGGTCGGTTCATTTCAATGCCGGCGATTTCTACCCATGTGCCAGCGGTTTGAAACCACCGACTATGACCCATTCATGTTGTAGTGACTCACGTTCATTTAAAAATATAAATACATATTCATATCTAGTATTTATAGCCACGAATTTGATGAGAAGTATATAACATAACCCGTACTCGTGAATAGTCAAAAATATACTTTATATGTATCTGAATGCTTTCATACATGACTCATGTTTGGTTAAAAATCTATATGCATATCCATATCTATATTTGTAGCTGCAAGAAAAGTATTTAATCATATACATATACATATATATATATATGTATGTATGTATGTGTGTGTATCTAAATTTTTTGGAAAAATAAAAATTGTATCCATATCCAAATCGTTGCATACCATTTTTTTTCCAAATTAAACATGTATTCGGCATAGGGATCAAATGAAGGGATACAGATATGAACATTATTTGCATATTAAGAGCAAAATCAGATTATTATTATAAAAAACTAATGGGATTCGACAACACCCGTGTAATTAACGTGAAAATCGAGGGGCCTAAAATGAGCCTCACAAGGCAAGGACTCAGTCGTTGTGATGACCTCTCAACAAATGTGCTTATTCAACAATTAACCCACACAATGTATAGAAAATCAATGCCAGCAGTGTGAATCAAAATTTATTATACCCTACAATAGATTGTATATTGGACAAGTATAGTAGGGGTCGAACAAAGGAAACAACAGAGGATAGAAAGTCAAAATTCGCAAAGGAAGACAATAAATGACTTTTGGGTGTTTTAAGATATTTTGAAAATTTTATCAGTTATATTTTTTTATCGTTTTTAAACTGTATATATTTTATATATTTTTAGTTATATATATTTTTTAGTTTCTTTTCATAATTTCTTATTTTAAATTTGTTTTTTCTTTTAAATATAATAATATAAGATTATATATAACTATATAGATAATATAGTGTAATATAATTATAAACACGACTACAAATAAATAAAATTGTAGAATAATTTTTTTTGTATTTTTATAATTTTCTATTATTTTTGTTATTTTATGGGAATCTTTGCTATTTTTTAGGGATTTTAAAATAAAAAATATATCAAAACAGGGATTAAATAAATTGGTCAAATTGATTTGAGATAACAAAAAATCTCAAATTTCTCCAAATAAATTTTAATATACAGATAATAATATACATATAATTACATAATAGAAATTAATATTTTCAGAATTTTTGTTATTTATTATATTTTTTAAAGGTTTTGGAGATTTATTATTTTTAAGGTTTTTATTTTTTCTATTTTTAGTGGGTTTTTGGTTTGGAGTTGTAAAATGCTATAATACACAAAATATATTAGTTTTGGAATTTTTCAAATAGGTTCTATATTTTTAGTATTTTAAATGAAAATAGGAGCAAAATGTGCTCTTTTTTAATTTTTTTTAAACATGAAAATGTCGAAAATGCAAATCTAAAAAAAACATGAAAATGTATGCAAGTAGGCATTTAACCTTAATTTTTCATAATTTTTGGAGCATGGATGATATTTTTATTAAATAGAAAATAAATAAATAAATTAATGAACTAGAAAGGGTATATTTGTAATTAAAATTAAAGGTAGGGGCTATAAAGTAAATAATCCAAAATATTACAACTAATATTTAAACTTTAAGAACTAAAAGCAAAATACAAAACCTACAAGGGGTTACCGGTAAAATGCCCACCTCACGTGGCATGGCACGTGTGGTGATGTGGCACGGACCCAAATACAATATGAAAGATGCTCTAAGGTTCACTTGTAAATATTACAAAAATATTAAACATGATTTAAATATTACAAGACCAATAAGAAAAACAAAAAAACTCAGGGGTATGTGTGAAATTTACCCCCTATCGATGCGGATCGAACGATCGCAGGCGCCTCACTTTTTCACGTGTCGACCCCTCCTTGCATAATAACGGTTCGGCTTCAGTGGCTGGGATTAGATCTTCAAGGAGAAGATCAACAGTCAAGGCTCCTCCGACATCCGACGACTCTCGCTCAATCTGGCAGCAGCTTCTGATCGAACGACGCTCAAGATTCCTGGAATAACTCGGAAGAACGGCATTGGGATTCTCCTTCAATCGCTTGAATCTTGCACCTCTGGCCGCCAAATGCATTGCTGAGTGTCAGAGAAGGATGCTAAAGACATTCCGCGGCAAGTTGGGTCTCTAAAATTGCTCGAGACCCACCGGAATGGCTCCGGGGAAGCTCAAGACCTGGGGGTATGCTCCTATCTTGATGACCCCTTCAAAGAGGCGTTTTCTCTTTGTTTTCTGCAGGAAGGAGTTAGCAGAAAAAGGCAATCATTTCGATGGTTGGAACAGGGCGGATGGAGTGGAGGTGATGCATGGCGATGTCCTCCGGTGAACGGCGAAGAGGGAGGACTAATCTCCATATATGTAAAAGATCCATGTGGATGCAAGTGTGTGGGACGTAGAGGAGCGAAACGACATGGTGATGGTAGTGAAAACTGAGTCAGAGGATAGTTGGGATGGTCAGAAATGAGTGGCAGAGCTGAAGCTCCAGTGAGAGAGTCTTTTTACAAAAAATAAATGAAATTAAATGAAATAAAAACTGACCCTACGCTACTACTATGCTAGGGAATAGAAAGAACAAGGAAAGAACAACTTAGCCAGAGTTGGACCAACATGCAGCAGAGCTCGGGCAGAGAAGGTGGTTGACCTAGACCGACCTCGATTCAACGCCGCACAAGCTCGCTAAAGCCTCCTAGGTGTACTTGCTATCACTAGGAATCACTAGATGCATGAGGTTTAGGGATTCGGTAGCGAAAAAGGGATCAAGGAAGCAAGGAATGCCGGAGGCGATGCTAAATATAGGGTGTCTTTCTCGATGAGTGGTGCTCGATTCAGAAGCTCCTCAACCAAGGAATCATCTGGTCGTGAAAGCCCAAGGGTCGAGGATCAAAAGTCAAGCACAGATCGAGCCAAATAGATGCAAGGATTAAGCATGAAAAATCTTGAATGAGATGTCAAACGAGGTCTAACGCACGGTATAGCCTCGGTCAGAGAGTTAATCGTGGTCAACGGATGATGGACCTTGATTGGGCCACATCATCCACAAGAGGACAAAATGAAAAATAAAAGAAGAAATAAATAGAAATTATATACTAAATGTTTATTTAATTTTTGATTAAAACATAAAAAATGTGTATTATTTTATTTAGTATTTTATTGTGATTTTTATGGGTTTATTTATTATGAGTTACTGTTTGGGAGTCCATTTATAGATATATTGATCTATGTTTTGTATGTTTTATGTGTATTTTGTATTCTATATTTTATTATTTTAGATACATAATTTATATATTTATAACCTATTTAAATAAATAAATATATATATATATATATATATATACATATGTTTTTATTATATTTTTTTGATGTATTTTGATCGCTTAAATAAATAGAGGTATATATTATGTAGGTGTATGTATAATATATTCATATATGTATTTTGTATACTTTTTTATTTTATTGTCTTTTTGGCGATTTTATTTTATTCTAAATATGTATATACACTATAAATAATATTTTATTCAGGTATACAATAGGGGTCCAAACCTAACTCCTACATCTTAACTCTAAATTAAATGGATCCACATTCATTAAATAGCTTACTAAAAGTTATATACAATTAAAGATGATTTGGTGCATTTTGTGTTCATATGAAGATGATATGGGTCAGTGAAGTTTGAGTTTTGGATCTCTATTCCGAGTATAAAATGTACACTATGTATTATTTTTGTGTGAAATCAATTTCATATTTTTCTATGGATTTTTATCTACAATTTTATGTACAAAGTTCCTTTATTTGAGGTATAAATAATAAAGAATAAAATGGTAACAAAAATGAATAATTTAAGAAGTAAAAATTAGGGTTTGATTGTGTTTTCTACTCTTATCTCTCCCTACTTTATTCCTTATTGATCAAGTCATCATGATGCCTAGGGCTCGAAATTTAGGGTCATAAAATACCTTTGGCATTTTATTTCCTTTTCTTTTCTTTATTATTTTATTTTGACTTTAAAGAATGTATTTTAGACAATATTTACACAATAAATCCTGAATATTGACTCATGCAAAATAATGATTTATACATGCATTTAGCTAGGGTTTAAAGGCCAAAATGAAAGAATAAAGGTGATGAAATAGAGATTAATCATCCCCCTATACTTGCCTTTTCTAGTCCCAGCAAACACTTTTGCCTATAAGTACAGAAAATAAAAATAAAGAAAAGAAAAAGAAAGAACTTGGATTTATTTTAACTTTCAAACTTGTCTTCGTAAAATCAAAGTTTGGAGCTTAAGTCAGACTTTTGGATTTTAGGTGCGGTCGGAACCTTATTGGGAATCATATTTGAAACTCAACAGTCTCTGAGTTCCACAAAACTCTGCTCAAGTCTCCTCAATAGCCAGGTCATAATAAGTCAACTCTTACGCAAACCCTTATGACTATGAATCTATCTTAGACAGTGTGTGTGATATGTAGCTGTCCTCGGCTGAAGTAGTAAAAGTCAGTCTTCTCCAACATGGTGACTCTAATTCCCCAATCTAAAAACTATTTCCTTGAGAAGCGAGGTATTCCCTTCTAAGTTCAAGGACAACCAGCTCAAGAAGATGAGGTGGAGAGAAGAATGGACAGTAGCCAGTGTAGCTATCTATCCTAAGATGCTTGACCAGTATAGTCATGTTACCCAGTTGAAGGCTCACATGAATACGACTTTGAAGCTCAAGCTAGTTTATTTGACTATACATCCATATACATACTCCGGTAGGCATTTTATTTTCATTCAAGCATGTCCACTTTTTTGTAGTTTAAATTTTGCATAAAAATTGAATATTATATGCATGTCTGAAATACTCTGATCAGGCATTCAAGATGACAATGAACTAAGTCTTATGGTCTCAAAGAATTAAGTCTAGTAGACCTAAAGTTTCTTAATTCCAGATCCTATAAGGCTCCTGCGATGAAGTAAATTTAAGGTCCAACCAAGCTTTAATATTCGGATTTTACTTAGACTTGTTCAATTATTAATTTCAATTCGAAAATTGCAAATGCTATGTGTAATGCAAGAAAAATATTTTTGTGATGTAATTTTCTGATTTTGAACTTTTTATGTGTTTTTGTAAAGTTTTGCAAATTTTTATGCAAGTTTTTGTAAAGATTTTACAAATGTTTTTTGGGGTTTTTTGGTTTTGTAAATTATTAAGGCTCTTTTTAAAAAAAGATAACATGTGCAAATATTTACAAGGAAGTGCTTCTTACAATTTACAAGAGTTGGAATTTAGGAATTTACAAGTTTGTATAAACATGGTTTGTAAAAGATGTACATAGTTCTCAAAAGAATTTGAAAAAAAATTGCAAACATTTTGAAAACTTTATTTTACAAACTACTTTGAAAAATAGCTTTACAAACATTTACCAAATTTGAAAATCATTTTGCAAAGATTTTAAAAATAATATGTATAGATTTTTCAAAATAATTTTGCAACTATTTTTCAATCCATTTGCAAATAGTTTTTCAAAACATTTTATTTCAAACAAAGAAAGAATTTTTTACAAAGAAAATATTTTTACAAAGGTTAAAATATTTTACAAAACATTTTTCCAAACAGTTTTCAAACATTTTTCAAAGAGATTTTCAAACCTTTTATCAATTATTTGCAAAATATTTTTACCTGATTTATTAATCGATATATACAAAGAATTTTAATGAATTCTATACAAGTATGTTTTTTACACTTAATTAATTGCATTTTATCCATACTTATTGAAAATATAAAAGTAGGAGTTATGGCTAAAGTATATACAATGTATATACGACCCCCCAATATTTAACTTGAGTTATATCCTCATAGATTTGAAATAAACAAAACACATAGCTCCTACTAAGTATACAAAAGTCAATAAGTCAACAACTAAAGAATTAACGAATGAGAAGTTGACCATTGAGAAGTTGACCATCCCCCTATACTTAGGATGAAATAATCCAGAGTATAGCAGACTGTACACAAGGCAAGGAGGGTAACGGGTGGAAATGTGTGAAATCATCATCTCGTCCGGTCACCCCCAAGACTTAGGGTAAAATATCCCTAAGTATAGGCAGAGTATAAAAAGTTAAGGGGATGGGTGAGGGATCAAAGAATGAACAACTCGAGGCGATCATCCCCCATACCAAGGACAAAGTATGTTCTAAGTATAGCAATGCTGAAAGGGGTGGCATCTTTTCAGAAGAAAAAGAAAATAAAAACGAAAAGAAGAAAAGAAAAGAAGAAGAAGAAGAAAAAGATCATTCAAAATATTTTTGTCTACTTTGTCTGACTCAGCAGATGTGGAGGTTGTCATCTCATCTTCATATACAACTTGAATAGAATCTACAATGGATAGGAATGTATCTGGTTCTATGTATGACTTCAGCAATTGTCTGTTTACCATGAAGGGTTGTGCGTCATATGACAGTTTTGATATCAGTAGGCTTTCATTGTCACGTGGATGGCCCTATCCATTTGCTCTTCAGTTTGCTAGGAAAGATTTTTTAATCGCACGTCAAACAACCACACCTTCTATCTAGGTTCAAAAGTCTTCCATCAGATGTGTTTATAATGCCATTTCTTCACTTTCTTCTCGTACATGACGTTGTTGTCATACACATAGTATCTGAATTCAAGCAACTGATTCAGATCAATCTTTCGGTATTTGCATGCTTTCTCGGAATCCAAATTACATAAGTTCGATTCCCACAAAGATTTGTGAATTAATTCCATGGGTATGACACGGCTTGCCATAAACAAGGCGATAGGGAGACATGTCGAAAGGAGACTTGTACGTTGTGCGATAAGCCCAAAGAATCGATTCCAAGAGTTGGGACCAATTCTTTCTATTTGGTCATACAAATTTCTACAAAATAGTCTTAATCTCCCTATTTTAACATTCCGCTAAGACATTTAAATGTGGGTGATACGACACAGCAACACGATGTTCAATGTCATATTCTTTGTTCAGCTTCTTGACCACTCTATTTATGAAATGACTGCCCTCGTCCGATATCAAGATTTTCAAAATTTCAAACTGTAAAATGATGTTCTCCTGAAGGAACTTGCATGATGTTTTACTATCAGTGGTCCAATCATGGATAGATTCCACCCATATGCTAACATAATCAACGGAAAATAGGATGAACTCATATCCTTGACTATTTGGGAATGGGCCTATGAAGTTGATGCCCCAAGAGTCAAAGACATCTAATATCTGGATGTATTTTAGAGGCGTCGTATCTCTAGAGATGATGTTTTCACCCATTATATGTATTTCAGTACAACTCTTGACGTAATTAGTTGCAACCTTGAACAAGGTTGGCCACCATAGGACACATTAAAGCACTTTCGCTACTGTTCTCTTTCCAGAATGGTGTCCACTAGCTTCAAGCTTATGACAGTGGTCTAGGACACCTGTTATTTCCTCCTAAGGTATACACCTCCTCCAGATGTAGACTGCTCCCTCACGGAATAAGTGTGGTTCCTCCCACTGGTAGAAGTGAATGTCTACCAAGAACTTGTCTTGCTTGATCTTTGGTCAGTCTGTCGGATCTTCTTGGAGACGAGGTAATTCACGATGTTGGCATACCATGGGATAGCTTTATCTAGAAAGGTTCGTGTGATAGGAATGATGGTTTACTCAAAAGCTTTTGCCTCAATGATTCTGGAAAGGTGATCTACCACCACATTCTAGACTACAGATTTGTCACAGATTTTGAGGTCAAACTCTTGAAGGAGAAGGATCCATATGATCATATGAGGTTTGGAATCCTTATTGCTTTGTAAGTATTGGATGGTGGAGTGATATATGTAGAAAATCACTTTGGATCCCAGAAGATGCAATATGAACTTTTCCAAGGCAAAAACTACCGCTAGAAGGTCTTTCTCGGTGACGGTGTAGTTCTTTTGAGATTCATCTAATGTTCTGATAGTGTAGTGAATAGTGAACACCACGTTATTTTTCCATTGTCCTAACACAGCATTGATGGACTAATCCGACACACCCGTCGTAATCTCAAGTGGCAATATCCAATCCGACGATTGCAGGATAAGGGAATGAATAATTACGTATTTTAACTGTGTGAAGTCTTGGAGCACACGGTCATCAACAATAAATTCATTTACTTGCCGAGAATTTCAATCAACAATCAGGCAAGTTTGCTAAAATTTTTTATGAATCGTTGGTAGAAACTGATGTGCCCTAAGAATGATCGAACTTACTTGATATTGGTAGGTGGGTGACGAAACCGAAATCACACTTTTTAAAGAGGATGTGTTTATTTGTCGTGCTAAAAAAATAATGATTTATCGTTTGTTGTAGGCGACAATCGGAATTTGTCAAGAAAATAACCACACAAAATATTCGTCAATCTTAATCAATGCGGTTTTATGTTTATTTTACTTGGGCAAGTCCTAAGGTCGAACACAAGGAGGCAAAGGAACAATTTAGAATTATGTCTATCAAAATTCGTGCACGATTTTTGAAGCGTTCTTTTTTTGTAATTTTTAATGCAATAAAGGATGCAAAATGCAATTTTGGCCTATTTTAGGGACTAAAATGTAAAAGTCAATCAAACTATGTCCGAAAAATACGAAACTTGGTCACGGTGCAAAATATGATTAAATAAATGCACTATAATTTTTTTGGAATTTTTGGATGCAATATGGTTTTTTTATGAATTTTTAAATACAAACAAAATGAATTTCAATATTTAATTATAATAAATATTAAACCTAATTATTTTCAAGGAATAAAATTATCTGAGATCTATCACTAGGTGATTGATCTCAGAAAAATTCTAAATCTTGAAAATACTAGTTTCAATACCTATTAAAATCAAACACTAAAATATGCAAAATGAATTTTACAAGTGCATGCAAATGCAAATCTTTTTGGGCACAATGTCAAGCACAATTAAGTCTACAATATGTTATTTTTTTGGGAATTTTTAGAGCAACGGTTAATCAAATAAAAATTTTAAAGTATGAAATAGGCAAAATATGCAATTTTCTACAGAATAATTAATTATTAATTAAGAATCAATCACAAAAATCTCCATGATATGTCAAACTGTAGAGAATTATCTGAGGAACACAGTGCTATTTTTGGATAAATAAAATATGCAATGTAGAGGTCTAAAATGAAGGAGAAAGACAGGGGTACAGATGCAATAAATATAAATAAAATATGCAGGGGCCTAGTTGTAATTACCAAGAACACCAGGGGCTTTCTGCAAAATCTCTAGAGGGGCACGTGCGTGGCACCTACCCTCTGGCGGCGGAGGCTATGGCGTGATTGAGAGAACTTCTAGGGGGCATGTTGCAAATATCCCCACGTCACGTGATAATCACGTACGCTTGACAGGTTCGGTGGGAGGACGGGCTCGGAGCTCCACATGTTATGGTCTCGTGCCTCAGCTTGGCCCGATGCTGATGGCTTGGAGATTGGCTCGAATGAAGGCTCTGGGAGGATCTGACCCGTCGATGAGCTTTATCTGATGTGATCCAACGGTTGCTTGTGCGCAAATGCTTCGACGGCTCAGATGCTTGAAGCAGCTTGATCAGTCTGCAACGGATGGCCAACACACGGCCAGGGGTCATCGGAGGAGCGGCGGTCGGTGTTGGATCGTTGATCAAAGCAGGAGCGCTCGGTCGTTATTGACAAACCCCTATCCTGGTCAGTGATGGACGTTGGAGTCGATGGCGTAGTCATCGATGGTGGGCGTGATGTTGATGATGACGGAACTCTGGAGTGGTGTCGACGGGGTGTTCGTCGGAGATGAAGTTGAAGACAATCGAGGCTCGATGGGGAAGATGGACGGTGGATGTATATGAAGCGATGGAGAGCGATCATGATGATTGGGGGTGGGTGATGATCGGGTGATGTGAGGCGAAGCGGAGATGAAGATGGGGATGACTACCGGAGATAAGAGGTGAGGAGGAAGAGTAGGGAGAAACCTGGAAGAGCAGGGCTCAATGACGCGCGAGAGAGAGAGAGAGAGAGCTGGAGCTAAGCAGTGGCACTGATGGCGGAGCTGCGACGAGGAAGGAGGTCCTCGGATCATGCTGATGGTGGGGCTTCGCTGGCTGTCACTACCGGAGAAGGAACTCAACGTGCGAACGGCGGATGAAAGGCGAAGTTGGTGCGGCTAGTTCTTAAATAAGCTCTTGGTGTGGTCGGCGATGGAAAGGGCGATTGGATGAGATTCGACGAGGATTTGATTCAATAGGATGTTGACGAGATCGGAAGGGGGGAATCAGGTGATTGAAGATGGCGGTCGGTGATTGATCTTGGGGGATCAGCGAGGGGCGAAATTCATGGGCGACGGAGATAATCGCAGGCGGATTGAGAAAGGTGCGCCTGGAGGAAGATGACCCCTGGGCCATCCGATCGGGCGATAATTGGATGGCCCAGATGGGTCCACGTGGCGGGCGAGGGAATAAAGGCGAGGCACGTGCTTGGCGCGTGCCTGGGTGGCACGTGCCTCGCACGTGCGGGGGAATTTTTTTTATAAAACGAATAATAAATAAAGCCAAAAATGGCTGACATGTGGCGGCTCTAGGAGCGGCCACGTGTCAGCACCATAAAAAATGAAAAAAAATACTTTATAAATTCAAAAATAAATAATAAACGACCTCGGATCAAAAAAACTTCTTCACAAAAATTGCTCGTCTTGATGAGATCTACAACTTTCATGAAGACATCAAAACCAAAATCGATCAAATGCAGGAAGTGATTTTTTTGGGGTATCTCATGTACATAGAATACCTTGATTTTTGGGTTTTGTAATTTTTATATCATTTTTAAACTAGATAAAAATCCAGAAAAAATATGGTAAAATTAAAGATAAATAATTACACACTAATCTATTTTTTGGATTTTTATTAATTAAGAAAATGAAGAAATAAAATCAAATATGAACAAGACTGATTTTGTACATTCAGTTAGTGAAGACTCGGACCCAATTTGTTTCTTTGATTTCAAGCTCAATTTAGATTTGGATTTTTGCGTATTTTAATAAAACTTTTATCAAAGAAGACAAATGAAAAAGAAACAAACTAAAATAGGTAAATATGTACATAAACTAATAGGTCAAAAAATGCTAAAATACAAAATGTACAAAAGAGGCCCAAAATCCAACTTTCACATATGAGCTCTGGTTCACTTCAACTTGGTCTTGTTTTGAAGGTAATTGAATGTACATTACTTCAAAAGTGAGTAGTATTAAAACGTACACTGGATGGGGAAGATATGAGGGTTTTAGTCCGGAAATCCTAGAACTATGGTTTGGGTTTTTGGTCCACTTATTTGGATTGGTTTTTTGTATTTTTCATTTATTCTTGTTAGTGATATGTACACAGTAGTGGTGGTTTTGGGTTATTCGGAGTTAGCATGAATGAGTTAAAAATACGGGAAGTTAGGCTATTTGCAGGTCAATTTTGGTTGAGATTTTTGGCTTCTTATTTTATGCAAAAATAATGGATAAAATGCAATTCTTATGAAAACATGCATGAATGCTATTTATGCATAATAGATGCCAAAATGTTGTTCATTTTGAGGGATTTGAGATTAATAAATGATATTTAGAGTGATGAGTCCGAGATTCATCACTGGTTCGAGCTTTGAAATCACCCCCACCTTGGCTAGGTCAACTTCCATGCCAGGTTTCAATAAAACGTGACCCAGCACGATCCCCTCTATCACCATGAAGTTGCTATTCTCCCATGAGAGCACGAGGTTCACTTCACATCACCTCTGTAGGACTCGATCTAAATAGTCAAGACATTGATTGAATGAATCCCGGTAAATCGAGAAATCATCCATTAATACCTCTATAAAACTGCCCATCATGCCGGTAAATACAGCTAGCATACATCGTTGAAATGTAGCGAGGGCGTTGCACAGCCTGAACGGCATCCGTCAGAAAGAGTATGTCCCAAATGGAAAGATGAATGCCATCTTCTCTTGGCCTTCAAGCACGATTGTGACTTGGTTGTATCCAGAATAGCTGCCCAAGAAGCAGAAGTATTCCTTCACAGCTAGTCTCTCGAGAATTCGGTTGATGAAGTGCAATAGAAAGTAATCCTTCTTTGTAGTGAGGTTCAGACGTCTATAGTCAACACAGACTCGCCGCGAGGTTGGCAATCTGGACATAATATCTTCTCTTTTGTCATTAGTAACAAGTGATCCTGGAATTCTTGGGCACCACATGTAGGGGACTTACCCATTTGCTGTCAGAGATGGGATATATGAACCCTACATCACACCATTTCTGAATTTCCTTCATGACAACCTCCTAGTGGTTTGGATTCAGTCTCCTATGGAATTCGCAGGAAAGCCTGCTTTCATCTTCTAGGTAGATGTGATGCGAGCACAAGGATGGATTGATCTCGTGGAGATCCGATATGTTCCAGCCTATCGTCTTGTGGTTTCGTTCAAGAGCCTCCATCAGACAAGATTCTTTGTCTTCGGTCAGATGAGCATAGATTATGACCGAATACATGTTTGGTTCTCCCACAAGGAAGGCATACTTCATGTTAGAGGGCAGAGGTTTGAGCTCTGATGGAGGGAGAGCTACTTCAGTGGTGACTTTGTCGATTACTACAGGTATTGGTTCATTCAACAATTTGGTGTCCACCTGTGGTAGTTTAACTCCTTCATTCAAGGATTCACAAAATTTTTCAATGATGTCCTCGTGATTACAGAAATCTTCAATAATCTGTTCTTGGTCTTTGAGGCTCAGGGGACCCACATAAAATTCGTCAAGAGCATTAATGAAGATCTCATTCATCGGTGACATAGGAAAATTTGACTGCTTTCTCCACTCCTTCCTTAGGGAAGAGGAATTCATTGATCTCAATGTCATCCATGAATAAGTTTGTATCTTGAATTTCTTCCAGAAAGTCTTAGTCTTCCTTGCAGTAAGGCGCAAGCACACTCGTCATAGATGCAGCCTCTGTCGGTTTCGGCTCAGTTATGGTCTTTATCTGCACTTTGTGGTTGCTGGAGCTGAAAGTGATCTCTTCAGTGTCGCAGTTCACTACTGCCTCAGCTGTTAGGATGAATGACTGACCAAGGATGATGGGGTGTGGAGCAGAGGTGTAGAGACGTCCGTGTCTACTACAACAAAATTAACAGGGAACTGGACTCCTTGAACTGTGATGATCGCGTCCTCCAACATGCCCCTAGGATGCTTGATTGACTTGTCGACAAACTATATAATCATCTTGGAAGGTTTAAACGATCCTAACCTGAATTCTGAGAGTAGGAAGCTGGCATAAGGTTGATAGAGGACATGTTGTCGAGCAATGTTCGCTCGAACTCTTGATTGAACATGCTGCACTTGATGAGTGGTGCTCCCTTTTCTTCTTATTAGGGAGATTGTTGATGGCATTGATGGTGGCCATGGTGAGTATATGTTTCTCATTCTTTCCATTCCGGCTTCTAGAATTGTGGGGGCGAGGGCGATGCCTTGTTGTACATGCTTCTTTGAGTCCTTCTTCACTGCAGGCATGGCTTTCATCAATGGCATATTTAAGACTATGTTCTGAATGATTTCCACAATCGAAGGATCAGCTAGAGCATTTTTCAAATTTTTGATTTTTTTGGTCTTTTTCATACTTTAGGAAATGGAATATGTACATAATCAAAAACTTTTTTATTCAAAATTTTATCCATATCAGTGTGTACATGTAGATGGAAAAATGTGTAAAGATATCTACAAGTGGTGGACCAAAAAAATACAGGTTTAGCTTCGTGGGCTAGCTCTGGATCTGTTGCATGTGTGGGCATCTCTAATGCTGGCTGAACTCCATCGGGTCTGGTGCTACTTCTATCTTTTTATGTTTCTTTTGTATTTTCTTCATTTTATGTTCTTTTTCTACAAATGGTTGCTCCTCTAAAAAATTCTTTGGCTCCTTTTGATATCCGAGCTGATGAATCGCCATAAGAAGCAATATGCTTTGCCTTCGTAGTTGTCAATGGTTGAAGTGTTCTACCGCTCTTAAGAGTAATAGCGTTAGATATAAATAAGTTATTTTCATATGAATCGAGTAAAACACCGCAAGCTACTTGCTCCTTGCGTCAGAAATTATTTGGATTGGCCTCATCCTGGGCTAGGATGACGATTTTGGTAGTCGTCAGGTCGTCAATCTTTTGGCTCATTTTAGCCATTTTTTTCATTAATTGCTCCAGACAAACAAGAGTCAGTTTACCAGTGCGGTCTCAGAAGACTCAGTCTGATTAGGCCTTTGAATCTGGTAATACTAGGGAGACAATTGTTGGTATCCCTAGGAGTAGTGACAAGGAGGGGGACGAGAAGAGTACGGATGGTACTGCTAAGAGGAATTCTGATATTCAGCAGCTAGCTATTGATGGTGATACTGTGACTGCCAGTAAATGGGCTACTATTCTCCTTGCCTCTAATTGTTTCCATATTGTGAAGGCTGCTGATACTGGGATTGGTAGGGTTAAAAGTTCCTACCACCCTGCTGTTGGTGGTGGTATGCTCAGTTGGCCGAGTTCTGCCCTTGGAATTGTCCCTGAGGACGGATCAGTTGTTG
Organism: Ottelia alismoides; assembly: GCA_037367405.1. Lineage (NCBI taxonomy): Eukaryota > Viridiplantae > Streptophyta > Magnoliopsida > Alismatales > Hydrocharitaceae > Ottelia > Ottelia alismoides. The sequence continues at coordinate 201,073 of JAZKJV010001924.1, read as the reverse complement.
TTCATTGTCTCACACACCATTCACTTATTGAATGTGCGGCGAGGGTGGAAAGAACTGCTCCTGGTATACAGGTTGGAGCTCAGGCTGGTACAACACCATCTGGGTCTGTTACTACAATGGATGTTGCTCAGGGGCCTGCACATAGTATATGTGTTGGACAGGCTGAGATGGTAGAGGACTCAGTTGAGGAGGTTGTATCGGTGCAGGCTCCTTCTGCTCAGCAGAAGTCTTAGTGGTAGCAGACACCAAGTTGCAGGAGTTGATTGTCTAGAAAAGCATCTCCAACTATGTAGCAATCTGATCAAGCTTGTCCAAACCATAGTTTCTTTTTTCAATCACAACGAGTTTTTCGAGTTCTTGTGACCACTTCTCAATGATATCTACCTTGGAAAAATGGCTCCCTATGATTCTCAGGCTGGAGCTCTCATCCTTGTCCTCTGCATGCGTCGCCATATTGACAGTCTTGTGACTGGATGGGGGCAACTTCATGTATGCACGCGACGAAGATTGAGCATCCACTCCTTTGGCAATCTCCTCAAAAATTTCCCAAACCACATCTTTGTCCTAGTTAAAGTGTGAGCCACCATTGGCAGCATCCACTAATCTTTATCTCTCAAGTGTCAACCTACCAAAAAAATGTTGCACCGGACTGGTCTTTGGAGTCTCATGGTGGGGACACTTTTCCTACAGATCTCCGAATCTTTCCCACACTTCATGGATGTTCTCGTGGGGCTGATGGATGAAACTGGAGATACAGGTGCACATTTGATTCAAGAGACTGAGAGGGTAGAACTTGTGAAGAAATGAAAACTTCAGCTCCTCCCATATCTTCGCTACATTCCTCAAATGGTTAACCCCATAAAGGGCCTTGTCGTGGAGAATAAATGAGAAGGCAGCCATCTTGACCACCCCTAGAGGAATGTTGGGGTAATGAGTTGTTGCACAGATGCGATCAAATTATTTTAGGTGGATGTATGGTTCTTCAGTTGTTTCCCCATGGAAGGATGGGAGCATAGATAAGAACAACAGATTCAGCTCAAAATGGGCATGAATGGGTGGAATCTGAATCCACTCGGTGACATGGCCTGCCCCAGGGTTGTAAGTCTTCTTGAATGTGGGCTTGGGCTACGATGGTCTTGCCTCTCCTCCTTCATGACCGGGTCCACCTACTAAATAGTTATCTTCTGCATCCTCCATGTTCATCTCATCTTCTCTGTTCAGATCATCCTATCGTCTGCCATCTCTCTCATCAATCCTCCTCCTCAGATCATTAAGTATCCCTCCTGAAAGGCAATCTGGGCCAATCCTGATTTGTCAACTGTTGTTGGATTGCTTGAATCGAAGTGAGGAGCTGGTTGTAGACACCATTCTATGTGGTCTACTACCCTTCCCCTTATTCTGGATGATCTGCTAGTTGGGGCTGCGGTCCATTTCCTCTTCCTGTAGGAGCCATTTCTAGTTCTACCTGTGATTTTGGCCCTGAATTAGGTGCTTGATCTGTATAATTGAATAAACCATGATGGTGAATATGCATTTCATCATCTTTGTTCATTTATTTTAGCTTAAAATCCCTTATAAAAGACCTATAAATATCACTAACTTCATTCTCTTACTAATTCTAATTATTGTGTAAATATTGAATATTTATCACTAATTTAACCGAAAATAAATAAAGAAATAAATAAATAAAGGAAAAAAGAATAAAATAAAGGACTGTATATATGCAATAGATACATGCTAGATATAGGCTAAATCAGATCCCGAGTGAAGGACAAGACTTGACCTGATTGATGAAGCCAGAAATCGGGCGGTCTAAATGTGTCTCACACAAGGCGGAGACAAAGTCATTGTGGCGACCACTCAAAATCTGGAATTCAGTCAACAATTAACCCACGACAAATAAATCAAGCAATAAAAGTAAATGTGGAGTTAAAATTTATTATAACTCTAAAAAATATGTGTATAATGCAAGTAATGTGTAGAGTGTCGAACACCGGGAACAAGCAAGACAGATCGAGGCAAAAAGCTCAAAACTGTGAATGTGATGTATTTGCCTATCTATGCTATTTTTTGTGGGTTTTTTATTTTATATATTTTTTAATTTTCTTTTTTTTTATTTTTTCCTTTTTAATTTTTCCGATTTTCCGTTTTTTTATATTTTATATGTTTTTTATATTTTCTTTTCTTTTAATAAAATAAGTATACAATATAAGAAAAGGAAGATAATATATTTATAAAAAGAGGTAGAAATAGTCAAAATTCAGGAAATGGAATATTATTTGCCTTTTTATATTTTTCTAATGTTTTTATGATTTTTCTATTTTTTTTCTATTTTTTTGGTATTTTTAAAGTCAAAAATACTGAAAACAAAGAATAAACTGAAAATTTGAAATTAAAACGAGGATGAAAAATGTCAAATAGAGTCAAAAATTCCTTAAATTAATTTTCAAATAAAGATAATAAAACAAAGAAAATTAGGAGATATAAATTGGATTTTTAGGGGTTTTGTTACTTCTAGGAGTTTTCTTTTGTATTTTTTATGATTTTTGGATTGAAGTTATAACACACGTAAATAGGCAAAATAAGTTTTTTGGGGAATTTTTCAAAGGGTTTTGATAATTTTTATGTATTTTCTAATGGAGACAGTAAAGAAAATGCATGTTTTTGAATTTTTATAAATATTAAAATGCAATAAAAATGCAAAATAAAAATATGGCGTGAAAGAGCAACAAAACCGGAAGCTATGCTAATTTTTTGGAACTTTAGGATTTTATAGATGCATGAAATAAATAATGGAAACAAAAAGAAAATACATTCTAGCATGGGTATTTTTGTAAATATCTAGAAAGTTCAGCGGGCAACTTGTAATTTTCTAGAAAATATATAACACAATAAAAATATTTCTTTTCCAAATGTTAAATCCAAAACTCACAGGGGGTACTGTGCAAATTGTCCAATGTCATGTGCGTCATGCACGTGACTGTTAGGGATTGTTCTGTAAATATTCAAAAACCTGTTGGTCAAGATGCAAATTTGCCAAGAATTTTACACTGAATTGAAAAGTTCCTGGAATAAATAGAAATACACAAAGTCGCGAGGGTCCCCCCGCAAAAATCGCTCAAAAAGTTACTGGACAAGTTATGTGAGGTGACGTGGATAGGGGCCTAGGTGCAATATAGAAAAGTTCAAGGGTGTTTTTGTAAAAATTACAAAACTGTTAAAATGCATATGAATGTTTCAAGGCTAAATGTTAAATACAAAAACTCTCGGGTAAAATGATGCAAAATACCCTAGCACTGGCGATCCGATGGCGGGGGTCTTTTCACTTGACACGTGGAGAGCCTCGGATGCACGATACCCCTTCGTGGATGAGTGGCCAGGATTAGATCCTGGCCCTTAATCGAACTGTTGTGGGACGAGGGGATCCAAAAATGGCTGCTTGCCTGGACGACATCCCTTGATCGGATGACAGAGGGTGGCGTTGAAAGAACAAGGAGGAGCTCCGACTGGGCGAAGTTCCCCGAGCTCTTCCTCCAGACTCCGGCAGACTTGAAGCTTGCAAAATGGCACGTTCTCTTCCAGGAGGCTTCCTCTGGTGGCTTGAGTTCACAAAAGGGACCGGCGTGGACCGGAGGGGCTCGCACGACGACGGTGGAGATTTGGAGCTCCGAGGATCTCCGGCTAACCTTCAAAACTACTCTAGTTGCGGCTTTGGCATTCAGATCTGCACAGGAAAGGTTAATCTGTCGAGGGCAAATGCCTCGACGGTTGGAGAAGCGAAGGGATGCGGAGGACGGCGAGATGGTCGGACCGCCGGAGTAAGCTTCGGCGAGGGTTCGATTTAGGGATCGAATGGGTGGAACGCGGAGAAAATGATTGGATTTTTATCCTTGGATTATGACGAACAAAGAAAACGCAAAAGAAAAATGAACCTCAAAGGTGAAGAACACCTGAGGAAGAACCTCAACGGTGAGGGTGTTCGCCGGAGGTGGTGGAGCTGCCTTGATGCTTCTTCGACCGACCTGACGCGCGGAGAATGAAGTTGTCACCTTCCTCTCACGATTGAGCACGAAAGGGGGAGCGAAGCTGGTGCAAAAGGGGTTCAAAATCGAGGAGGAAGGTCGTGGGTTGAATAAGAAGGGTTGATGGGATGGCTCTGGCGCTCCAAAGATCGAGGGAGATCGACGAAATCGCTGGTCCTTAGCCCAAGGAGAAGCTTGGGCGTGTAAGACCGACATTTGAGGCTCAAAAGTCAAGAAGACCTCTATACGAAATAATGATAGATGTAGGCTCGAAAAAGTCAAGAAATTGGGTCAAAACGAGGTCTGTGAGAGGGAACAGGGGCGGGTCAGAGAGTTGACCTGCGGTCAACTCTCGGACCCTCCTGGTTGGTCCACGTGGACCAACTAGGAAAACCCTGCAAAAATTAATTGTTAATTCATTTTAAAATAGAAAATGAATTTATTATTTTTTGTTATTAAATAAAAAAATTTATTATTTTATAAAGTATTTTATTATGATTTTATTTATTTTTCTGAGGTTTAAAAATACAAGTTGTTTTTTATGGCCTATATAGGTATACATGTCTATATATTTTAATATGTTATTTTTATTTTGTATATTTAATTTTATTAATTTTGTTTATTATTTTATATATTTATAACTTATTTTTATACTTTTAAATATATTTTTATTTAATTTTTCTGAAGTGTTTTGTACACTTAATAAAATAGAAGTATTATTTAATAGGTATATGTATTGGTATTATACCTATGTGTTGTATATAGGTCTTTTATTTTTTGTGTTTTCTTTAGTGTTTTATTCTGATTTTATTATACATATATATTATAAATAATATTTACAAAATTATAAAATTATAAAATTATAAAAATAATGAATAATAAATAAAATGAATATTTTAATCTGTACAAGTATACAATAAGGGTCCAAAACTCAACTTTCAAACTGTAGCTCCGCAAAATACGAAACCACCTTCATTAAATAGTTTATTAAAAATTATATACAATTAAAGGTGATTTTGATATATTTTGAGTTTTTATTTGAGAGATACAACTATGGGAAGTTGGGATTCTGGAATCTTATTCAGGTCATAACTTTTTATCTGTACATTATTTTTATGTGAAATCAATTTTGTATTTTTCTATATTTAATTATCTACAACTTTCTTTATAAAGTTTCTTTATTTGAGGTATAAAAAGTGGAACTAAAAATAGATCCCAAAATGAATAAAGAATGAATTGAATAAAATGGAATTTTATTGGTTTCTGGCCCTTATCTCTCCCTACTTTATTCCTTATCGACCTATTCATCTAGATGCCTAGGTCTCGGGGTTTCAGATCATAAAATATTTACTATATATTATTCCTTTTTGTTTCTTTTCTTTATTATTTTATTTTGGCTTTAAAAACTGTATTTTATACAATATTTACACACACATGCATGGATGCTAAAATGCAGTAATTAAGGGAATTTGCATTCATTTGCCAGGGTTTTTGAGACCAAAATGATAGAATAAAGATGATGAAATGTGGATTCATCATCCACCTATACTTGCCTTTGATAGTCCCTAGCAAACACTTATGAATAAGTGTAGAAAGAGAAAAACAAAGAAAACAAAAAGAAGAAATTTACATAAATTTTATTTGTCAAACTTGTCTTCACAAAATCAAAGTTTGGAGGTTAAGTCGGACCTTTGGAATTTTAGTACGGGCGGAACCTTGATGGGAGTAGGATTTAAAATCCAACAGCCTTCGAGAATCCCAAAACTCTGCTCAAGTCTTCTCAATAGCCAGGTCAGAAATATTTCAACTCATACGCAAACCCTTACGACTATGAATCTGACTCGTACAGTGTAAGTGATGGTGGCTCTCTCCAACTAGAATGACAAAGAGTCTGACTTCTCCAATACGACAACCCAATTATTCCCCAATCCAATAACTCCTTCCTCGAGGAGCGGGGTATTCCCTTCTAAGTTCAAGTGGCAACTAGCACAAGAGGAGGGGGTAAAGAGAAAAATGCACGGTAGCCAGTGTAGGTACCTATCCTAGGATGCAAGACAAGTGTAGTCAAGTCATCTAAATGCAGGCCCACATGATTTGACTTTGGCGCTCAAGCTTGCTTATTTTCTATACAACATATGTACACTCCGACAGGCATTTTATTTTTGTATAGGCCTGTCCACTTTTTTGGAGTTTTTTTTAATACTATTTACAACAACATTTACATAGCGAGTTTTTCCTCTAGAGCCAGTAGACTACCCCTCTTTTGAAGCTTTATTGCAACCCATACTCGCTTATCTTTAGAATTCCTCGTCATTGGACAGGTTGGGGTGCACTTCCCTCCCTAGAGGAGGACAAATGTTTCCACTTGTGTGTGTCTCATACCGACAAATCCAACCCCCTCACTACTCCAATTGAGTTGAGCCTTGTGAAAGGTGCAGGTGTACAAGTTAGGTCATTATCAACAAGAGTCGTGTGCTCCGAAATACTCTACTTAGGCAGTCAAGAATCCATTGAACCAAGTCTCGTGATCCTCAAAGAATTAAGTCAACCAGACCTGAAGTACCTTAATTCCAGCTCCTGTAAGGTTCCTGTTATTAGGTAGATTTTAAGGTCCAATCAAGCTCCAATCTTCGGATTTTACTTAGACTTGTTCAACTATCAAACTCAATCCAAAAAATGTGAATGCTATGCAAATGCTATGCAGAATGCAGAAAATATTTTTGTGATGCAATTTTCAAAGATTTTGAACTTTTTATGGATTTTTGAAAAGATGATGCATATGCATTTTTTGTAATTTTTCAAAAAGATTATTAAACATTTTTGGTATTTTAATTTTGCAAATATTTTTTGGATTTTTTTTGAAAACAAAAAGATTTTTGGCTAAAAACTAGGTACAAATATTTAAACGGGGAAGCTTCTTATACCTACAAGAAGTAGATTTTAAGAATTTACAAGGGGTAAGTGGTCGATTTTATAAGTATATATATATAATGAATTTTGGTATGATGTATCTATTCCTCAAACTTATTTGAAAAGGGTTTTTCAACAATTTTTAAAACTATAGTCCAAAATAATTCTTGAAAAAAATTTTACAAACATGTACACGCATTTGAAAATCATTTTGCAGAGGTTTTTCAAATAGTATAGATAGATTTTTCAAAATGTTTTTGCAACCATTTTCAAACCATTTGCAAATCATTTTTCAAATATTTTATTTCACACAAAGAGAATAAATGTTTCAAACCAAAATGTTTTTACAAAGTTTGAAAACATGTAACAAAATGTTTTCCAAATAGTTTTCGAAAGATTTTCACGAAGATTTTCAAACTATTTTTCAAACATTTTACAAAAAATATTTGCATCTGATTTATTAATCAGTACATACAAAAAGAATTTGAGGAATAATCAACATCTTTTTATTAAGGTTTTTAATGAATTTTAAGTATATTTATTAATAGAAATACAAAGATACGAGTTATGGATAAAGTATATACACAGTATATACAACCCCCCTATACTTAGCTTGAGCTATATCCTCATAGATCGAAGAGAAAATAGAAGACATAACTCGTACTGAATATAGACAAGTCTAATAAATAAACGAATGAAGAAATGAACGAATGAGGAGATGATCATCCCCCCTATACTTAGGATCATATAATCCTAAGTATAGCAGACTGTAAACAAAACAGGGAGGATCAAGGGTGGGAATGAACAGATCGTACTCAGATTGTCTCCCCCATACTTAGGGTAAGATATCCCTAAGTATAGACAAGAAGAGGAGACAATGGATAGGATCGAAATAAATGAAAACTCGGGGTGCACACCCCCCTATACTTAGGACAAAGTACGTCCTAAGTATAGAAGACTGACAACAAGGGACGACACCTTTTGATAGATAAAGAAGGTAGAAAAGGAAAAGAAGAAAAGAATAAATGAGAATAAACAGATCACAGCTCAGTGTGCGCACCCCCCTATACTTAGGACAAGGCATATCCTAAGTATAGTAAAATCATAAGATGACGACGGGGTGGCAGACATAGCGGAAGAATGAATGAATAATATGGACATTTATGGATCTAAACAGTGGAAGATGGAAGTGATGATCATGTATGAGATTCAGATGATATGAGTCAAAGAGCACATTTCATACCAGATGAATGGGGGCAACGTCAACGATCTGCGGATCATGATCTACATATAGTTTCAGGCACTGACCGTTAACCCGAAAGGTAGAGGAAGATGACAACTCGGATATATCAATACTTCCATTATCATGTACCTTTCTGACCACATAAGGACCTTTCCATTTACTCTGCAATTTCCCCGGAAATAACTTAAGCCTAGAATCAAATAACCATACACGTTGATCGGGCTCAAACTGTTTATAGTTTATATGCGAATCGTGCCATATCTTCACTTTTTCCTTGTACTGTAAGCTGCTCGAAAAGGTTGTATCTCTCAGTTCCTCCAGGGCTGCCAACTCGGGATCCAATAATAACTCTATAACTGTCTATAGTGACTTGTGCTTGATTTCCACTAGTAAGTGGCATGACTTGCCATAGACGAGACGAAAGGGAGATGTCCCTAATGGAGTCTTGAAGGAAGTCTGATAGGCCCACAAGATCGAGTCCAAAAGCTGTGACCAATCCTTTCGGTCTGGGCGAACTTCCTTCTGTAAAATGGTCTTGATCTCTCTGTTCGAAACTTTAGCAAGACCATTAGTCTGAGGGTGATATGGAGTGGCAACACGATGGTCAATGCTGAACTCATTTGCAAGGGCTCTTACCTTGTCGTTGATAAAGTGAGACCCCCCGTCTGAAATTAGAACTCTAGGTACCCCGAACCGTGAAATGATATTTTTCCTCAAAAATCGATGCACAGTCTTAGCATCTGCGGCTCGGGCGAGGATGGCCTTGACCTAATGACTCACATAATCCATAGCAAGCAAAATGTACTCAAACCCCTGACTCTTAGGAAATTGGCCCATGAAATCAATGCCCCATGTGTTAAAAACTTATAAAAGTGAATGGGTTGCATGGGCATCATATCTCTCTGTCCGCAAGTACCCATCTTCTGACAGTCAGTACACCTCTTCACGAATTCGTTTGAATCCTTGGAGAGTGTAGACCACCAAAGGCCGGATTGGAGCACCTTATGCGCTGTCCATCTCCTAAAATAATGTCCTCCTGCCTCAAGCTTGTGGCAGTAGGTGAGGACGCTATGTTACTCTTCTGGAAGAATACACCTCCTCCAGATACTATCCCCTCCTTCATGATAAAGGATGGGATCCTCCCATTGGTATGACCTGGACTTCGCAAGGAAAGTCTCCAGTCGCTGCCTGGGCCAACCTTGTGGAACCGTCTTGGTGACAAGATAGTTCACAATGTCGGCGTATCATGGAAGCGAGGCAATAGCAAGGATCACCTCACTTGGAAATGTCTCTGTAATAAGTGCACTGGGCTCAGATTCCTCAAGGTTCTCTAATATGGAGAGGTGATCTGCCACCACATTCTTAACTCCAGGTTTATCCTAAATCTCAATATCAAACTCCTGGAGCAGAAGGATCCATCTGGTATGTCGAGCTTTGGCGTCCTTCTTGGCCATAAGGTACCGGATGGCGGTGTGATCTGTAAAGATAGTCACTCTAGATCCCAGAATATATGATATGTACTTATCCAAAGCAAAGACTATAGCTAGCATCTCCTTCTCAGTCACAGTGTAATTCCGCTGAGCGGCATCTAAAGTCCGTTTAGCGTAGTAAATGGCATACGGCAATCCATCCCTCCTCTGTCCAAGCATAGCCCCTACGGTAAAATCAGAAGCATCCGTCATGATCTCAAATGGGAGAGACCAATTTGTTGGCTGAAGGACATGAGCCTTAACAACTAGATCCTTGAGAGTCTCGAAGGATGCAAGACACTTATTATCTACAATGAACTCGGAATCTTTTGTCAGCAAATCAGTGAGCGGTCGGGCAATACTACTGAAGTCCTGAATGAACTGTCGGTAGAAACCGACATGCCCCAGAAAAGACCGCAATTGACACAGATTGGACGGTGGATTGAGTTTTCTGATGATATCCACCTTGGTCGGATCAACCTCCATGTCCCTATTGGAGATGATATGACCAAGGACCATCCCTTGAGTCACCATGAAGTGGCTCTTCTCCCAAGATAAGACAAGATTGAACTCTATGCAGCACTGAAGCATACTGTCTAGGCAGTCAAGACAAGTATCAAACCCATCGCCATAGACCAAGAAGTCATCCATGAGGATATCTAAACAGTCACCCACCATGTCCGAGAAGATGGACAACATGCACCTTTGTAATGTCGCCGGGGCGTTACACAAACCAAAGGGCATCCTTCTGAAAGCAAATGTCCCAAATGGATAGGTGAATGTCGTTTTGTCCTTGTCTTAAGGCGCAATGGCCACTTGGTTATAGCCAGAGTACCCGTTAAGAAAACAATAGTGACTCTTCCCAGCTAGACTCCCAATAATCTGATCAATAAATGGCAGTGGGAAATGATCCTTCTCTCATTCAACCGTCTGTAGTCCACACAGACCCTTCAAGAAGTGGGTACCCGGGTAGCTATCTCCTCTCCAGACTCACTCACAACTGTAGTGATACCCGTTTTCTTGAGTACCACATGTACTGGACTAACCCACTTGGAGTCGGAGATGGGGTAGATAAAATCGATGCTCCACCATTTTGATATTTCCTTCATGACCACATCTCAAAGATTCACGTTTAGCCGCTGGAACTCACGCGAGGGCTTGGCATCCTGTTCGAGGTAGATATGATGGGAGTACAGAGCCGGACGAATTCCATGGAGATCAGCTATACTCCATCCTATTGCCTTGGAGTTTCTTTCAAGAACCTCCATCAAATGAGATTCTTTCTCTCCAGTCAGAACTGATGAGATAAAGACTGGGTGCATATCTGGCTCACCCGTAAGGAATCTATACTTCAACGACTACGACAAGGGATTCAATTCTGGGCAACTGGAAGCTGGCAAATCTGGCTTCTGATATGTCTGAGTGAAGGCTACCAAATCTGAATGAGAGCTCTCATTGTGCATGAAAACCTGATGAAGGGAACCCTGTTGGAATATATGTAAACTGTGCTGGCTCACTCTCCGTCCTAGATGTCAGCTCAAAAGGAATCGGACATGGCAAGTAATCATCAAAGTCATCCCAATCAATGTCTGAATCCGAGGGATCTGAATCAGAAGAACATGAATGAAATTCTGCTTCACCACTCATCCCGCAACTATCGGCCTCTAATGTATCCTATGCCAGGGGTATGCTCTCCAAACTCTAGCCTGCCATAAGCTGTAAGTACGCTAAATCTGTGGGCAAGGCGAGGGATTGTGCTATTGGATCTGCCCAAATTGCTTCATCATCTGTCATCACAAAGTCGCACTCCTGGTGGACGTCTTGCTCAACCTTTGTCATCTGCTCTGTGTCATTGAATTACTCTGAGCATGCTGAATCTCTCACTCTAGTCTCAACGATCATCTCTATTTGTATACTTTCGCCCTCTACGCAAAAGTACACCTTCCTACTATCATGGTCAGATACTGCCTTAGCAATGGCCAAGAATGGGCATCCAAGTATGATGGGGGTATCTGTCACCAACTCAGGGATCTCCATGTCCAATACAATAAAGTCCACGAGGAATTTCAGGCCCTGAATGGTAACGACCATGTCTCTCTACAACCCCTTCGGCCTCTTAATCGACCTATTAGCAAACTGAAGGACTGTCCTGCTCCGATGGAGAGGGCCAAACTCAAATCGGTCAAGTAAGGCTGCCGGAAGGAGGTTGATTGAAGAGTCGTTGTCTAATAAAGTAGGATCAAACCACTGCTCCTGAATCTTGCATCTGACATAGGGAGCTCCTGCATCGGGTTTCTTGGCTGGTAGTTTGATCTGAATGGCAAAACATGTGTCACGGGTAACCTCATCGATCTCTCCTCTATGGTTCCTCCTCTTCATGCGTACTGTAGTCTTCTCTCTCAAGTTATTTTGAAAGAGGGGGATGTTCTCTAGTACCTCTTGTAGAGTCAGCTGGATCTGAAATCTATCAATCATCTGGTTGCTGAACTCTAACTGATAAGTCTTTTTTGGATTTTCTTTTTTATTCCTCTTCGCCAAGCGGAGTGTTTGAGGGAAGGGGATGGTAGGGGCCTCCTCAAATGGAGGGTTAGAAAGAGGTTCATGTTCCTGTGAAGGAATTGAATCCATACAAAGATCATCATGCAACACAAATGGACTCAAAGTAGATAAAGAAACCTTTCCTTTATTCATATTTTTGTTCTTTTTCTTATTACCACAATCCTGAGATACAAAAGGTGGCAACACAACAAGTGGAAGCTCAATAGAAGTGGAAGTGGTGGCCTCAGTACCACCCACGACATCTGTCTTCGCGGCATCAACATCGCGCTCTAGCACAAGATTAAGTGAAATGGTGGCATCATCACCACCGCCCAAATCAGGTGTCACGACGGCCTCAGTATTGTCAAGTGAATCTCTATCCTCGGTGGCATCAGCACCACCATCAGCAACATCATCAGCAGCATCAGCAGCACTACTCTCCTCGTCTGGCGCTCCTGGTTCCTCTTGTTGTTGTCGCTCAGATGAGGTGTCACTGGCTGGCATCCTACCGCTCCTAGTAGTCACGAAATCAGCATTACGCATAAAGAAGACATGTCATGCAAAGAGTCACTAGTAGTGGTATACTCTGTAGACTATACCTGCTCAGATTTCCTCTTCAAATTGTTTGGATTAGGCTCAATCTGTGCTGGTATGGCGGCCTTGCCCTTGATGATATCCCTCATCTCCTGCGGGAACTCATCCATTTCCCACTGGAAGGATGCCTGTTGTTCAGAGAGCAAGCGGGCGAGGTCATCAAGCGTTGGGTTCTCGAAGGCAGGTGCTGGAGAACCGGAAGTGTTCCCATGCTGGAAATGAGGTTGTTGCTGTGAATAGTGAGGGGGAGGCTAGGAGTATGGCTGGTGAGGCTGCTGACACTACCTCCACTGCTGTCCCTGATAAGAGGGACGAGGACCCTGCTGGTACTGCTGGTGGGAGTAATGGGGCTGCAGCTGCTGGCTGCTCTGATTTCCCTGAGAGGGAGACTGCTATTGAGACGAAGTGCCTCCGGTGGTCCAACAGAATCCAGGGTGATCGTGACGAACTCGGGCCTATTGTGGGTATCGGTCATACCATATCCCATTGACTTCCATCAATGGTTCCTGCTCGAAGGGCAGTGGAGGAAGAACTACAGTGGCTGATCCAGCTGGTAGACCACCATCTGAGTGTCCTGAGATGGTGGCGATGCTGGGTAGTACTGTAACTGCGGGACTGGCTCTGCCTGGATGTGGTGAACCTGGCGGTATGTGGCAGAGGGCTGGGTGGAGCTGCTAATGCTGGGATTAGCACGTGAACTGGGAGGCTGCTGAGTGGACGTCTCTGCCTCCTGAATGCATAGGATCTGGGTCTTCAGGTTACTCATGGTCTTCGTTAATTGATCCATCTGCGCAAGACCTTGACTCTGTTTTTTCTCAAGGATCTCGATGCGGTCCAATTTCTCGCTAATGATACCCATGTCGCCTACGGCAGATTCAGCTTGAGCTGCTGCTGCTGACGGAGTGTGGGTACCGACATCGATTCGTGTAATCCTCTGATATTAAACTGCTTATGGTGGGATCTTCGGCTGTGTTAGACTCGGGCTTGGGCCATTACTATTGAGTTCTCTTACATCCCTTCATTGATGGTCTAAACCTCGTCTTCTCCCTTGGAAAAGTAGGATCCACCACAAGAGGCATTCACAAGCCCCTGCAGCTTCGGTGTCAGTCGACAAAAGAAACTCTGAACAAGGTTGGGTTTTAATATATCATGATGTGTACACCGGTCAATGAGCTCTCTAAACCGATCCCAAGCCTCATGGAACTACTCATTCAGTATCATAGTGAAGTTGCTGATCATAGCTCGTGCTGCGTTGGTCCGACCGAGTGGATAGTACTTGTTCAGGTACTTGGTCCGGAATTGCCCCCAAGATGTGACATACCTTCCTAGATGCTTCAGCCAATAGGCTACTCTGTCAACTAAGGAGAACGGGAAGGCAATCATCTTTATTGTGTCCTCATCCACCAGTCTGTCGTGGACAGTGCTACAAATCATCTTAAACTCCTGCAGATGGAGATGAGGCTCCTCGGTGGCTAGCCCATGAAACTTGGGCAACAACTGGATGGCCTGGGGGCGAAGCTCGAAGTTCTCGACAATTGGAGGAAGCTAGATCCATCGGTGAGTGAGAGTTGCAGCAGGATTGTGCAACTATCTCATGGTCGTCGGTGGTGGCCTCTCTTGGTTAGGTTCCCCTCCGTCTCCGCCACCTACTTTTGGTATCTCTCCATCGCCCTCGGGTCTTTCTCCTCTGTCCTCTCGCATCTAAGCCAGCTCTCTCATGATGTCACCCATGAAGGTTCCTGGTCTATGATCTATCTCTGCATAGTCTACAGGGAAGCTAATAATGAATTGTTGATGGAAACCTGATCATATACATATGGAGGCGGTCCCTGCTCATTTGGGCATTCCTCACTGATGGTCATATCTTGGGTCTCTGCAAAGGCAAAAGTACCCATCTCAGGTGCCGTTAAATGTCAAAAACTCTGTGCTGCACTAAACTATGACACCACAGGACTGACTGAAGAAGAAGGGTGGTCGAGGGGGAACACGGTGGACGTAAATGAAGGAAATGGCATAATCCTCAAGCACATCACAGAAGCGTGAGCGTCGTATCGAATACGACGAAGAAGGACTAGTTGTACTAGTTGTTCTATGTATCAGAATTTAAAAAAATTCATGCGATGAAACCACATGATCCAAGAACGATTCTCGAATCGTTTCATCTAAACCACAAATAAGTAATAGGATTACCTCTTGAAGCGTGGTTGCGTTCGAGTCTCTAAATGAAGAGACCTCCTATCTTAAGACCGATCCGACGGAGGAGACGCTTGCGAGCGTGTTGATGAAACGCGTGCTCCTCGCAATCCTTGTTGATGATTTAAGCGGTGAATCTCCTGATCTCGACACACAAAATCCGACGTATTCTTCACGAGTGAGGCGCACCGAAGGAGACGGAGATCCACAAGCAAACGATCGGGCAGCATAATGATGATGATGCAGTGATGGAGAACTTCTCTAGGGCATCCATGGTGGACAACCACATGAGAAGGAGAGAGAGAGAGAGTAGGCATGTAGAGAGAGAAAGAGAGAGAGAGAGACTTATGTTCTCATTGTGTGTGTATGTAAAGAAGAGCAAAGGGGTGCCTCTCCTTTTATAATATTTTGGGATCCATGGATCTCAATACATGGACTACAAAAATCCAATGGCTAGCATTGATTTGTGTTTCTTTTAATGGCCAAGATTTGTGTGGGTAAAAACCAACAACAATTAATTTAATTTAGATTAAATCTATATTGATAAATCAATATAATTCAATCATCAATTAAATCATGATCTCATGGAGATCATAGGAGAGAGAGTGGCTCCTTCCATGTTGGAAGGAGGGGACAGCCACACATTCCTAATAGGAGTGGTGGTCGTCCACTCCATATATATGGAAGGTGGCTCTCATCTCTATTATGTAATCTCCAATATTATGCAACAACTTTTGTTGCAAATTATTCTACAAAAATAATTCACAATTATTTTGTAGACATTGCAATCTTGCCATTGAAAATTTTGTGAATCACATTCACAACCCAAAATAAAATGTAAATTACATTTTCAATTTAATGTTCAATGTGAATCCAATTCACATTAACATTTAATTAACAAATGTAAATTACAAATAGCTCTCTCTTATATATTATAAATCACATTTATAATATATATATATATATATGTGATTAATATGGATAGTGCTATCCACATTATTCATATCCATGTTAATTAAACCACATTTAATCATCTTGGATCTCTATTCTCATGTGCCCAAATAATGTGAATCACATTCACATTATTCACATCTTTGATAATCAAATCACATTTAATTATCTAAGATAACTCTCTTTATAATATGAATCAAATTCATATTATTCATGATAATTAAATCACATTTAATTATCCATTTTGTCAGAGCTTGGATACATATATCAACAATGAAATTATCCTGAACTCTTTCAAGGATAATGCGCTTTCTCTGCGAATGCTTGAAGATAAGGACAGGGCGATTGTATTATTCCACATATAGTGACTTGGATATTGAGATCACATCTCAAATCCAGATCTCGGGCCTCCCATAGATGCTTGATTGAATCAAGACCGTAAATATAATCTTCTCATTGCATCTGAATCACATTTAGATCAATGTCCAACATTAGGACTAAGATCAGATTACTTATCTACTGAGAGGAGTCACTAAAATCCAGACCCATTTCATCACTCCCTAGGAATGGAAGTGTCATGGTTATACAAACACTTATGATCACATCACCCTCAGGTATTCACAATACCTGTACATCCTGCTTACTGAAAGACCTAGAATAATCCTGAAGTATAAGATCAATTTTATATTGTCTACTTCAGGGATTTATCATTAAGTTTCTCATTTAACTATTGGGAGTCGGTATCGATCATATACTTTCCAAAAGCATATATCATACCCAGGTGTTGATCATATACTTTCCAAAAGTATATATCAAACCTATAAATTCAGTCAAGCTTCCAAAGCGAGATGACGTGCATGGAATTTGATTCTTCCCAATATCTCATGAGTGAGCTCATGTCTTCCGTTCAGTGTTGAACATGTATGATCCCTTTGAGATATCATATTACTCATATGCCCTTATATGCACACCAGCACGTCAGTGTATAGACCTTGATTAGGTCATCAACCTATTGGTCTGCCAAATGTACATACTCAGACATATAGTAACACATCTGTCTCCAGTCAGAGGATGTGTACCTATATCATGACAGCATACGATATAGGACTTTGGTTATCTCGATCTCATTAAGTCAACTCTTTGACCTAACTAATCTGACACCTCTGAATCTCTATTCCTATGCAGAGGACCTGCATCAAGAGGTCGGTCAGATATCAACCTAACTGAGAAAGGATTTCCATCTCCTACTTAGGCTGGAGATCATCTCTTAACAATCATTTGATGGTGCTTGATGAGTCCTCAATCTAACTCTTTAGATTGTCATCCAAGCACCAGCCTCTATGATTCAATATTTGAATCAACAGATGTATGATCATCAAGATGGCCATGGTACATAACCCTAATTGTACTAAGGGACCTATTATGCAAATTATGTATTCTTCATTTCAGATTAGGGAATGATATTTGCAATAACATTTATTGCATAATGGCTCGCCGTGGGCTCGCATGCCCAACAGTAAACTCAGGCTCGGAGAGTGGGTCTAAACTCCCCGAAGATGACCTAGATGAATAGGGAGGAGTGATCGATAGCACTGCCACCAAACGTGGCCTTAGGGATCTCGTTCCCATCATCGTGATATGGAAAAAGGGCAGATGAGATCTGGAATGCAAACAAGATGTAAAAACAAACCCCCAGTTCACCTACACAACTCTTGAGCTGATGGCCATAAAGGCTCGGTCGATTGAGATTATCTTTTCAATTTTATTTTAGGTGATCATTCAATCTATCAGAGCGATTAATCAAGCTGGTAGGAACCCGATGCTCCTAGGAGACTATCCTGATCTAAGGCTAGATCTTTCCCAGCCAGTATGAATTGCGGACCGTTTACCGGCTACCCGATCAATTCACTCTGCAAAGGACGTCACGGTCTGCTTTACCGGTTACCGGAGAGATCCTCACTGGAGAACGACTAACCTCAGAACAGTAGTCTGAGAGGAGTTCAGGTATGGCTCTATCCTAGTGTGCAGGTCACTCTCTCATTGCAGATAAATCAACCAATGAGGGGGTTACTCTCCCGAAGATAAAATTTCTGATAAGGTGAGTTTTAAGGTCAAGTTTGCATTAGCAGTCCCAATTTTATGGTTATCATTTTTTTAGTATTTTTCTGAATGAAAAGCAACGCCTAACAAATTTTCTAATTTCCTTGGTTATTTTAAGTCGAATAAAACAAGGGAGGAAGTCAAAAAAGCTGATGCGCGATCAAACACAATGATGCATGCAGAGTTAGAAATGTGTACCTTGCTCCAGCACTGTACATGCAGGATGATCCGTGCATAAATTTAAAGACACGAAGGAAAATTACCTATACGATGTATGAGGGAACCGTCCCTAGATGAGCAATTTCTATTAATCGTGAAGCACAAGTAAATATCAACTAGGAAGAGAAATCGGAGTCCAGTCTAGGGGGTCGATCGGTGTCCACCACAGTGGATCCTTCCAGCACTGTATATGACCTCTCTCAGTACGTGGTCTCTAATCCGAGTTAAATAGCTTTTTCAATGAATTTAAGCTAAGTCCCATTACGGGCTATAGGTACAGGCAAGATATTAAGTGCGGGGCCTTAGCTAATTATGTCACAATCAACAAAAACTCCTAAATCTAGGGGTTAAATCCACGTGAATCAAAATAAAGAAAAATCGAATAAAACAAAACCGACGAGAAAACCGCGAAAGCCGACGAGGCCCCCAAGGGATTAATCCCTCGGGCAATGGACCTCGTGAAGCGAAGAAGTGTCCAAGAGTCTTGTTTAAGTTACAAATTAAGAGTCACTCTCTCACTTAAATTACACAAATATAGACAATAAAATAAATGGAGCAAAATCTACAAAATCTCTCTAAATCTTCTTCGTGTAGGGGTAGCAGGCTGAAGCCAGCTTCACGTGGATGCGTAGGAGCCTAGGGAAACGTGCCTCCCTCGATCCGTGGTACCTTGCACAAAGTCAACCAAGAGAAAGGATTAGACAGCTCAAACAATTTATATCAAAAATAAAGAAAATAAATGAGGCAAGAATGTAGACGAATAATCACAAACAAGCTCACATAAATCCGATCTATACATTGTTGCTCCCCGGCAATGGTGCCATTTGATGAAGCCAGAAATTGGGCGGTCTAAATATGTCTCATACAAGGCAGAGGCAAAGTCGCTGTGGCGAACACTCAAAATCTTGAATTCAGTCAACAATTAATCCACGACAAATAAATCAAGTAATGAAAGTAAATGTGGAGTTAAATTTTATTATAACTCTACAAAATATGTGTATAGTGCAAGTAATGTGTAGAATGTCGAACACAGGGAACAAGCATGACAGATCGGGGCAAAATGCTCAAAACTTTGAATGTGATGTATTTTCCTATCTATGTTCTTTTGTGGATTTTTTATTTTATAATTTTTTTATAAATTTTCTTTTTTTCTTTATTTTTCTGATGTTCTATTTTCTTTTAATATTTTTTATATTTTTTTATATTTTTTCCTTTTAATAAAATATGTATACAATATAAGAAAAGGAAGATAATATATTTATAAAAAGAGGTAGAAATAGTCAAAATTCAGGAAATGAAATATTTTTGGCCTTTTTATATTTTTCTAATGTTTTTGTGATTTTTCTATATTTTCCCAAATTTTTTGGTATTTTCAATGTCAAAAATACTGAAAATAGTGAATAAACTGAAAATCTGAAATTAAAATGAGGATGAAAAATGTCAAACAGAATAAAAAATTCCTCCAATTAATTTTAAAATAAAGATAATAAAACAGAGAAAATTAGGAGACAAAAATTGGATTTTTAAGATTTTTGTGGAAGTTTTAAGATTTTTATGAAGATTTTAGGGGTTTTGCTATTTTTTGGAGTTTTCTTTTGTATTTTTTATGATTTTAGATTGAAGTTAGAACACACGTAAATAGGCAAAATATATTTGGGGGGGGGAATTTTTCAAAGGGTTTTGATAATTTTTATGTAATTTCTAATGCAGACAGTAAAGAAAATGCATGTTTTTGAATTTTTATAAATATTAAAATACAATAAAAATGCAAAATAAAAATATGGAAGGAAAGAGCAGCAAAACACGAAGCTCTGCTAATTTTTTGAAAATTTGTAGGATTTTATAGATACATGAAATAAATAAAGGAAATACATTCTAGCAGGGGTATTTTTGTAAATATCCAGAAGTCCAGGGGGCAACTTGCAATTTTCTAGAAAATATGTAATGCAATAAAAATATTTCTAGGCCAAATGTTAAATCCAAACCCCACAGGGGGTACTGTGCAAATTGTTTAAAGCCACGTGCGCCAAGCACGTGACTATTAGGGACCGTTATGTAAATATTCAAAAACCTGAAGGTCAAGATGCAAATTTGCCAAAAATTTACACTGAATTGAAAAGTTCCTGGACTAAATAGAAATACACAAAGTCGCGAGGGTCCTCGTGCAAGAATCCCTCACCCCACGTGCTTAAGGCACGCGAGGTGACGTGGACAGGGGCCTAGGTGCAATATCAAAAACTTCAAGGGTGTTTTTGCAAAAATTACAAAACTGTTAAAATGCATATGAAAGATTCAGGGCTAAATGTTAAATACAAAAACTCTCGGGTAAAAGGATGCAAAACACCCAAGCACTAGCAATCCGACGGCAGAGGTCTTTTCACTTGACACGTGGCGAGCATCGGATGCACGACACCCCTTCGCAGATGAGTGGCCAGGATTAGATCCTGGACCTTGATCGAACGACTGCGGGATGAGGGGATTTAACGGTGGCTGCTTGCCTGTATGACGTCCCTTGATCGGACGGCGGAGGATGGCGCTGGAAGAACAAGGAGGAGATACGACTGGGCGAAGTTCCCCGAGCTCTTCCTCTGGCCTCCGGCATACTTGAAGCTCGCAAAATGGCGCATTCACTTCCTGGAGGCTTCCTCTGGTGGCTGGAGTTCACAAAAGGCCTCGGCGTGGACCGGAGGGGCTCGCACGACGACCGTGGAGCTTTGGAGCTACGAGGATCTCCGGCGAACCTTCAAAACTACTCCAGTTGCGGCTTTGGCATTCAGACATGCACAGGAAAGGTTAAACCGTCGAGGGAAAAATGCCTCGAAGGCTGGAGAAGCGAAGGGATGCTGAGGATGGTGAGATGGTCGGACGGCCGGAGCGAGCTCCGGCGAGGGTTTGATTTAGGGATCGAATGTGTGGAACGCAGAGAAAACGATTGGATTTTTATCCTAGGATTATGACGAACAAAGAAAACGCAAAAGAAAAATGAACCTCAAAGGTGAAGAACACCTGAGGAAGAACCTCAATGGCGAGGGTGTTCGCCGGAGGTGGTGGAGCCGCCTCGATGCTTCCTCGACCGACCTGACGCGCGGAGAATGAAGTTGTGACCTTCCTCTCACAATTGAGCACGAAAGGGGGAGCGAAGCTGGTGCAAAAGGGGTTCAAAATCGAGGAGGAAGGTCGAGGGCCGAATAAGAAGGGTTGACAGGATGGCTCTGGCGCTCCAAAGATCGAGGGAGATCGATGAATCGCTGGTCCTTTGCCCAAGGAGAAGCTTGGGCGTGTAACACCGATATTCGAGGCTCAAAAGTCAAGAAGACCTCTATGCGAAATGATGAAAGATGTAGGCTCGAAAAAGTCAAGAAACTGAGTCAAAACGAGGTCTGTCAGAGGGAACAGGGGGTGGGTCAGAGAGTTGACCCGTGGTCAACTCTCGGACCCTCCTGGTTGGTCCACGTGGACCAACCAGGAAAAACCCTACAAAAAATATTTGTTAATTCATTTTAAAATAGCATATGATTTTATTAATTTTTAATTATTAAATAAAAAAAGTTTAATATTTTATAAAGTATTTTATTATGATTTTTATTTATTTTCTGAGGTGTAAAAATACAAGTTGTTTTTTATGGCCTATATATGTATACATGTTTATTTTATTTTTTTGAAGTGTTTTGTACACTTAATAAAATAGAAGTATTAATTACATAGGTATATGTACAGGTATTATACCTATGTGTTGTATATAGGTATTTTATTTTTGTGTTTTCTTTAGTGTTTTATTCTGATTTTAATATACACATATATTATAAATAATATTTACAAAAAAATATAAAATTATAAAAATAATGAATAATAAATAAAATGAATATTTTAATTTGTACAAGTATACAATAGGGGTCCGAAACTCAACTTTCAAATCGTAGCACTGCAAAATACGAAACCACCTTTATTGAATAGTTTATTAAAAGTTATATACAATTAAAGGTGATTTTGATACATTTCGAGTTTTTATTTGAGAGATACAGGTCTGGGAAGTTGGGATTCTGAAATATTATTCAGGTCATAACTTTTTATCTATACATTATTTTTATGTGAAATCAATTTTTTATTTATCTATATTTGATTATCTACAACTTTCATGTACAAAGTTTCTTTAAGTAAGGTATAAAAAATGGAACTAAAAATAGGTCCCAAAATGAATAAAGAACGAATTGAATAAAAGGGAATTTTATTGGTTTCTGGCCCTTATCTCCCCCTACTTTATTCCTTGTCGACTTCATCTAGATGCCTAGGTCTTGGGGTTTCAGGTCATAAAATATTTACAATATTTTATTCTTTCTTTTTATTTTCTTTATTCTTTTATTTTGGCTTTAAAAACTATATTTTATACAGTATTTACACACACATGCATGGATTCTAAAATGCAGTAATTAAGGGAATTTACATGCATTTGCCAGGGTTTTTGAGGCCAAAATGATAGAATAAAGATGATGAAATGTGGATTCATTACTGATCAACATGGAAGAAACTAGGGGAGATAAGGCCTAATTACCAAAAAATTCCAGAAAATTTACTTATAACCGTATATTCATCACTTGTACATTATTGTCTATATTACACTCTCTTTAATTTATTCATTACCAAATCTTTTGTAAATAACAATTGTTCCTTCTTGAAAATTGTGCATAAAATTCTTTTGAAAACAATAAAAATAAATGCAATTAAAATCTGTGTATATTATGTAAATAACATCACTTTCCAAAAGCCGCAAAATACAAACTTCCGATATCAATATATGCTCCACCAAGACTCCAAATTCACTAAACTCACTTTCATTGTATTCCAAATTAAGTTATCTTTAAAATGGAGGTGATTTCATAAAAATCAGAGTTAAAATGTGAAATGTGGCCAATTAGGGTATTATTGTATAATATACCTATACATTATATGTATATTATTTAATTATTTATTTTCTTTTGTATATTTGTAAATATTGTATTTATAACTAATTGTAAATATTGTATTTAACTCATATAAAAATCACAAAATCAACAAAAAAATAAAAACATGTATATATTGTATATGTATCACCATGTATAGACTGTACATATACTTCTTTAATTAACCTAATAAATTAACTCTTAAAAATCAAATAAAAATATCATTAAAATATTGTAAAATATCGCAAAAAATAAAATATTAAATTATGTATATATGTGTATAAATAATAAATTAAAAATCAAAATACTGTAAATACAGGTATACATACTTGTATTTATTTTAGCCCATGTATATACATTATTTAATTATTTAAAAATCACTAAAATTAACTTTAATTTATTCTAAACGTTTTTATTATCATTATGTAATTGAGTAAATGGATTTTCGATTTTTAATTCAATTATTTAACTTTTATTTAATGTTTTGCCATTTTCTCTACTTTTGTTGTATTCCACGTGCATTTTAATTGGTTAACTTGGGTCAACTGCTCTATCTGTACCCCCTCTTCCGCTAACCTCACATCCATTGTTTCTTCTCGCATTTCCCCCCGTGCACCATTCACTAACAGTTCATGCTTCTTTCTCCGTTTCTTTCGCCCGCTCATCATTCTCAGTTGCTCGCATTCCAGATCTACTCAATTTGCCTTGATATGCTCATATTTTGAATTTGAATATCCGTCAAACTTCAACCTATAAATATCACACCTCCACCTCCTGCGAGCAGTTGATGCATCTTTGACCCATTTTCTCCTCACGATCGAGGTCTGGAGTAGCTTTGAGGTGATAGGTCAATCTCTCCACGGTTAGGATTGTGAGATTCGGGTTTAAAACACTGATCCAGCTACGTCATCAGAGTCATCCACCGCACGTCCTGCCTCTCCGCCTTCATTCGTAGATCGAGGCAATTCCACCCCTTCTTCTATTCCGTATATATCTTAGATAGTTTCTCTTTAATTCAACATTTAAAATTTGCTTTGATTTCATTCTAATCACTTGGATCGGATTTCCATCTCCAACCTCCAATCAGCATGTTCAAAGGATTTATGATCACTGTTGACCCCTTTCGACTACGCCATCACCTTCACCTGACCTCTCTCCACCTTCTCCACTCATCCATCCACCACCTCTCACCCAAGAACGAGCCCCTGACTCTCCTTCTCCGTAACTTTACCGAAGATTCAAGCATACCTTCATCCAGTCCCGATCAATCGTATTTTTGATCGAAATTTTAGGCCAGAGGCTTCCTCCAAGCATTAGCTGCATTTGCAGGGACAAAGAATGCAAGAGGAGCAGTCAAAAGAGGATAGGAGGTTCACCTAGAGCGTATGACTTTTCACCATCCAGATCCACACACAGGCATCCTTGACCCATACTTTCACCATCAGGAGACGTGGAATTGCAACAGCTTTGATTTGAGATTAAACTGAGGTGGAGAAGATCCAAGACGATCGAGATCCTCTTGATCGAAGCTCGTTGGAGTCCTCCTTCATCCCAATTCCTCCTGGGCCTTTCAATGCCCTCTGATTAAGAACTCCATGCCCACTTTACATCTCAATCGTTGATTGTGCCCCAAAATTCGATCGTTGATTAAAGCTTCAAGATCTGATCGTGACCCTTCACTCCAGAGCCAATTACAGCCGTCCGATAAGAGTTGCAGAGCATCTGAGTTTCCCGAGCCTCCACGTCATTTAAGGGTACATTTGCTCATTTTCTATTTCATTTATTTAATTTTTTTAATAAGTCCCTGCAAGGACACATGTCATCTTGTATTTACGTGAACAAGTGCACTTTTATCCTTCGCATTTATTTTATTTGCACTTTAGTCCTACTTGAATTAGAGCTCGTGTGTCGCACGTGATCTGTTGGGTTTATTATAATAAAAAACATTTTACTCTCGTGTTACTATTCAACCCTGGGAAGTATTTTAATTACATATTGGTCCTATCCAGTGAGGCACGCACACCCACGTGCGTGTTTTCTTTGGATTTTGGCATATTTCACTCGTGACTTTTTATTTGCAATTATTTAGTCTGAAGATATTAAAATTTTGCATTTTAGTATACGTGAGACTGCATTTAATTTCATCTTTAAAATGAAATAAAAAAATATAAAAACATGTCTAAAAATTCCACAAAAATTCATATAAGCGCATGTTACATTCATCTTGCATCCATATTTTGCATTTCGTATTTTTATTGTTTTTGTTATTTTTAAAAATTCAAACCCGCATAAAAATTCCCTATTTGCATCAAAAAATAAAAAAATAAAAAAGTTTATAAGTTATTTTTCTATCCAATTTGTCTTCTTATTTTGAGTTATTTTAATTTCTATCCAATTTTGGCATTTAAATTCTTCATAAAACCCATAAAATTACAAAACTCTAAAAAAATTAAAAATTCATAGAAATTCAATTGAAAAAACAAAAAATCATAAAATGACTTTCTGGAAAATATAAAAAATAACTTTCATTCTGTATATATTTCATCCATTTTTGACATTATTTGTTATTTTGAAATTCCAAAAAAATCATTTTATTTTATGATTATTTAATTCCTTATTTTTGATTTATTTAAATGCTTTAAAAATTGTGGGAAAATCTAGAAAAAATACAAAAGCATTAAAAATTTATTTAAAAGCCAAATCTTATTTTAGTTTAATTTTCTGGTTATTTTTGCCATAATAAAAACACAAAAATAGGTTAAGTGGTACTTTAAATTTTTCTTTAATTCTCTTATTGTTTTAAAAATATAAAAAAATCTTTTGCAAAATAAAAAATAGAAAATCAGAAAACCAAATAAAAAGATAAAATTAAAATTCCATAAAAACACAAAATCCTAAAGAAAATAAAACAACCTAGCATAGTGTGCATAGAGATTCCTACATTCTTTCATTGATTTTCCATTGCATAGAATAACCCTTGGGATATTTGTAACCTCCTTGAGTTCGATCCTGTTATCTATACAGTAAATTAAATATCAAATTCTCTTGCTACATTTTTTCTTTATTTATTTTTTCTTGAGAATTGAATAATTTCTGTTTGACGATTCTTTGGGTTGCAATGATCGCATTTCATTTGTGATTAATTCATTGAAATAAAAGCCTGGAAAAGTCTGCTCAACAATATGGCACCATTGCTGGGGAGGCAACCGTGAGGGTAGTTAGGTTTTGCTTTTGACCTACTATTCTTGGGTTATTTATGCATGTTTTTCTTGCTCTTATTTTTGTCTAGATTTTCATTCATCCACCTTACTCTTCATATTCACTATATTTATTCCCTTTATTTTTGCTCATATTTATATAATTGTGTCTCTTAAACATTCTTGTATTTCTTCTTTCTTGCGCAGGCCCGGCAAACGAGGGCGACATTTTTAGGAGCGTTGACGCACCCAAGTGAAGAGGAGGCAGCTTGATTCTTCACCGAGCCATCAGAGAGCATAGGAGGAGGAGAATAAGATTTGAAGGAGACCAAATCTTTAGAGCATTTGACATAGGTAGATTTTATAATTTTTATTCAAACTCTTGTAGAATTACATTATAGACCTTGTGTACAAGATCTGTTTCACCAAGTGTCGGTGTACTTGGGGGACCTCATCGATTTTGTTTTCATCGCCTTCTTTTTCTTTGTTTTCACACGGTTTTATGTGCTTGAGCCCCGAGTAATATGCTTTATTAACTTGCTTGAGCCATGCAATTAATTAAGTCCAAAGCCCTAAACAAGAATTTATGTACCTATAAAGTAGAGAATAATTTGGACTTAGTCAAATTAGCTAGTTCCTTCCAGCTAATAGAAGTTATTGCTAGGACGGTTCACGTGCATCATATAGGTTAGTTTAATTTCTTATTTAAATTCTGCGCAGGTGACCCTACATGTAGGGTGCTTGCGACAAGGTACGTATCTCTTACCCCATGCATGCATCATTGAATTTCATCATGCATTGGCATTTCCAACTTCCTTCCTTGTTTTCATTTACATAATCTAAAAAGTAAATTGGAACTTCGGTAGGTTATTTATTGAAATAAATCCAAAAGAAGTGATAACTTTGTAAAACTAGGACTGCTAAAGGAAATTCGACCCTAAAACTAAACTTAAGGACAGTCACAATTGTTTTGGGAAGAGTAACCTCCTCATTGTTTGAATTTACTTGCAGAGTGAGTTGGAAACAGACACTAGGATAGAGCCAAGCTCAGATTTTCATTCAGACTACTGATTCTATAAAAACGATTCGCTAATTCCTAGTGAAGGAACACGGGTAGCCAGTAAACGATCTGTATTTCCTTAATAGAGTGTGAGTTTTAAAGGACACTATGTAAGGTTCCTTCCTTAAGTAACGAGTATTCGTTTTCCGGTCCATACTTACACCCTTATTGGCTGAAAGTGGATGCAATTAGTCATAAGAATTCGAGCCAGTCTTTAGGGAAATACATGCAACTAACAAATCGTTAACTCTTTCTATGATTGTATTTATCACCAAATAAAATTGAAAATATAAAAGATCGAACTCTTACACTCTTCACTTTGTGTTGAGTGGGTGAATATGGTGTTGGTATTGTGTTTGATTTTTAGTGTTAAAGATCCTTCCGCACCCTTCGCATCTCCTACTCATTCTCTTCTTGTTTGACTTTCAATTTCTCGCATCTCACCTCTTCATATCGAAGATGTCGGATTGGAGCATTTCTTGTTCAAACTTTGCGGACACATTTCACACTCCAAACTGGTCGTTCTCTACTCGGGGAGACTCACTTCCTGAGTATTCCTCTTTCTCCACTTCACCCTTCACCTCATCTATAAATCCATTGTACAAGATTGACTCTAATCTTAAATTATCATTTGGGACTCCATCATTCTCGAAGACTAATCCAGTACAGTTTACACTTGTAGAAACTAAGATAGTGCACTTGATGCCACCTATGGGAAAAGGTTCCATGGTTGAGCAGTACAAGATCAACACTACCATGTTAGCCTCCATTCAGTCCATTCAAGATTAGTTGATAGATTAGGTTGACTTTCAAGCAGCATTGAGAGATATGATTCTCGAGTTGAGGCAAGATAGGGGAGAGGAGGATCGAAACAATGGAGGAGGTGGAAATGGGGGAGAAGAGCCTGTATAGATAGTGGCTAAGCTCTCACTGAGGGAATCCTATAATCCAGGAGCATGAGAGACAAATACATGGATTCAAATTCATGCAATTCATGGGCATTTTGAGCTTAAGCTCACTATCTTACTATTACTCCCCATATTCCACAGACATATTAATGAAGAACCATATGTACACCTCCAATAATTCGATTGCATATGCAGCACGATCCATTACCCTAACATCATGTTAGAGGTACTTAAGATGGCAGCATTTCCTTTCAGCTTGATGGATAAGTACCTCTATTGGGTAAATCATTTAGGAAAAGTTCTCACTACATGGGAAGAGTTGAGGTCTGCTTTTTTAAGCAAATATTAACTACTTGGATGCCTCAACCAAATGCGATCGCTGATAGCAAACTTCTCCCAAATGTCCCATGATCCTATTCATAAGGTGTGAGAAACATTCCAAGATTTAACGGAGAAGTGCCCCATCATGATATTCCGAAGATGAGCCTAGTGCGAAATTTCTTTCGAGGTTTGAGTAATGAAAACCAGAAGCTGGTAGAAGCTGCTTGTGGGGGTAATCACTTCAATAAGGACGAGGATGTCCTATACCAGATTTTTAAGGAGATGGCAGAGAGCTCTGTAGCTCTTTCTTCTTCGCATGCATTCCAGAAGCATCCCGTCTCTTCTACTGTAGCACCCCTCAAGGATGTCAATATGATGGCATCACATGAAGTGGATAGGGTGAACAATTCTGATTTGGCCATTATAGGAAATCACCTGTCCAAAGTGGACATAATTGAAAAACGGTCCAAGGAGTTGGAGAAGATCCAAGTAATCGAATAGAGAACAAAGAACCTGGATAAGATGGATGAGATAATGAAGCATTTGGAGCTTCTTGTGAGTACGATTGGTGCATGCCAGAGTGCGAGTGTAATAGCTGACACTTCTGCCCGGGAGAAGGCTTCTTCCACTTCCACCCAGTAGAGTACCGGAGGACCTCCATAGTTCATCATGTTTGTTACGAGCAGACCCCTGACCAGGTCTCGCAGTACTCACATTAGATTGTTCCGTACCATCAAGAAGGTCCATACATTCCTAAGCAGCAGGCTCCACCTCCCCCTATCATTCAGGATGTGAATGGCATCTGGTTCAACCGAGAATGCAACCAGCCCCGTCTGTCAGGGAAACGTCAGTTGGGTTCCCAGCAGGGTTAGAGACATGCCTATCAGTTTCAGGGTGGCAGACTACAACAGTACCAACACCAGCAGTTCCAGCCTCATTTTCAGTCTCCACCTCAATTCTAGAACTAGAGACATGGCCAGCAACAAATGCAGACTGCATATTTTCCACAGCCTTACCACCAGTAGCAGTCTGCATATTTTCCTCCACCTCCTCATTACCAGTAGTATGGATATCAGCAACCTCCTCTTTACTAGTCTCAGTGACAACCCGTCATTGAGCACCCTGAGGAACCTTCGGTGAATCCAACACTTGATCAATTTGCATTGTTGATGAAGAATATGAATGACATTACTCAAAGGCTTGACGACCTGACAACTACAAAGACAATGATCCCAGTACCGGTCGAAGCCAATCCCAACAACTTCAGATGCAAGGAGCAGGTAGCCCATGATCCATCCACATCCGAGACAGGTATGGCCCTTGATTTTACATGTTTATCTGACGTCATTCATCTTAGGAGGGGTAGGAGATTACAACTGCCTTCACAACCATTGGGATTGAGATAATCAGCTACTGAGAGGTTCACCTTCCACGTCATCTTCTTTGCCATCATTGTTGA
The DNA here is from genome assembly GCA_037367405.1 of Ottelia alismoides. NCBI lineage: Eukaryota > Viridiplantae > Streptophyta > Magnoliopsida > Alismatales > Hydrocharitaceae > Ottelia > Ottelia alismoides. The sequence continues at coordinate 170,952 of JAZKJV010001924.1, read as the reverse complement.
GACCCAATGTAGCAGCACCCGAGCATGGAGTTTCACCATCTTCTTCCTCAGCATCATCATCTTCAACTTCACCAGCTCGATGTAGATCACCATCAACAGAGAGGGAGAACACAACAGTCGTGGATTCTTCTTCTTCACCAGCAGTAGTAGCCCATCCTGTTTTAGAATTTGTTTCTCCTTCCCCTGTTTTAGACAACACTGTACAGATTGATTATGGTTGTCCTATTGAACGATTCTATTTTGAATAATTGAAATGAGCATTTGAATGTTTTTCGGGATTCTGTGTCATTTCCTTCTGACTTGAATAAAACAAAGAAACTCCAAAAACTAAAAATAACCCTATCTGGTCCTAGAATGGAAGAGATCCTATATAACATCTTTTTAGAGATGCCACTCCTAAAGTCTATGGAGTACATGCCTGTAGTGAATAAGGGAATGAAAGAAGCATGTACACAAAAGCATAAAACAAAGCAGAACAAACGAAAGAAGATAGAAAAGCACATCTTGACCATGGCCACAGTTCATGCCATCAGCAACCTCCCATCCAAAAAGAAAGATAAGGGAGAACCTCGCATCCGTTGCCATATTTTTTTATCAAGAATTTGATCGAACTCTTCTCGATAGTGGTTCCTCCATTAATCTCATGCCATCCTCTTTACTCACTGAGTTTGGGTTAGGACCTCTTAGATCAACCAGGATGATCCTTCAGTCTGCTGATAGATTGATCAAGAGGTCACGAGGCATTTTAGAGGATGTTATTGTAATGGTGTAGGGAATGAGATTCCATGTTGATTTTTTTGTCATGGATAAGGACACACCTGCACCGTTACTCCATACCTCGATCATACAAGGTTGATCGTTCCTCTGAACGGCCGAAGTGGTAGTTGATTACAGTACTGGAGAGATCATCTTTCACTCATGTAGTGACAAGGTGAAAATTGAGACGATCTCCGATCCTAGGACTTCAGCGCCACCAGTTGCAGTAGATGAGAGACAGTCAGTTACACCAGATCCTGAGGATTGTGATTTTCTTGCAGAATTTAGAGAGACATATTTTTTACTGATTTCGTTGATGCCAATGAGTTCCTTTCCCAGAAGGACCTTCTAGAAAGCACAGTCGACATGAGTTCCCTTATTGATCCTTCTGAGTTGTTTGTTGATGTTCAATTTGAGCTGATTTCTCAGGATCATTCTGAGAGATTGGAGGTACCTTCCGATATTTCTTTGACACATCATTCCGAGATCATTGTTGATATACCACCCACTGAGATATCTGAGCTGATTGATGATTTTTCTGAGATATGCACTGAAGAGAGACACATTTCTGAGATTATTGCTGAGATATTTGAGCCGTTTGTTGATGAGACTGCAAAGATTTCCAAACATCCTGATGAGCCAATCCTTTCTAATAAGAGATCATTTTTTGTTGATCTTTCTGAGGTTTTACTTGTTGAGCCGACAGTAGCCATGGTGTATAGTACACTGAGTACATATCATATACCTTCTACTAGTGCAATTACAGATGTCGTCATAGAGCCAATTCATACGCCACCTAATCTCAAGGCATTACCATCAACGTTGAAGTATTCTTTCCTTGCGAGTCCCCCCAAAATGTTTCTGGTCATCCTCAGCTCGTAGTTGACCAATGAACAAGAATCTCGCCTGCTAGAGGTTCTTGAGAGAAACCGTAAGTCCATTGGATGGAATATTTTGTATCTTCGTGGGATTAGTCCAGCTTTGTTGTCACATCAAATCTACTTAGAGGATGACTGTAAACCCTCCGGTGAGTGTCAGTGATGAATCCAAGATTCATTGCCTTTATTCTTTTATTTTAGCTTTATTTCCTTAATCAAATACCTGCAAATATCCAATAATTTCATGAAATTATCATTTTGCACGTATTTGTTAAATATAATTTTTTAACACTTTTTATACTCATATAAAAGAATAAAGAAGAAAAGAAAAAGAAAAGAAAAATAAAGGATATATTTATGAAATAAATGCAGACTGACCCGAACCCTGAAAGAAGGTCAAGATTTGACATGATCGACCAGGAATAAAGTAGGGGTAGATATGGTCTTTAATTCAAAAATCAAAAATAATTTATAAATATTTTTCCTTATAAATTTGTACAAAACTTACACTATTTTATTTGTATATAAATTGACCTCAAATTAATATTTTCCTAAATAAAAGATGTAAAAAAATCTTTTGTAAATAATAAAAATAATTGCAAAATAAAATAATATACAGATTACAAATAATCACGCTAAAAAAACCGTTAAGTGATAATTGAACGATTAATTCTTGCTCCATACGTACTTAAATTGAATCAAACTCGCCTCCATTGTACTCTAAATTAAATTCTTTCAAATGATTGTGGGTTTCATAATTTTTGGAGTTACGGTTGAAAAGTCGGTTTTCTGGGTGGTTTTTACAATATCACCGTCTATTAATTGTATATATTTATTCATATTTATTTTTGATGTAAATAATTGTAATATTCTCTTCATTATTAAAACTAAAAACAAAAATTAAAAAAAATAAAATAATTAAAAATAATTTCCTTATTTGTGCATGTGTATAATGTACTATATTTGTATACTACTTGTATATAAGCTAATTTCATTATATAAAAATCACCAAAAAAATATATTTAACATTAATTAATTAAATTAATATAATTATGAAATTTGGATTTAATAATTTAATTTATTCATTTATTAGATTTGAAAACCTAGCTTGTATATAAAGATTTGATTTTATGCCTTAAATAGCCACCATTAAAGTGGCTAATTAATTTTGTAAATAAAATATTTTATTTATTTTAAATAATTCCGAATTTTGTTTTTAATTTATTTAATTAATTAATTAATTTATTTAAATAACCACTAATTACATTCCTTTTTTGTACATACTTTCCTTTTTGAATTTTCTTCTTCTTTTTATTAAGCTCATCCTCCCTCTTTCACAATTTGATCAATCTTTGGTGGAGAGGAGCCCGATCTTCGAGAGCAATCTTGTCAAAGAAGGGTGCCCAGCCTCCGAGACGTCCGGTGACAACGAGTCAATCCTTGTCGAGGCCATCACGACGTATCCGATCCCGAGGTGAGATCCGATTTTATTTTCTGTCATTTTTCTTAGATAATTATTAGATTTAATTTGTGCTTTGATTCATGCTTAAATTTTACATTTCAATTTCAAACATTTTCGACCCCAAATTGATCCACCCTCGCATCCAATTTTCATCTCACATCTTGATCTCTACATGTTCCCATTCTACCTCACACGATCACTCAACTTCGATCACGCATGGTGACCGGAGACTCGAATCTATCTTCCATTTCGCAGATTTGCATCGAGTCACGTTTTCTGTTTTTTTGGTTTTCCTTGGATCGAGTCATCGTGCTCATATCTCCGTTTATTTATACAAAAAAATAATAACAAAAAAATTATTATATGTTTTCTTTTAACATTTGTTTGGTAGGATAAAATAAAAAAAATAAAAAAACCTTTTTTTAACATTTGTTTTTAAAGAAAAATTAAAAATCAAAAAATAAAATTAAAAAAGTTTTTATTACTCTTTCAGTTCTATATTTACAATCAATAAAAAAAATTAAAAAAGGTAGCGGCAGGGTCACCACCCCCCAGTCGTCGTCCGCCATCACCATCGCGGCCTCTATCGGCCTCACCTCCGGCCTGCTCTCCCCCAGCTGCCGTAGCCACCTACGGTTCGGCCCCTCTGCCCGCACCACCTACAAATAGGGACCAGCACCGCCGACCTCCTCCTTCCACCTAGCGGAGCCTCGCCCGTGCGTGCTCCTACACCCGATGCAAGAACCACCCCGATCTCAACCGAACCGCCGAGTGGCAGGAGCCGTAACCCCACGAAGGCCCGTTGATATCTGCCTCCATGCGTGGGCCTTACCCTCATCCTCCAGCCCAGCCTCTCGCCCCTCTGACGAGTGTCGTCCCCTACACCGCTCCATCTCCATCGACCGCCATCTAGATCGCAGCCACCGCCCCCCCTTCACCGCAAGACTCTGCCGCGAGATCTGCCCACCATCAGGTCCTTCGCCGTCCAGCGTCGCGACCCCGATCGCAGGCCCTCCAGTCGTCCACCACCGTGCCCACGCCGCCCCACTACATATCTGAAGAACGCGAGCGGCATCCCCATGGCTCCCCTTCGTCTTGAAGAAGAAACAAAGGAACCAACAGGGAACCCTAGGCCATTCTTAAAATAAAAAAATGGGAAATTTGTGTGTATGCCCCTGAACATTTTGAGAATTTCAAAGAAGACCCCGCGTCTAATAAGTCATGTGCTTTGCACGTTTTACCTGGGTAAAATGACGACATCCTCCCCATTATTTATTATTTTTATATTTTCTGTAAAAACTTTTAAATAATTGCATTTCAGTCCATGTGTATCCATGCTTTAATTTTCTTGTATTTTTCATTGAAATAAATGATTTTATTGCTCAATAAATTTTGGAAAATTCGTGTTATGCTCTTGATGTTTTTCTCTATTCAGCATGCAATTTCCATTGCATTTTAAATTCATTTGATATTTTCTAAAAAAAATAAAAAAACAGTGTCTTTTTCTCTATCTAAATTTCAAAAAATCATAAAAATTCGAATATTGCTCTAAAAATTCAAAAAAATGACTAGGTGTATTTTATTGTCCTTTATTTTTTGTCCAAATTTCATGCATTAATCATTTATAAAACTCAAAAAATTTGCATAATACCAAAAATCTTAGAAAAATCACAAAAAGTTGTAGAAAAATCCAAAAATTGTGATTTCAGATTTTGTGTGTAGATATTTGCTTATATTTTAGCAAAAAATAATTTCTAGGAGTTTTGGTCATTAAGATATTTTTGAATTGCAAATTACTCCAGGATGTGCATTGTCTTGTATTTTGAGCACTGATAGATTTGTAGAAAAATACAAAAACATCTGAAAAATTTATAAAAATTACCAAAAATATATTAAAACCTATAAGACATAAAAACATTTTCTATGGATTTTTCTGAGTATTTTTGATGTAATTGAAAAATACAAAAATTGTGTGGTGTCTATATTGTGACTTGTGTGCCTATTTGAAAATTTAAAATTTGAAAAACCAAAAACACACTGAAAAATTTGTTTTCTTAGAAATTTGACTATTGAGTTTTCCAATCATGCTCCTTGTGTTCGACCCTAGTCGCTATACCAGGTAAATTAAAATAGCGAAAACCGCTTACATTGCTTTTCATTGATTGTTTTTTCTCTTAGGTGGTTTAAAACATTTTTCTCGTTGATCGAATCGATTGGTTGAGAACAACGACCTGTGATTATTTTTCATCTTAATCGTATCGATCTCCGGTCATTAGAATGGCTTCCTTGTCGTGGAGCACGACTTTGTAGTCATTTTGCAGTTTCCTTTTATTTGTCTGTACATATTATAATTGTTTTCTTATCATCATTTCCTTTGATTTTTGTGCGAGGAACCACTTGGAGGATGACTGGGATTCTTTTTGGAGGCCTTGCGCAGGAGGAGGAGCAGAAGAAGATTAGGAGGCAGTTATTCTATTTTAGAAAACATTTGGATTGTATTGTAATAATTAGACTTTGGACACTTATTGGACACTTGAAACATCGGGGTCTGTTTTGCCAAGTGCCGGTGCACTTGGGGGACCTCACCGCAGTTTTCCGCCATTTTCATTGCCTTTATTTTTATTTGTTTTTTGTGAGTGGAGCCCCTAGACTTAGGTTTTATTTGGTTGAGACAGGTAATTATTAGGTCCAAACACCCTAAAAGAATATCTATTCCTATAGAACGTTGGACCTAGTCAAATAATTAATCGGTTCTTCCCGAGTAGAAGTTATTGTTTAGGACGGTTCCCGCTAGCATTTTGCATATAGTTAGTTTTATTTTTCTGCATGGATCAAATTGCATGTAGACTGCTGGAGTCAGGTACGCACCTCTATCCCTAGCATTTGCATCCATATTTTATCGTGCATTGGCTTTTCCGTTTCCCCTCTATTTTATGGATATAGGAATAAAGGAAATTGGAAATCTCGCTAGATGTTTCATTGAAAAATATCCAAAAAAAAGAGAAAATCAAATAAATAAAAATTGGGACTGCTAATTGAACTTGACCATAAAATCAAACGTAATTGACTCACTTCATTGATTTGGGGAGAGCAACCCCCTCGTTGTTTGGTTTGCTTGAGCGAGAGAGTGACCTGCACACTAGGATAGAGCCACGCCTCAACTTTCGTTAGACTATTGGTCTTGGGATTAGTCGTTCTCTAGTGAGGATCTCTTCGGTAACCGGTAAAGTGGCCCACGACATCCTTAACAGATTGAGTTGATCGGGTAGCCGGTAAACGGTCCGCAATTCCTACTGGTTGGGAAAGATCTAGCTTTGGGATTGGGTCAGTCTCTTGGGAGCATCGGGTTCCTAACAGCTCGCTTAATCTCTTTGCAAGCTTGATTTATCACCTAAAATAAAATTGACAAGATAAATGATCGAGACTTCACAATCATCATTGTGTTGCGTAGGTGAATCTGGGGTTTGCTTTGTGTTTGAATGTGATTGGTGTGAGTTGGTTGTGGTCATCATATCTAGATCATTAGCAGTAGCCTTCTCTTCTTTTTCTATTTGTTTTCTTTTCCCTCCCTCCCTCCCTTCATTATCATCCCCCTTTCCTATTTTCGTGATGATGGGTCGTCCTTCATTCCAGCTGGATCTTGTGGCTGTTTCATTTCATTCCCGCCCACTCTCTTGGGAGGTCGGAACTCCGACCGACATCCCATCTTCTCTCTACCCACCTTCTTTTATGGGCATGTTGTCCTGAGAGAAGACACCCGAAGAGTTCAGATTGACCAGATACAAGACACGGGTGATCACCTTGTTGAGATGAGAATGCATTCCATAGGAGATCACATGGAGCAGTTAAGAGTTTTAGACGACCTCTACTTTGGGATAATGGATGAGTACTGAAATCAGGAAGTGCAGTATGCTTCTACATTGAGTCCCTTCATTCTGGATTTAGAGTTCATTAATCTACTGCCGAAGTTTTCAGGGGGGAGTCTATGAGGAGCCATATATTCATATATTTGAGTTTGAGGATTTTTGTGGATCACGAGTGTACCTAGATATCACTTCTGAGGAGCTGATGCTGATGACCTTCCCTTTCTCACTTCAGACCAGAGCTTTGAGATGGCACAGAGAGTTGGGGAGGAAGATTGCTACATCGGGAGATATACGATCATTGTTCTTGTAGAGATTTTACCCCCATCGTAGAGCAGAGTTGATGCGGTCTTATATTCGAGATTTTTCAGTTGACCACCAGGAGCCATTGAGAGATTCATGGCTTAGGTTTGTTGACCTGTTGAGGATATTTCCAGATCACGGAATCTCGAGGTATGACCTTGTTCAGATCTCCATGAGGGGGATGATCGCAGAGCATATTGCATTAGTTATTACCTCGTGTGGTGGTTCACACCACAGTCCCGACATGGATTTATTTGAGGTCATCTTGGGAACACTTTTTGGCATTCTATATTCACGATATGATTTATTCGAGACAACACACGAGGGAGATATGACACTAGTTGAGTGTGTGCTATTTCATGCTGATTCAGACAACACACACCTTTCAGAGGACGTGGATTCTGCTACATTTCAGATGACAGACGTGTTAAACTTCACTTTGAGTTCCAGAGCCGGACATTGGTCGAGTTCCTGTTGGTTTTACACCCAGAGTTTGAGCTAGTCCTGCATTTTTACATCGAAGATTCTTGGATTCTAGATTTGCTAGAATCCCAAGAAATAGATGAGGATCCCATATCTAACTGTCCTTTTAATCCTTTCAGTATCCATGTCCACCTGATTCAGTATCCATTCTTCAGAAGATCCTCTCTAATTCAGATACACATTTGGATCCATCTCATCATAGAGAGCTTGATAAGGGACACCATTTTGATTTGACAAACCTAGGTAGTCCCGTCTTTGAGCCGTGTGTCCTACCATTTGATGAGGTCGATACATTTTTAGAGGACCTGATGATTGACAACATTGTCGTAGTTTGAGGATCAGATCTTGAGATGTTTACTGCTTCCGCGTTGTTGACTAGCAGCATGCCATGCCTCGAGGTTGCTCAGATGTCGTTTACAACTGATGAGTTACTTTGGTGCAGGAACTTGGTGTTTGACAACAGCGTACAACAGCGTAGATACCTAATCACGATCTGATTCCGCATCTATTACCGACGAGTCTACATCATTCCCTGAGGGTTACATGTGGGAGGATGCATTAGGTCCCTTGTACACGGTTTCGCTGCCTGGTGAGATTTTGATCTGTCGGACCAAGAGACAGAGCCGTCAATTAGTTCTGATTTGTCTGAGTTTTCTCTCCTCGATGACCCTCACGAGGATGAGCCGATATTTGAGGAATTCAATGATTTTATGATTTCTCTACATTACATGCATCGGATATCGATTTTTATAGAGAGTCTCCTGATCTTGATCTTCCTTATCTATACGAGACGGTGATTGACGTGGAGGATTCCCTAACAGATCCTTCCTTCTCCATGTTTGATTTCTTCGGCTCCATCCATTTCACTCCATTCAGACCTTGAGCCAATGATTTCTTTTGTGCTACCGGAGTATGATCATACATCGTCTAATCTTTTCCCGATAGCCCACACCCACTTGAGTGCATATCCGGGTATCTCTTTTGACCATCCTTAGTCCGTTGTTGTTCTCCCAACGAGATGACAACAGCAGTACGGTATTCGCATTACAGATGTCATCTTGAACCTCGATACAATGTTGTCCTAGCCTTTGCGCCCATCTAGGGGCATAAACTCTAGCGCTTGTTGAGAGGCACCTCAACATTGTCCTACTCACAGCTGTATAGATCATTTTGTCCATATCATTCATTCTTTCTATCTAAACACCCCATCTTCCTCTCATGATTATGCTATACTTAGGGTGTACTTTACCTTAAGTATAGGGGGTGTCAGACGTTTGATTATTCTTTTGATTCTTTTTACCTCTGTTTTGCATCCTATACGTAGGGATATTTTACCCTAAGTATAGTGGAGGTAGTATCTGTACATCCTATCACTCAGTAGTTGATGAATCTGTGATTCATCACTCTAAAAGTTGAAAATAGAGCTTTGTTCCCGAGTAATTAGAGGCATATTTCCACTTATATTGCATAATTAGCATTCATGCATGCATAAGTAATATCTGTATTTTAGCATTCATATTTGCATAAAATAAGAAGCCTAATTCACTTGTAAAAAAATCACATGTATATTTACCATATTTCACCTATTTGTATATATTTTATACTAACTCAAAATCTAATAAAACCAACTCTATTACTAACACTAATAAAAGAAAAATATCAAAAACAAATACTAACTTGTAAAATTAACCAATAAAACCCCAATCCAAGTTTGAAACTAGGAGCCTTAAAATACACATATCTCTCTCATACAGTGCCCGATTTAGGTCTACTAACTTTTAAAGTAAAATACATTCAAAGACCTTCAAAAAAGACCAATTTCATTAAAATCAGAGCTTGTATGCAAAAACTTGGGTTTTGGGCCCCTATTGTATATTGTACATATTGACCAAAAATGCCCTTGTATTTTATCCTTTTATTAAAAATCCAAAAAAATAGATTAAGTTGTAAATATTCTTTTTTTATTTTTTCTAACTTTATTTTGATTTTTCTCTTATTTAAAAATGATAAAACAATTACAAAAGATTAAATGTGGTATTTTATATCTATAAGGTACCACCCAAAAATACAATTTGTACATATGACTTCTTTTGATTTTCAGCCCTTCACAAAAGATGTAGATCTTGTCGAGACGAGGAACTTTTGTGTTGACCATTTTTTGATTTAACCCTTTTGTTATTTATTTTTTATTTTTCTTTACATTTAACTTTTGAATTTTCTCATAGCTCGTATGCAAACCTTGGGTTTTGTCACCCCATTTTTTTATTATTTTCGGATTTTATTTATTTATTTATTTATTTATTTATTTTAATTTTTATTATTTTATTTTACCTTTATTTTCTCTTCTTTATTTTTAGTAACATATTTATTTTACTTATTATATTTTTATTTTTATTTATTTTTATTTATTTCCTTTTACTTCTTCCTCCTTACTTGTCTTCCACTCCAAGTCACCACTCTCTCCACCACTCCATTCTCCCCACTTCTTCTCCAACTTCCCTCTCCTCTCCCTTTTTATTCCCATCATATCCATCATTTTCCATCATCCGCCATTCTACAAGTGAGAGAGGTTCGAGCCCCATTTAAGATGTGAGATGACAGCTTCCCCTTAGACGTTGAGCGACGACAACCTGCAGGTGAGATCCACGGTTAATCTCCGCGTAGTGAGCTTCTAGCCAAGCTCACAGAGCTTCTCTAATTTTTGATCGCCAAATCAGATCGAGGCCATGATGACCGGAGTTGCAGCACGGCTCCTCCAAATTGTGGCAAATCACAGGTAAGTATTCTATCTCCATCTTTTTTTATTTTATCTAACAATTTTTTCCCTTATTGTTCATCACCAAAACATTTCATAAACACCACAACCATCACAATCATCGTCACCAGCATTTCATCTCTACACATTTTCCCTATTTAAAAATATTACCAAAAATATATATATTACAAAAAAAAACAGGACAACAACAGTCGTCCCCGCAGCCCGCTGCTCCCAGTGGCTCTTGCCCCGCTCGCCCAGCTGCTGCTCCCTCCACCAGCCGCCCCCCTGGCCGTACTTCCTCAACAGTCGTCCCTGCAGCCTGCCGCCCCCTGTGACTCTCGCCCTGCTCGCCCAGTCGTTGCTCCCTCCACTAGTCACCCCCCTGGTCGAGCTTCCTCAGCCGCCGTCCAACGCAAACCCATCGCGTACGATGTCACTGCCAACCCCAGCAGCTTCCCTCTGCACGCCGAGCGTGCGCTCCAGGCTGCCCGGCCGTGCGCGATCGACACTGCAGCCCAGCCAGCCTCCAGTCCCACCCTTGACGGGCCCTCCTCCTACGAAGCTCAGGCTGACGCATCCCTCCGCTGCTCCAGTCCAGCGAGCGGCCTGCGTCGCTGCCTGCCAACAGCCAGCCCCGTGCGCCCCTTATCCATCGCAGCAGTAGCCGACTGCCCAAGCCGCCCTACGCGCGAATCCCACCGTCGCACGCACGTGGCCGTTGCGTCGTGTCGCCCGCGTGTCGCGACCCTCCCTCCAGTCGTTAGCCCCCCCTTGACGTACCCCTCTGCCTGCTTGCCTCCGCCCCTCACGTCCGCCACTATCATTATGAATCCACAATTCATCGCCTTTATTCTTTTATTTTAGATTTGTTTCCTTAATCAAATACCTGTAAATATCCACTAATTTCATGAAATTATCATTTTGCATGCATTTGTTAAATATGCATTTTTAACACTTTTTATACTCAAATAAGAATAAAGAAGAAAAGAAAAAGGAAAGAAAAACAAAGGATGTATTATGAAATAAATGCAGACTGACCCGAACCCCAAGAGAAGCTCAAGACTTGACCCGATCGACCAAGAATAAAATAGGGGGAGATAGGGTCTTTAATTAATAAATCCAAAAATAATTTGTAAATATTTTTCCTTATAAATTTGTTCAGAACTTACACTATTTTATTTGTATATAAATTGACCTCAAATTAAATATTTTTCTAAACAAAAGTTTTAAATAAAAATGTTTTGTAAATAATAAAATTAATTACAAAATAAAATAATGTACATATTACAAATAATCATACTCAGAAAAAGCCGTCAAGTGTTAATTGAACGATTAATTCCGGCTCCATACGAACTCAAATTGAATCGAACTTACCTCCTTTTTACTCTAAATTAAATTATCGTTCAAATAGCTGTGATTTCATAATTTTTGGAGTTACAGTTGAAAAGTCGGTTTTCTAGGGTGGTTTTTGCAATTTCACCATCTATTTATTGTATATAATTATTCATATTTATTTTTAATGTAAATAATTGTAAATATTCTCTACAATATTAAAAATAATATTAAAATTAAAAAAATAAAAAAATAAAAAAATATTTTAAAAATAATTTCCTTATTTGTAAATGTGTATAATGTATTATATGTGTATACTACTTGTATATAACTAATTTCCTTATATAAAAATCACCAAAAACATTTATATATAACATTAATTAATTCAATTAATGTAATTACCAATTTTGGATTTATTTATTTAATTTATTCATTTATTACATTTGAAAACATACCTTGTATATAAAGATTTGATTTTATGCCTTAAATAGCCACCATTAAGTTGGCTAATTAATTTTTGTAAATTAAACATTTTAATTATTTAATTTAATTCCAAATATCATTTTTAATTAATTAATTAATTTAAATAACCACTAATTACATTCCTTTTTTATACATACTTTCCTTTTTTATTTTTCTTCTTCTTTTTATTGAGCTCCTCCTATCTCTTTCACAATTTGATCAATCTTTAGTGGAGAGGAGCCTGATCTCCAAAAGTAGTCTCGTCGAAGAAGGATGCATAGCCTTCGAGCCATCCGGTGACAGTGAGTTGATCCTTGTCGAGGCCATCACGACATATCCGATCCCGAGGTGAGATCCAATTTTATTTTCCATTATTTTTCCTAGATAATAATTAGATTTAATTTGTGCTTCGATTCATGCTTAAAGATTACATCTCAAGTCCAAAAGTTTTCGACCCAATTTGATCCGCCCCCGCATCCGATTTTCATCTCACATCTCGATCTCTACACGTTCCTATTCTACCTCACATGATCATGCAACCTCGGTCATGAACAATGACCAGAGACTCGGATCTATCTTCCATTTCGATGATCCGCATCCAGTCAGATTTTTCCATTTTATGGTTTTTTTGGATCGAGTCATCGTGCTCGTATCCCCATTTGTTTATACAAAAAAACAATAAAAATATTATATGTTTTCTTTTAAAATTTATTTTGTAGGATAAAATAAAAAAATAAAAAACATCTTTTAACATTTGTTTTGCATAAAAATCTAAAATAATAATAATAATAACTTTTTTATTACTCTTTCCGTTATGTTTTTACAATAAAAAAAATTAAAAAAAGGGGCAGCAACAGGGTCGCCACCCCCCAACTGTCGTCTGCCATCACCATTGCAGCCTCTACTAGCCGCGCCTCCGGCCTGCGCTCTCCTAGCTACCGCAGCCACCTGCGGCTTGGCCCCTCCGCTAGCGCAACCTGCGACCAGGGGCCAACACCGTTGACCTCCTCCTTCCACCTAGCAGAGCCCCACCCGTGCATGCTCCTTCACCCAACACAAGAGCCACCCTGATCTCAGCCAAACATCGAGTGGTAGGAGACACAGCCCCACGAAGGCCCACTGACCTCTGCCTCCAAGCACGGGCCTCACCCTCATCCTCCAGCCCAGCCTGCTGCCCCTCTGACGAGTGTCGTCTCCTGCGTCGCTCCATCTCCATTGACCGCCAACTAGATCGCAGCCGCTACACCCCTATGTCGCAAGCCTCCACTGCAGGATCCACCCGCCATCCGGTGCTCCGCCGTCCAGCGTCGTGACCCCGATCGTCGGCCCTCCAGCCGTCCACCGTCGTGCCAGCACCGCCCCATCGCAGATCTGAAGAAGGCGAGCGGCGACACCATGGCTCCCCTTTGGTCTTGAAGAAGAAACGAAGGAACCAATAGGAAACCCTAGGTCAGTCTTAAAATAAAAAAATGGGAAATTTGTGTCTATGTATCTAGGCATTTTGAGAATTTCAAAGAATACCCCACATCCAGCAAGTCACGTGCTTTGCACATTTTTGGGTAAAATTGCGACATGCTCCCTGCTAGTTATTATTATTATATTTTCTGCAAAAACTTTTAAATAATTGTAATTCAGTCCCTATGTATCCAGACTTTAATTTTCTTGTACTTTTCATTGAAATAAATGATTTTATTGATCAATAATATTTGGAAAATTCATATTATGCTCTTGATGTTTTTCTCTATTTAGCATGCAATTTTTATTGCATTTTAAATTTATTTGATATTTTAAAGAAATCAAAAACAGTGTCTTTTCTCTGTCTGAGTTTTGAAAATACAAAAAAATCGAGTATTGCTCTAAAAATTCCAAAAAAATTAGATTAGGTGTATTTTATTGTCCTTTATTTTTTATCCAAATTTCATGCGTAATTATTTATAAATCCCAAAAAAATTGTAAAATACCAAAATCTTGGAAAAATCAAAAAAAATGTAGAGAAATCCAAAAATAGTGATTTCAGTTTCTATGTATAGATATTTTTATATACTTTAGCATAAAAATAATTTTCATGAGTTTTAGGCACTTAAAACATTTTTAAATTGCAAAATGACTCCAAGATGTGCATTATCTAGTATTTTGAGCACTATTTGAATTTTAGATAAATACAAAACATCAGAAAAAATTATAAAAATTACCAAAACATTTTATAATTTATAAAACACAAAAACATTTTCTTTGGATTTTTCTGAATATTTTTGATATAATTGAAAATACAAAAATTGTATGGTGTGTATATTGTGACTTGTGTGTCTATTTGAAAATTAAAAATTTGAAAAATCAAAAACCACTAAAAAATGTTTTCTTAGAAATTTGACTATTGAGTTTTCCAATCGTGCTCCTTGTGTTCGACCTGGTCACTATAACAGAAAAATTAAAATAGCGAAAACCGCTTACATTGCTTTTCATTGATTGAGTTTTCTCTTAAGTGGTTTAAAACATTTTTCTCGTTGACTGAATCGAATGGTTGAGAACAATGACCTATGATTATTTTTCCATCTTAACCGTATCGATCTTCGGGACATCGGTCAGCACCATCTCGATCCAAACCTAAGGGAGGTTGTCATGAAAGAGATAAGGAAATGGTGTGATGTTGGATTTATTTATCCCATTTAGGATTCCAAGTGGGTCAGTCCTTTATATGTGGTACCAAAGATATCCAGGATTACCATCGTGAAGAAAGACAATGGTGTAGAGATTCCGAACCATGTACCTACTTGATGGCATGTCTGCGTAGATTACCGACACCTGAACTCAGCTACCAAGAAGGATCACTTTTTATTGCCATTTATTGATCAATTTATTGGGAGGTCGGCAAGGAAAGAATTCTTTTATTTCTTGGATGGGTACTCGGAGTATAACCAGGTTGCTATTGCTCCAGGGGATCAGGAAAAAAATACTTTCACTTGTCTATTAGGCACATACGCCTTTAAACGGATGCCCTTTGGATTATGTAATACCCCACTACGTTCCAAAGGTGCATGTTGGCTATTTTTACCGACATGGTGGATAGTTTTCTGGAGGTCTTCATGGACGATTTATCGATCTACGAGGATAGTTTTGACACATGTATTTCTCATTTAGATCGAGTCCTTCAACGTTGCTGCAATGTTAACCTAGTGCTCTCATAGGAGAAGAGACACTTTATGGTGACTAATGGGATTGTATTGGGCCAGATCATCTCCAAACATAGTATGGATGTTGACCCGGCTAAGATCGATTGATTTCCAAGATAGAGCCACCGCAGAATTTGAAGTAGTTGAGGTCATTTCTGGGACAGTAGGATTCTATAGGCGATTTATTAAGGACTTCAGCAAAAATCGCCAGAACTTTGACTGAGCTCCTATGCAAGGAAAGTGAATTTGTTGTTGATGAGAAAGACCTCCTTGCATTTCATCAGATGAAAGAAATGGTTGCTAGTGCTCCTATCCTACAGCCACATGATTGGTCTCTTCCCTTTGAGATCACGATGGATGCGTCAGATTTTACAGTTGGAGATGTTTTAGGGTAGAGAAGGGATGGGATGCCATTTTATATACACTATGCTAGCAAGACTCTAGATGAGGCACGACGTAATTACACCATTATAGAGAAGGAGATGTTAGCAGTTATGTTTGGATTAGAGAAGTTTAAATCTTACCTTCTTGGTTCGCATGTTATTGTGTACACTGATCACACTGCCATACAGTACTTACAAGCAAAGAAGGATGCCAAACCATGCCTTATCAGATGGATCCTTCTTCTCCAGGAATTTGATTTAGAAATTCGAGATAACCTAGAGTAAAAATTGTTGAGGCAAATCACCTTTCATTCATTACAGATGCAGAGACTTCTGAGCAGAGCATGATTCCAATTTCATGGACCATTTCATATGAGACTATTTTGGCTTTGGACTCACTCCCATGGTATGCTGATATTGTGAACTATCTTGTCTCTAAGAAAATTACATAGGATTAACCGAAGCACAAGGTAAACAGATTTCTATCTGAGATACATTATTACAAATGAGAGGATCAGTACATGTTTTGTAAAGGTGAATATTGTATATGGAGAAGGTGCATTCCTTAGGAGGAACACGCCAGTGTACTTGAGTACTCTCATAAATTAGAATCTGACAGGCATCATTCGGGGAAGCGCACAATAGCAAAGATTTTACAGAGCGACCTATGGTAACCAGCATTATTTAAGGATGCTACAGAATATGTTTGAGGTTGTACTGACACTCAGAACATGAGAGGAATAGTTGGTTCCAAAGATACCATGCCCCTGAGATTATATATAGATTTCTGATATTTTTGATGCTTGGGGCATTGACTTCATGGGACCATTTCCTATTAGTTAGGGATATCAATACATCTTGCTTGTTGTGGATTATGTTATTTGATGGGTGGAGGCTATCCACACTCGAGCCATTTATAGTTGTACGGTGTGGTCCTTTCTCAAGGACCATATTATTGCGTGGTTCATGATCCCGAAGATACTTATTTCAGATGGGGGAAGCCATTTCATTAATAGATAAGTCGAGAAGCTTGCGAAGGAGTACACCATTATGCACATGGTTGCGTCTCCTTACCACCCACAGACTAATGACTTGGCTAAAATTTCAAATAGGGAGATCAAGATTATATTGCAAAAAATTGTATGTCTAGATAGGAAGAACTGGTTCTAGATGCTTGACTTAGTTTAATGGGCTTATCGGACGGCCTACAAGTCACCGTTGGGTATGTATCCCTACAGATTGGTGCATGGAAAGCCTTGCCACTTGCTAGTAGAATTAATTCACAAATCATTACAGGCACTTTGTGTATGTAATTTGAACTATGAGAAAGCATGAAAGAGAAGGAAGTTGGTATTGAGTAGATTGTTGGAATTCCGAGATTTTGCATATGACAACTCACTAATGTACAAGCAGAAAGTCAAGCATTGGCATGATAAACACATTAGAAGAAATACCTTCTTGTTTGATGATAAGTTAAAGTTATTTCCAGGCGAATTGAAATGCAAATGATCAGGATCGTTCATTGTGAGAGTTGTGTGTGATAATGGTAGTATTGTCATATCTGGGTTCTCATCTGATGCACAACCACTTGTTGTGATGAACAGTTGCTGAAACCATATCAAGATCATGATACATTCATGTCCGTAGTTGATTCTATATATGTGGTATAAGATGATGATTATTTACATCTTCTGCATCGGATACATGAGCTCATCATCTCTTGTATATATCCATTTGTTTTATTCTTTCTTCTTCTGTTTTTTATTGTTCACCTCTTTTTCTCTTTGTGTGTGTGCTATACTTAGGATGTTCTCTATCCTAAGTATAGGGGAGGTCAATTATTTGAGTTGTTCATATTCGTCTTGTTCCATCATTCTTGTTGTTGATTATACTTAAGGATACTTTGCCCTAAGTATAGGGGGAGTGATGTTATTCATACCATCTTTTTCGTGTTTTTATTTTCTTTTCAGATCCCTTATTGTCCTTCAACTTGTTGATATTCTTTTTCAATACTTAGGAATCTTTTACCCTAAGTATAAGGGAGGACAAGTCAAGTTGTTGAGTTTGTTCATTCTCTTCCTCTATGTTCCATGTTTGTATAGTCTTCTATACTTAGGATTATTTGATCCTAAGTATAGGGGGATCACCGACTCCTATTCTTTTCATCTATTCTTTGAGTCATTGTTGTATAATGTTCTTTTCACTTTTCTATACTTAGCATGAGTTATGTCTTACTTTGTAGCCTTTTGATCACTATGAGGACATAGTTCGAGCTAAGTATAGGGGGTGTCATATATATTATATATACTTTAGCCATAACTCGTATTTTTATTAAGAATATGGCTATTATACTATGGGATGTATATATATTTGTAAAATCCATGTGTGTATAAAACCCTTAATCATTTATCCTCCTGTAAATAAAATTCTTTATTGTATAAATACTTGTATTTAAAACTTTTGTATAAAATTCTCTTGTAAAATCTTATATAAAAATTGTATAATCCTTGTATATACAATGAATCTGAATTTCATCATCTTTATTCATCTATTTTAGCTTAAAATCTCTTATAAAACATCTATATATATATATATATATCAATAAATCCATCTTCTTATTAACCAACATTATTGTGTAAATATTATATAATTATCACTATTTTAACCTAAAATAAATAAAGAAAGAAAGAAAGGATAAATAAAAAATACAAGACTGTATATATGTAATAGATACATGCTAAATCAGATCCCGAGAGAAGGTCAAGACTTGACATGATCGACAAGGAATAAAGTAGGGGAGATAAGGCCTAAAATCCAGAAAATACTTGACACATGTATATATCCCTCACTTGTATAATATTGTTTATATTACACATTATTACATTGATTTATTCATATCTAAATCCCTTGTAAATAAAGATGATTTCTTCTTAAACTTTATGAATAAAATCCTCTTGTAAATAATGAAAATAATTGCAATTAAAATATGTATATATTGTGTAGATAATATCACTCTCCAAAAGCCAGAAAGTACCAACTTCCAAGCTCGATATCTTCTCCACCAAGACTCCAAATTCATCAAACTCACTTTTATTGTACTCCAAATTAAATACTCTTTAAATGTAGGTGATTTCGTAAAATTCTGAGTTAAGGTGTGAAATGTGGTCAATTGAGGTATTGTTGTATAATAATCCTATGTATATTATGTGTATTATTTAAGTCATTGCTTTCTTATGCATATTTCTGAATATTGTATTTTTCATTACTTGTAAATATTGTATTTAACTCGTATAAAATACAAATATAAATTAAAAAATCAAAAGTTAACAAAATAAAATCATGTATTTATTGTATATGTATCACCATGTATATAATGTACATATGCCTATTTAATTAACCTAATAAATTAACTCTTAAAAATCAAATAAAAATATCATTAAAATCCTTGTAAAATATTTTAAATAAATAAAATATTAAATCATGTATATAATTAATTAATTAATTAATTAATTAAAAATCAAAATACTGTGCATATAGGTATACATATCTGTAAATAACACCTTGTATTTATTTTGACCCTTGTAATTATATTTTTTAATTAATTAATCTCACTAAAATTAACTTTGATTTATTCTTAACATTTTTTATTTACATTACTCAATTAAATTAATTCATTTTCGATTTTTTATTGATTTATTTAACATTTTCACATATTTTGTCGTGTAGTATATTTTAGCCGTATTCTAGGAGCACTCTGATTGGCCAACCTGGGTGTGTTGACCCGGGTCAACTCTCCATTCGGCGCCTGCCCTCCGCTAACTTCGCCTCCACCTGTCTCTTCTTGTATTTTTTCCATGTGCACCACTTCGTAACACCTCCCACTTCCTTGTCCATTATTGTCACTCGATCATTCATCTCACTCGCCACCACCTTTGATCCACCCATTGCTCCACGGATCGCTCCCATTTTGAATTTCAAAACCTGTCGGAGCCACGCCTTTAAATAGAAACCCTTCACCTCCGGCGAGTCTTAAATCCATCTTTAGCCCTCATTTCACCCGAGATTAAGTGATGGAGGAGAGTCTTCGCTAACAGAGAAGATATCCTCCAATCAGGAGCATGAGAAGGAGTGTCAAAGGGCATGATTCAATCATTCATTGGAGTCCTCCATCGCAAGTTTCCGCCTCTCTAACACATCGCAGATTAGAGCCACGTCGCCATCCAACCGTCCTCTTTATCAGGTCATTAAAGGGTAAAATTGCACCTCTACCCTTATTGTTTATTTTTTTTGCAACTAAGCCATAGAGGGACACGTGTTTGTATTTCCTTTATTTGAATAATTGCACTTTTACTCCTCGTATTTTTTATTTGCAATATAGTCCTATTTGAATTGCACCCCTGCATTGCACATGCTTTGTTGGGTATTTTGCAATAAAAGTCTGATGTTTTGAGTTACTGATTGGCCCCTAAATTTATTTTATTTTCATTTGGTCCAATCCAATGGGGTACACGTGCCTCGGTGCGTAAGATTCGGGAAAATTTGCATAATTTGCCCAACCATTTTCTGATTAGTAAATATTTAATCTGTAAACATTAATTAATTGCATATTAGTCCATATCAGTCTGCATATTTATTTTACATATTTAAAATTAAATAAAAATTCTCAAAATGCATTTGAAAATTCTGCAAAAATTCATGTAGGCTCCTATAGCATTCATCTTGCATTCATAATTTCTATATCTCATTTTCATAATTTTTATATTTATTAAAATATAAAAAGAATATAAAAATGCCCTATTTGCATCTCAAAATCATTAAAAAATATAAAAACTCTTCCAAAAGTTCTAAAAAATTCATGCTTGCTTGTTTTGATTTATTTTAATTACAGTATCATTTTTGCATTTATCATATATAAAAAACCATAAAATTTGAAAATAATCAAAATAATTTTAAAAATCATATAAATTCAATTAAAAATCCAAAAAAAATTAAAAATTACTTTCTGGAAAAAAATAAAAATTCATCTTTCATTCTGTATAGTTTTCATCAAATTTTGACATTATTGGATATTTGAAAATCCAAAAAGTATTTGCATTATTGTATGTCTACTTTATGTTATTTTTTTATTAATTTATGGGATTTAAAATTTGAGAAAAGTTCTGGAAAACTCATAAAAACATAAGAAAAAGTTAAAACCTCAAAATATTTTTTCTTAATTTTTTGTATATATTTTCTATTATGGAAAATTTCAAAAAAAAAGTTCTTTATCTTAAATTGTTTATTTCTTTTTAATCTTTTCATTATTTTTAAAGTAAAAAAACTTTTGCAAAATTTAAAAAACATAAAAATAGAAAACCAAGTAAAAAATATAAAATTAAAATTCATCAAAAATATATATAAAAAAATCTAAAATACAAAAGCCAAGCATAGCTTGACTTAGGAATTTCTTTGTTCTTTACATTGATTTATTTCAATTTTCATAATAACCCTCGAGATTTTCGTAGACTCCATGAGTTTGATCATGTTTGTTATAAATGTATATTAAATAGTAATTTCTCTTGCTACACTTTTGTATTTGGTTTTAATTGAGAATAAATATTTTTTGTTTGACGCTTCTTTGGGTTGTGACAACATGTTTTAATAATTCATTAAAAATAAAAACCTAGAGAAAAATGCTCAACAATATACATGTATATATTATATTTACTAACCCTTCTCCTTTCTTTAAAAACCATAAAAAATGAAAAAATGAAAAAAAAGGAAACTTAAAATCTATAAAAATTTGCAAAACCCTTTGAAAACTTTTCCAAAAAGATTTTTTTTTCTTTTTCTTTAAAAAAATATTTTTTATATACTTCTTGCATGTGCATTTTTCAGAATAGCATTAATATTTAAACTGGTCTGGAATAAAATTGTATAAAGGAGCTTAGTTATGACCTTAATCCACTTAATTTCAGAGGAACCTTATAAGAGATGGAGTTGAGACTTTTCAGGTCCTAGTGACTTAATTCTTTGAGTCCACAAGACTATTTTCACATGTCATCTTGATTAGTCTAAGTAGTATATTTAACAACACACGCATGATTCTTCAAGATCGTGGCTTAACTTGGACAAGCACTCTACATATAGCTTTTCATGGATGAGGTGGTGAGGGGGTAGAATCCTTTATCTTGGGGTATCACATGGGTGTCTAACAACTTGTGGAAACATTTGTCTTCCTCTCGGGAGGGTAGTGCATCTCAACCTGGTCTAGTAGCATTGAGGTCTAAAGACAGGATGTTGTGAAATTGCAATAATGCTTCAAAAGAGGGATAGTCTACTAGCTCAAGAAGAAAAGTCCTTATGTACATGACGCACCCTTGTATATATTAAAAAATAAACAAAAACTTATCACCTATATTCATCACTTGTACATTATTTTATATATTACACACTCTTTAATTTATTCATTACCAAATATTTTATAAATAACAAATAATTCTTATTGAAAATTGTGCATAAATTTCATTTGTAAACCAATAAAAATAATTGCAATTAAAATATGTGTATATTGTGTAAATAACATCACTTTCCAAAAACCACAAAATACAAACATCCAATATTAATATCAGCTCCACTAAGATTCCAAATTCATCAAACTCACTTTCATTGTATTTCAAATTAAGTTATCTTTAAAATGGAGGTGATTTGATAAAAATCCGAGTTAAGGTCTGAAATGTTGCCAATTGGGGTATTATTGTATGATATACATATACACTCTATGTATATTATTTAATTATTTATTTTCTTGTGCATATTTGTAAATATTATATTTATACCTAATTGTAAATAATGATTTAACTCGTAGAAAATACAAATTAAAATCACAAAATAAAAAATCAACAAAAAAATAAAAACATGCATGTATTGTATATGTATCACCATGTATATAATGCACCTATGCATATTTAATTAACTTAATAAATTAACTATTAAAAATCAAATAAAAATATCGTTAAAATCCTCTTAATTTTTTTAAAAAAAATAAAATATGAAATTATGTATGTATATGTATAAATAATATATTAAAAATCAAAAACTGTATATGTAGGTATACATACCTAAATTTAACAACTTGTATTTTATTTAGCCCTTGTATTTACATTATGTAATTAATTAAAAAACACTAAAATTAACATTAATTTATTCTTAACATTTTTTATTAACATTATTTAATTAGATAATTCATTTTTGATTTTTACTTCAATTATTTAACTTTTATTTAATGTTTTATCATTTTACTTATTTTGGATGTATTCCACATGCATTCAGATTGGTTGACCCGGGTTTGTTGACCATGGTCAATTACTCAATCTGTTCCCCCTCTTCCGCTAACCTTGCATCCACCGTTTCTTCTCGCTTTTTTCCCTCGTGCATCATTTGCTAATAGTTCATGCTTCTTTCTCGGATTCTTTCGCCCGCTCATCCCTCTCACTCGCTCGCATTCTTGATCCACTCAATATGCCTTGATCTGCTGCCTATTTTGAATTTCAAATTCCGCCGAACTTCACCCTATAAATATCACCCTCCACCACCGGCGAGCAAGGAATCCATCTTAGTCCCATTTTTCTACCCGTAGATCGAAGTCTGTAGTAGCTTTGAGGTGACAGGTCAAGCTCTCCACGGTTAGGAGTGTGAGATTCGGGAAGACGCGAATCCAGCTACGTCGTCGGAGTCATCTATCGCACGCCCTGCCTCCAGCCGCATATCGAGGCAATTCTACCCCTTCTTCTATTTCGTATGTATCTTGGATAGTTTCTATTCAATTTAACAATTAAATTTTGCTTTGATTTCAGTGTAATCACTTAAATCAGATTTACATCTCCAATCTCTGATATGCATGATAAGAGGATTTCCGACCACTATCGACCCCTTCCGACTACGCCAACACATTCACCAAACCTCTCTCCACCTTCTCCACAAATCCATCCACCTTGTTTTACTCAAGAATGAGCATCCGACTCTCCTCTATCATTTCGATGGAGAGTCACACAGACCTTCATCCAGTCTTGGTCCATATTTTTGACCTAAATTTTAGGTCAGAGGCTTCCTCCTAGCATGAGCTTGGATTTGTAGGGTCAAAGATCGCAAGAGGAGCTTTCAATATAAGATAGGAGGTTCATGATGAATACCCATTCATCACTCTTTATTCTTTTATTTTAGCTACAAAACCTATGCAAAACACATGTATATTCCTGTAAATAACAATAATTGTCAAATAGCATGCATGGTGTAAATATGCATTATTAGCATGTTTTTGTGCATAAATAAAAGAATAAAGAAATAAAAGAAAAAGAGGGAGATATTTAGAATAAATATTGAGCGACCTAATCCCAAGGGAGGGCTCAGCATGGGCCTGACAGCAAAAAGAACCCAAGTAGAGAGAGATAAGGAAGCTCATGATTGTACATATACCTATAATTAAATAAAAATTATTTTCCTCTTATTCAGAATAAAAATGGGTGTGTATTTATGTGTATATATTTGTAAATATAAAATTAAAATAAAAATGAGAGAAATAAAAGAAATTAAAAATAAATTAAAATTCCTTCTCCATTGTATATATGCCATGTGATAAAACCACAAACCTATTTATTTTCCCTTATAAATAAATAAATAAAAATTCAATAAAATATGTACATAATCCATACTCCATAATGTGAATAAATAAAATGAAAAACATAAAAACAAAAATAGAATAAAAAGAAATAAAATAAAATCAATTTCCAACATTGTACATATACCATGTATGTATATAAATAAAAGTATTTATTTAACCCTTGTAAAAAATTAATAAAAATAAAATAGAAATACCTTATTATTCCAAATTTTATTCTATAAATAAATAAAATATAAAATTGGAATAAAATGTACAAAAATAAATAATTAAAAATCAAAAATAAAAAATACATAGTGTATATACCTATATATAATAATATTATACTATACATACATTATTTTTATTTCAAAAAAAATAAATAAATATCACAAAAAAATAATTTAAAAATAAAGAAACATTTTTCATGTTTTAAGTTTTTCGAAAATAATTCATTTATTATTTTTAAATGAATTTTCAAATAAATATTAAAATAAGCGCTCCCATTGGTCCACGGGGGATGTTGACCCCCGGTCAACTCTCCCCCGCGGACCCCCTTCCAGACGGATCGGGATTTCAACCCGATTTCTCCTCTTTTTCTGCGCTCGATCCGCCCGCCATTTGCGCAAACCCTGGGTCCTGATTGCACCTGGTACTTCCCTGATCCACGCCCGGAGGTTTGCATCGGGTCCGAGCTCTGAATTCCTCGCCCAATCCTCATCTAGCCGGACCCCTAGCCGTATAAAACTCGAGCTCCAGCCGCAATTCACGCTATCATTGGCGTCGCCCCTTCCTCCCAGGACCTCCACCCGATTCCTCTGGGTGAGAGCTTTGGATTGGTGTGTTGCAGAGAGGCGGAGGAGCTTCTCGTCACTGATCCGGCAGCGTCTCGCCGTCGTGCACCGCCCAGAGCAGCGCCTAAGCCTCGATCCTTCGACGACCCTCGAGGCGAAGACCAAAGCTCTCGGAGCTCATCCCCAGTCGATCCCACGCATCAGGTAACCTTGATTCTTCCCATATTTCTATAATTTCTGATTTCTCCCAAATCGCTCCAATCATCCCTTTCTTCGATTCTGGCCACTCCGTCCATCCATTTTATCGACCGAATCGACCATCATCATCGCCATACTCCTCTCCATCTGCTACGCCCATCCATCCAACCTAGTTCACTCTGGAACTGGGAGTCCACCCTCCTCCACCGTCGCATCGCCGGAGGGTGCCGCCCCGACGCGCCAGCCACCATTTCACCCCTAACAGGGTCGAGGCACTTTGCCCTCGACCCAGCAAGCTTTCTGTGCTCTTTTTCAGGTCAGAAGAGATCCATTTGAGGGTCTACGCATTCAGGCACAGGAGCCAGCTCCACCTTCGTCGTCGGAGCTCCTCGGAGCTTCCCGGCCTCATCGGAGGCACCCACTAGCTGCGGAACATCAAGGCGAAGCTCTTGGACATCGCAGCAGCAGCAGAGGAGGACCCTAGCGCGAGCATTGGGCCGGCAAAAGTCGCCGGCGACCTGTTCTTGGTGCATCCTCCATCGTCGTCAGATCGAGCACTCCTCGCCCAATTTTGATCTAGAGCGTCCACCTGCGAGGAGAAAGCCACCGTAGATATACCAGAGGCTCGTCATGGCCCTTGATCCAGCGAGGAGTGCCCTTGATCCACGAACGTCAGATCAGCCACGTGGGCACATCTCAGCCGTCAGATCCGAGCCGGCGTCCTTCGTTGAGGCGCAGCGCCCCGTAGCCGTTGGATCCTACACGTGGCGCGCCTCCATCCCTCGGATAATAAAGGGTAAATTTCACTTAGGCCCCCTTCTGTTTTGCTTTTATCAATTAGTCATGTAAATAGTTTAAGTAGTTGTTTTAATTTTGTAAAAATTGCATTTAGGACCTGAACCTTTACTCTATTTGCATTTTCATCCCTGTATATGTGAGACACGTGCTTCGTCACGTGATGTTTAGTGAAATTGCATTCTCTGGGTTGTTGTTTTGATGTGTTAATGAATGAAAAATACTTTCTGATATTTGCATCCATACCCTTGTGCGTGGTGTTATTTGACATGTGTTGAAATATTTGGGTATTTTGCAACTTGGCCCCTGGGCTTTTAGCACCTGTTGTTAATAAGCCCTCGGAACTAAGTTTTCTTACATTTGGGTCCCTCTGTGCCCAGACCACGTGTCGTGCGCATGGGGACCTGGAAATTTTGCACGAGGACCCCCAGGCTTCTGAGCTTGTTACTTTCTAGCCCTTAGAAATACTTTTCCTTGCGAACAGGTCCCTATGCACTATGAGCTTGTTTTGGATTTTAGTAAAATATCAAAACTAACCCAAATTGCGTGAAAATTGGATACGTGGCTCCTGCCCCTGTGTAAAATTTTCCCTAATTTTTGGGTACATTTTTGAAGCTTTTTAGTATTTAAAAAATTCAAAAACCCTTGTTTTTCTGTCTGTTCAGATTATAAAATCCTAAAAAAATATTAAAACTCTTTTAAAAATTCTAAAAAATCCAGTTTTGTTTATTTTTGTGTGTTTGATCTTCTATCCGTTTTTGGTCATTTTTGGATTTATAAAAACCTTAAAAATTAAAAAAACCTTACAAAGTCATAAAAATTCTAAAAAATTATAGAAAATTCAAAAATTCATAAACTTTTCTTCTAAATTTTCTTTTTTGTCTATACTTTTCATGAAAAACACCTCCAGGCTCTTTTAGGACTAACAGTTTACCTTTATTTCTGTCTTCTTTTATTTTTACAAAATTATATAAAAATTATAAAATTCTCAAAAATTCATCAAAAATAGTAAAAAATATATATAACCTAAAAATATTTTTGTTGAAATTTTTGGACCTTTTTAGAGTAATTAAATAAATTGTTGAATGTGCTTGTAGTTGCCTTTTTATTATTTTTCTTTATTATTAAAAATCCAAAAAAATATAAAAATATTAAAACCCACCAAAAAAAATATTTGTTTTATTTCCTTTTCTTTTTCGACTACTTTGTAGGCCGCAAGGCCAATCCGCGCTCCCTGAGTCCGACCCTGGGTGCTACACCAGGCTAATCTCATAGCCAGGGCCACTATTTGTTTTTCTTTGATTTATATCTCTGTTTGGTGGTCTGTTCCATATTTTTCTTATTGAGCTGAGTTTTGAGTGACTGAGGTCGCAATGACCTTCGCTAGATTTTATTCACCTTAGTCCATTCGTAAAATTTCAGCTCATCAGAATGGCGCCGTTGCCGGGGAGCACGGCTTAGTAGTCGTATTTTCTCGGTTTTTATTTTCTTTTGATTTTCGTGGCTTTCCGCGGCTTTTTCTTCATCCGCGGCTTTTTGCGGCTTTTTGTTTGTCTTTGTTTTTCATTTTATTTTCTTTTATTTTCTTTTATTTTATTTGCTTTTATTTTTGATTGTTTTTGCTTGTTTATTTTTATTTCTATTTTTGTACATATACCCTTTTTCTTATTTTATCTGCTTTATTTGCTTGGTTTGACACTTTGTTATTTTCTTGCAAGGGCCCGAGGATCGAGGCGGCTCTTCTCGAAGAGCCGGCGCAACCGCGGCAATCGAAGGCGGCACCCTTCTGCACGGAGCCGCAGGAGAGCGCGAGGAGGCAGCAGAGTATGGGAGTAGTTTAGAGTAGAGTAGTTTTTATTTCCTGCTCAGTAGAACTATTATTGTAATAAAACAGGGACAGGACACTCAGACTCAGACTTAGACTCTCATGGTATGTTTCGTCGAGCACCGGTGTGCACGGGGGACCCCTCAGCTTTTTCGCGGTTTTCTCGCGGTTTTGTCGTTTATTTCTTGCCTTTCTGATTCTCGCGGATGTCAGCCCCTAGCCTTAGGATTTTTGCTTGACTGTGACGTAATTAGTAGGGTCCACACACTTTAATAACCTTGCTTGTACCTATAGATCGATTAATTGGACCAAGAATAAAAGATTAATAAAAAGACTATTTGGTCACCTGAGGTGTCACGCGCCGCTAGATGTCGTATACAGTGCTGGTAGGACCCGTTGTGGCAGGCACCGATTGGCATCCGAGACCGGACACCGACCCCTCTTGATTGACCACTTAGCCACCGTTCTTTCGAGTAGAACTACTTGCTTAGGGCTCGGATTTCCGCCTGCATCATTTAGGTAGATTTATTTCTGCCTTTCAATTCTGCGTGGATCATTCCTGCATGTAGACTGCTGGTGTCAGGTACGCATTTCTTACTCTGCAAGCATCATTGATTTTTCGCGCATCGGCTTTTTCGACTTCTCCCCCTGATTTTTGGACTTAAATAACCATCAGAACCAAAAAATTCGTTAGGCGTTTGTTTTTATTTGAAAAATACCTAAAAATTCAAACCATAAAATTTGGGACTGCTAACTCTATTTAACCCTAAAAGACACCACACCAGAAAAATTTATCTTGGGGAGAGCAACCCCCTCAATGTCTGGTTTGCATGTGCGAGAGAGTGACCCACACACTAGGCTAGAGTCATATCCGAGCCCCGATCAGACTACCGGCCTTTTATACGAGATAGTTTGGTTGGCAGATTGGATTCTTAACAGGTTACGTAACCGCTCTGCTGTCCTGACTTGATCACCTAATAAAAACAGACAAGATAATTGACCGAACTCTTACGGTCTTCAGCTCGCGTTGAGTAGGTGAATCAGGGGTTTGTTTGCCGATCATTGTTGTTACCAGATCCCATCCACCCTACTCGCCAGATCAAGATGATAGGCAGAAGGTCTCTTAGGCAGCCTCTGGCTGCACCGCTTCCCAGCACTTCTGCCCGCTCATCTAGGTTGGTTCGCGAGAGCCGAGACCCGCTCTCCGAACCCAAGTTCGACTCCACCCCGTTCCCCCTCGACCCCCCTTCTACCAGTTCAGAGATATCAGTGCCAGATGAGAGACTACTATCAGATGATTTATCGGCACCTGAGTTTGGGTCTTTTGCCTTTGTAGAGACCATGGTCGGCAGCAGTGACGATCACACCAGAGGTCCCCAGCCCTAGCAGACATTCATCATGGACCAGGGTGCGATCAACTCCAACCTGATCGCCTCCCTCGAGACAGTTCAGCAGCAGTTGAGGGATCAGGGAGCTTTTAGGATTGAAATGAGGCGTGAGATGGAGCAGATGAGAGCAGACCGCGAGCAGCGCGGGCCAAGAGACGGGCCGAGGAGACTCGATGATGCAGCAGTAGTCACAGCAACCGCAGCCGTAGCAGTAGTTGCCGCAGCAGCGATAGCACCGGACCAGCCGAGACCGATGCGGGAGTTACACAACCCCGGATCGACTTTGACGCACTGTTGGGTCGTGTTACCAGCCATCGTGGGGGACTTCAAGTTTCCCTCAAACACTTTGCAGCTCCTCCCCCGGTTCCATGGGCTCGCCACAGAGGAGCCCCATCTCCACCTTCAGGAGTTCTTGATGATCTGCAGCACATTCTACGATAGACAGGTGGACGAGGATACCATCAG
The DNA here is from genome assembly GCA_037367405.1 of Ottelia alismoides. Lineage (NCBI taxonomy): Eukaryota > Viridiplantae > Streptophyta > Magnoliopsida > Alismatales > Hydrocharitaceae > Ottelia > Ottelia alismoides. Next base: position 141,002 of record JAZKJV010001924.1, on the reverse strand, counting down.
CATGATTGCCTTCCCCTTCTCACTAGCAGACAGAGCAACCACCTGGCTGAAGAATCTGGGGAAGTTTGACTACACCTGGGAGTAGCTCCGCACCGAGTACTTGAACAAGTACTATCCACTCAGGCGGACGAATGTAACGAGGGACCTGATCAGCAACTTCCCCATGCTCCCCAATGAGCAAATCCACGAGGCATGGGAGAGGTTCAGAGAGTTGACAGATAGATGCCTGCACCATGAGATATCGAAGCCGAACCTTGTTCAGAGATTCTTCTGTGGGCTGACACTAGAGCTACAGGGCCTGGTGAATGCTTCTTGTGGCAGGTCCTACTTCGCCAAGGATGAGGATCAGGTCTGGGCCATCTACGAGGAGATGGCCGAGAACTACACAGTGATGTCCCAGACCCGCCTCTATACACAGGGACGCCCTCAGCCACAGACTGTGCAGTACCAGAGGATAGCACGGGTTGACGCCGGTCCATCCAATTCGTCAGCGGTAGCAACACAGGTCGAGTCCACAGCCGCCGACATGGGTATCATCAGCGAGAAGCTGGACCGGATGGAGATCATAGAGAAGAAGCAGTGCCAGGGCATCACGCAGATGGAGCAGATGGCACAGACTCTGAGTGACCTGAAGACACAGCTCATGTGTCTCCAGGAGACACAGACGGATTCCCAGCCCCGTCTTCAGGCACGAGGCGATCTGAGTAGCACAGGCAGCTCATCCCAGCGCTCCTGCCACCAGCAGCCTAGACAGGTTCACCTTGTACATGCGGAGCCGTACCAGCAACCGCAGCTTTCTTACCAGCCACCACCATCCCCAAACACACAGATGGTGGTATACCAGCCGGATCAGCCTCTGGCAGTACTTCTGCCACCCCCGTATGACTCAGAGCCGTTGATGGATGTCAACGGGATTTGGTACGACCGACCCCAGCCCGGTATCCGACGAGACCATCCCGGATTCTGTTGGTCGGCCGGAGGTGCCAGCCCCCAACAGCAGCCGTCAGGGCAGGGTGGCCAGTATAGCTATCAGAGAGATCACCAGCAGCACCAGCCCCCAGTGTACCAGCAACAGCAGCAGCAGTCACAGCAGTATGGTCCTCGTCCCTATCAGCAGGGACATTCTTGGAGGCGTGATCAGCCTCAGCAGCAGCAGTATCATCCCCAGTCATACCCCTCTCACCCGCAGCACCAGCAGCAGCAGCCTCACTACCAGCGAGGCCACCCGTCAGGTTCTCATGGGCCATCCTATGAGAACCCCGCCTTAGATGACATAGCCCGCCTCCTTACCGATCAACAGGCTACATTCAGACGGGAGATGGACGAGTTCCGCCAGGAGATGCGGGAGATTGTGAGAGGGAAGGCCGCCATACCTGCCAAGATCGAGCTGAACCCGAACAACCTCAAGAGGAAGTCTGAGCAGGTAGATTTCACATAGTATGCCACTCCGAGTGATTCTTTTGGTGATATGTCTGCCTATCTGTTTGATGCTGACTTTGTCACACTTAGGAGCGATAGGATGCCAGCAGGCGGCGCCTCGTCTGAGCAACACCCCCAGGACACTTCCAGAGCGCCAGGCGAGGAGGAGCGCGGTACTGATGCCGCGAGAGACGATGATGGTGGTGCTGATGCCACCATGGATGCTGATCCCACCTACGGTATTGAGGTCATCGTCTTACCAGATGGAGGAGGTGGTACTAATGTGATGAATCTACGTTTCATCATCTTTATTCTATAATTTTGGCCTTAAAAACCCTAGTAAATGCGTGTAAATAGGCCTAATTCATGCATTTTAGCATTCATGCATTTGTGTGTAAATACTGTATAAAATGTGGTTTTTAAAGCCAAAATTATAGAATAAACAAAATAAAAGAAAAAGAATAAAATATTGTAAATAATTTATGACCCGAAACCCCGAGACCTAGGCATCTCGATGAATAGGTCGACAGGGAATAAAGTAGGGGGAGATAAGGGCCCAAATACAATAAAAATACCTTTTATTTCATTCATTCTTTATTCATTTTGGGACCTATTTTTTTCCACTTTTTATACATCAAATAAAGAAATTTTGTACATGGAAATTGTATATAATTAAATAAAGAAAAATACAAAATTGATTTCACTCAAAAATAATATACAGATAAAAAGTTATGGTCTGAATAAAATCTCAGAATCCCAACTTCCCAGACCTGTATCTCCCAATTAAAAACTCCAAATGCATCAAACTCACCTTTAATTGTATATAATTTAAAATAAGCTATTTAATAGCGATGGTTTCGCATTTGGCGGAGCTACGGTTTGAAAGTTGAGTTTTGGACCCCCTATTGTATACTTGTACAGATTAAAATATTCATTTTATTATTTATTCATTATTTTTATAATTTTATATTTTTATAATTTTGTAAATATTACTTATAATATATTTGTGCATTAAAATCAGAATAAAAACTCAAAGAAAACATAAAATAAAAATACTTGTATATAATATACATAGGGATAATACCTGTATACATACCTACATTATTAACACTTTTATTTTATTAAGTGTACAAAACACATCAGAAAAATAAAATAAAAATATTTCTAAGTGTATAAAAGTTTTTATAAGATTATAAAATAATAAAGAAAACTAAATAAATAAACATACAAAATAAAAATGAAATACTTAAATATATAGATTTAGATACCTATAAGGGGTATAAATGGTAACTTATAATTACATACCCCATAAAAATAAATAAAAATCACTATAACATAATGCATAAAATAATAAACATTTTTTATTCAATAACCCAAAAATAATAAGTTGATTTGCTATTTTTAATTGATTTTAGCAATGTTTTTCCCAGGGATTTTCATGGTTGGTCCACGTGGACCAACCAGGTGGAAGTTGACCCGCTGGTCAACTCCCTGGTCTGCGCCTGCAGCCTGTCAGCTGCGTTTTTTAGCCATTTTCTCCCATTTTTCAAGGCTGCATCTTTCATTATTTGGCCTTTTGGCCTTCATGACTTTTTATCCCCATATATCTCTTATACACGCCCAGACATAATATTGAGCATTGGATTAAGTGTGTGCCTTATTTTCTTCGTCCTTTGGGCTGGGTTGACCATCTCTCTGCCCAACATTCTGAAAGTTGTCAGACTGCGTTTATTTGGTGTTTTCTCAGAATTTTGGAGGGCGCGTCTTTCACCATTTGGCATTGCAACCTTCATGACTTTTGTAGACCTACTATCAAGGATACACGCCCAGGGTTTATTTCGGCCGGTGGACCCGCGATTCACCCGATAATTTTCGATCTTCACGCCTCCAGAGCCACATCTTCAAAAATGACCCTTCTCCTCCATTTCAATTTTGAACTCCTTTTCCCCCTTCTTCCTCCCTTCTTTCATGTGATGAGGTTATAGGGAGGTGACAGCAACCTCACCTCGCCGTTAGGAGTGGAGGAGGAGAGGTGCGGAGGCGTATCCACCCCCATCTACGGCCCTTGGCCGTGAGGTCCTATCTCACGGTACATCACCGCTTGAGGTCGTTTTCTGTCCTTTTTCTTGTTGTTTAGTTTGCTTTTAGTTTTAGGCTTTGATTTATGCATGTAGTTGGTCACTCTATCGATTAAAACACCCCGATCTCGCAATCAAACACCTCGCCGGAGCTCCACGAGCTCCGGCCATTTTTGCCATTCCGCCACCTTCTCCACTCCACACGCTGGCCCTTGGGACCCTCAACTATGATTCTCGTTCTTCATTTTCAGGTCCAAAGGCCGAAGGACCCCATCAGGGGGGTCGTTTTTGATGCAGGCCAAACCTCTTGGAGTTTCCCCCCGTTCTTCATCACCGTGGTGATGCCCCAGCGGAGCAACCGTCATTTTGAGGCCGCCAGTCGATAGGGGAGCCTCGCAGGAGCTTCTCGGCCAACTTGGGACTTTCCAGGTTGTAGGAGGAGATCACGTCGTCGAGCCAAAACTCGTCGAGAGGTTGTTCTTCGCGGGTTCATCCACATTCCTCCGCAGCCGTTTGATCGCCCCGGGCGAGGGTATTTTGCACCATTTCCCCCGCAATTTTGTGTAATGTTTATTTAGGACTCAAAGCATTCATCTGAAGTCTATTTTGTTCTGTATAATTTGCAATTTAGCCCGTATTTTTGCTATTTACAATTATGCCCCTTACTTGTGTGTACTTTCTTGTTGTGATCTCTATTTATTTGATGCATCTATAAAACCCCAAAAATTCTCAAAAAATAGACTTAAGTTCTTGCTGACTTGTGCTTCCACAGCATATTTTTATTTTTCATATTTATTGAATTTTAATATTTATTAAAAATCAAAAACATGCATATTTTCTATTGTTTACATTAGAAAATACCAAAAAAACACTCCAGAAAATTCCCAAAAAATATATTTTGTGTATTTTAGTGTCTTTTAACTTCAATCAAAAAATCATCAAAAAATACAAAACAAAACTCCTAGAAATTAGAAAAGCCAAAAAACCTTCCTAAAAATCTAAAAAAACCTAGAAAAATCATAAAAATACAAACTCAGTTCCTATAGTTTCTCTATTTTATTATCTTTTATGGAAAATTAATTTGAGGAATTTTTAACACTGTTTACTATTTTTCATCCTCAATTTAATTCCGGTCAGCAACTTTTATTCATTGTTTATTAGTATTTTTATTTTAAAAATACCAAAAAATTAGGAAAAAGCTAGAAAAATCACAAAAATATTAGAAAAATACAAAAAGACCAAAAAATACTTTATTTCCTATTTTGCTTATTTTTACTTATTTTTTATAAATACATTATCCTCCTCTTTCTTACTTGGTATAAATGTAGTCTATTAAATTAAAAAGAAAATATAAAAAAATACAAAATACAAAAAGAAAATATAAAATCAGAAATTTAAAAATCAAAATACAGAAATATAAATTAAAAAATTAAATAAAAAATATAAAATTAAAAATCCACAAAAAATAGCATAGATAGACACTTGATCACATTCACACACTATTGAGCAATTTTGCCCCGTTCTATCTTGCTTGCTCCCTGTGTTCGACCTCTACACATACTTGCACCTATACACATCTTGTTGTAGAGTTATAATAAATTTTAACTCCGCACATTTACTTTCATTGCTTGATTTATCTGTTGTGGGATAATTGTTGTTTTAATCCGGATTTCGCACGGTCGCCACAGCGACTTTGTCTCTGCCTTGTGTGAGACATATTTAGACTGTCGATTCTTGGGTTAAACAAATGGCGCCATTGCCGGGGAGCAACAACGCATAGTTCGGTTTTTGCTTTGTGCTTGTGATTGATTGTCTATTCCACAGCTGTTCTTTCTGTTGTTTCATTTTCTTTATTTTTGATATATATTTGTTGAATTGTCTAATCACCCTCTTGTTTGACTTTGTGCGAGGTACATGGATCGAGGGAAGCACTCTTTTCTAGGAGCGCTCATGCACCCACGTGAGGCAGCTTCGGCTTAGCACGAAGGCGGGCTAGGAGAGGATTTTGAAGACAGTTCTAGTTTATTTATTTATTGCATTTATTAGTGTATTTTTTGTGAGAGAGAGACTCTATATTTGTAATAATATAGGTACCCTCGGACACTTGGACATTCGAGCCTAATTTCCAAGTGATTGTTCACTTGAAGGCTCGCCGCGGTTTTTATCGGCTTTCTTCGCATTCATTTTATTTTGTTTTATTTTTCGATCTTATTTATTTTGTGTGATTGAGCCCCTAGCTTTAGGAATTTCTTGCGATAGATTAAGGCCAAACAACTAATACCTTTGCATGTGCATATAGTATCGTTTGGACTTAGCCAAATCATTAAACAGTTGATTCATCGTCTTCGATCCGTCGCGCCGCGAGCTCATCCTACCAAGCGCTTCTCCTGAACTCGATTTGTCGAGAGGAGGAGGGGTGAGCCTAGACCGGACTCTAGGATTGAGGATTTGTGGTCAACTTGTGGTTCTTCACGATAATAGCAATTTTTGAAACTTAGGGTGATTTCATCGGCTTTGCATTTGCATATAGATAGGTTTCAATTCTGCTGAGCATCTTTGCATGTAGAGTGCTGGAGGCAAGGTGAGCATTTCTCTTTAGCATGCATCATTGATTTGTCGCTTGCATTGCTTTTCCGACTCTCCCTCTGATTTTGCCAACCTAGGTGCTTAAAAGAATTGACTCCTCGTTAGGCTCGTGTATTTTTTATTAAAAATCCAAAAAAGTGATAATCAATAAAATTGGGACTGCTAATATTACTTGACCTTAAAACCGATCAAAAAAAAATCGTCTTGGGGTGAGTAATCCCCTCATTGTCTTCGTTTTATATTGCTCGCGCACACACTAAGGTTAGAGCCCAAATCCCATTTTCAGCCCCCTAAGTGTTTGTGCAACTTTTTGACTGCTCATCTAACTCTAAAAAAGACAAGATAAAAAGACCGCTCTTTGCGGTCTCTACCGAGTTGAGTAGGTGAATTGAGGGTTTGTCTTATCTTCATTTATGTTTGTGATTGTTTTGTGTGTGTCCTAGATCGCCGCTGCGCACTTGCGCCTTTCTTCTCACTTCTCTTGACTTGACTATCGTGCTCTCCCGATCATTTTCTTTTGTTTCGAGATGGCCGACTGGAGCGTATTTTATCCGGACTTTGCGGATCATTCGTTCACTGCAGCTGGTCCACCTTCTTTTTTCCTGGAGGACTTTGCTCCTGACTTTTGTACATATCCGCCTCAGCCACAGTATCAGGACTCGGATTTCTACCCACACCCACCTCCATCTCCACCTGTATATTATCCTCCACCTTCACATCCACCCGAGACAGAGCTGTTGGCATCACCTTTCATGGAGTCCACCCTTGAGCACTTGACCCAGATGATGGATCATATGAGACAGAGGATTGACCACCTCACTGGTACCAATAAGAGCGACCATGATATTCCACCATTTGATGACATGGGTTCATTCGAGGACGACCATGAGAGCTTGCAATCTCCCAAAATACAAAAAAATGAGAAAATTAGGAGACACACGATTGAGTCAGACTGTGAGGAGAGGTACCACTTGCCAGACCATTTGACCACACAACCTCTCACACCTAGTCCCACCTCTGACCCCGAGGATGCCGCTGTATAGACTGCTCTTGGCACACCTCGTGTATATGCTGATTCCGACTTCCTCCCTTGTATGGAGGAAGTCCAAAAATTCAAAAAAATGTTATCTGAACCTGAAGTGGTGGCTACTATTCATGAGATTATCCGTGCCCCACTTCAGCAGGCCATGGCCCAATTATCTGCTCCTCTTCCCAAGAAGAGAAAGCGGAGGAGCAGATCTGAGCGTCACATCTTAACCATGGCCACTACCCACGCCATCTCACATCGTCCCATTCCTAGGAAAAAGAACACTGCCACACCTTTCATTAGCTGCACCATCTCTGACTTTACATGTGATCACACTCTCCTAGACGGCGGTGCTTCGATTAGCATCATACCCTTCTCGCTGGTACAGTCTCTTCACTTAGGGCCTCTCAAGAAAACCAGGATGATCGTACAGTTTGCTGATGGATCAATAAAGAGGCCGAAGGGTATCCTTGAAAACGTCGTCATTTCGATTCAGAGCACGAGCTACAATGTTGATTTCATTATATTGCCCATGGAGACCTCAACTGGGGATCACTCTCCAATCATCCTGGGAAGACCATTCCTCGCCTCTGCGAGGGTCGTTATTGATTATGGATCAGGAGAGATTTGCTTCTGTCCTGCTGACGACAGCGAAGTGTCAATCACCGCACACACTGCCGATCAGAGACCTGCACCTGATGTGACCACACCTGTTCTGGCTTACCCGGAGGCCTATGATCTATATGAGGATATCAGAGAGACTTTCTTTATGACCGATGATGAGACCCGAGAATTCCTCTCCAAGGAGGAAGGCTCAGAAAGAATAGACCTCAGTGTTTCTACTTCCTGTGATTGGCGATGTGTTGATGACATCAACGGTATTTACACGATTGAAACCTTAGAGCGGAGGGCAAATGTAGAGACTATACATGACGGACATGTTTTGACTACTTCCACTGATGAGTCCGCTCCTGTCCATACAGATTCTGATGAGCCAAAGGCCGAATTTGATCTGATTGCTTTTATTCAGGAATTCGGCCCTTTTGATGAAAAAGATGATCCGGTTGAGATTATAGAGGACGAACAGAGTTCGACTAATTCCACTAACGAGTTCGTTCCTTTTGATTTTGACATGGACGACACCTCACATGACGACTCCGATTACACTTCTTCTGAGGATGATGAGTTTGTCCCGTTTTACTTTGATATCAGCAAGACCCCCAAGGCCAGACCTAAATGTACTTTTTCCACTCGCCCGTCTGTGCCTTCACACCATAGGACCACCAAGGGCGAACCTAGCCACACTACTTCCATTGACCAGTTCGTCCCTTTCTGATTCGACTCCACTGAGGGCCTTCACTCTATCGACCCTGATCGGCTTCCGTCCACTGTGGACCCCGATGTCGACCTGCACCACACCAGATCCATACCTCAGCGGTCCCATAAGAAGGTTTGCTTTCTACCTTCTTGATCCTGTGTACATCCATCTCTGTTGTATATCCTCTTCTATTCATCTTCGTCCTTCTCCCGTTTTGCTCGTCCACCCATTCTCGTGTTTGCCTTAGTTAGGACGTACTTTGTCCTAAGTATAGGGGGGTGGACAAGCTGAGTGTTCTTTCATCGTTCCGTGTCATCACTCCTATCGTTGCCTATACTTAGGGCTTCTTTCACCCTTAGTATAGGGGGAGCGATGCGTACATCCTCACGATCTCTTCTTCCATCTTCATCTCTTTTCTTCTTTTCTTCTTTTCTTCTTTTCCTCTTCTATCTTCTTCATCTACTGAAAAGGTGCCGCCCCATGTAGACAGTCTTCTATACTTAGGAAGTACTTTGTCCTAAGTATAGGGGGGCGTGCACCCCGAGTTTCTCCATTCTTTGATCCTCTCCATTGTCTCCTCTTCTTGTCTATACTTAGGGATATCTTACCCTAAGTATAGGGGGAGACAATCTGAGTACGATCTGTTCATTCCCACCCTTGACCCTCCCTGCTTTGTGTACAGTCTGCTATACTTAAGATTATTTGATCCTAAGTATAGGGGGGACAGTCGACTTCTCATTCGTTTATTCATTCCTTCATTCGTTCTTTATTCTTTAGATTTTCCTATACTCAGTACGAGTTATGTCTTCTCTTTTCTCTCTGATCTATGAGGACATAGCTCAAGCTAAGTATAGGGGGTCGTATATACTGCGTATATACTTTAGCCATAACTCGTACTTTCGTATTTTTCTTAATAATATGGCTAATAATTCATTAAAATTCATTAAAATCCTTAATGAAAAGATGTGATTATTCCTCAAATTCTTTTTGTATGTACTGATTGGTAAATCAGGTGAAAATGTTTTTTGCAAAATGTTTGAAAAATAGTTTGAAAATTTTTGTGAACATCTATTGAAAACTATTTTGAAAATGTTTTGTTACATGTTTTCAACCTGTGTAAAAAGGTGTGGTTTTGCAAAAATCTATTTTCTTTGTGTAAAATAAAATGTTTGAAAAATGAGTTGCAAATAGTTTGAAAAATGGTTGCAAAAATATTTGAAAAATCTATATATACTGTTTGGAAAACCTTTGCAAAATGATTTTCAAATTTGTGTACATGTTTGTAAAATGCTTGTAAAAATTATTTTGGACTAGAGTTTTCAAAAATTCTTTGAAAAACCTGTGTCAAATAAATTTGAGGAATACATACATCTCACTAAAATCCACTATATATATATATATATCTATAAAGTTGATCGCTTACCCTTGTGAATTCCTAAAATCCACTTCTTGTAAATATAAGAAGCACTCCCATGTACATATTTTTAACCTTGTTTTCAGCTAAAATATTTTTGTTTTCAAAATCCCAAAAACATTTGCAAAATTAAAATCCAAAAACATTTGAAAAAACTTTTGAAAAAAATAAATAAATAAATACAAAAAATGCATATGCATCATCATCATATTTTCAAAAATCCATAAAAAATTCAAAACTCTTTGAAAATTGCATCACAAAAATATTTTCTGCATTCTGCATATCATTTGCATAGCATGAGCATTTTTCGGATTGAGTTTGATAGTTGGACAAGTCTAAATAAAATCCGGAGATTAGAGCTTGACTAGACCTTAAAATCTACCTAATAACAGGAACCTTATAGGAACTGGGTTTGAGGTACTTCAGGTCTAGTTGACTTAATTCTTTGAGGATTACGAGACTTGGTTCAATGGATTCTTGACTGCCTAAGTAGAATATTTCGGAGCACACGCATGACTCTTGTTGATAATGACCTAACTTGGACACCTGCACCTTTCACGTGGCTCGATTCAGTTGGAGTGGTGAGGGGATTGGATTTGCCGGTATGACACGCACACAAGTGGAAACACTTGTCCTCCTCTAGGGAGGGAAGTGCACCCCAACCCGTCCAGTGATGAGGAATTCTAAAGACAGGAGAGTGTGGGTTGCAATAAAGCTTCAAAAGAGGGATAGTCTACTGGCTCAAGAGGAAAAACTCCTTATGTAAATGCTATTGTATATAGTATTTGAAAAAAGAGAAGTTCAAGCATGTACAAAAATAAAAAGCCTGCAAAGTATGTACAAATGTTGTAAAGCCAATAAGCAAGCTTGAGTTCCAAAGTCAAATATGTGAGCCTGCAGCTGGATGACTTGACTACACTGGTCTTACATCCTAGGATAGGTAGTTACACTGGCTACCGTCCATTCTTCTCTTCACCCCCTCCTCTTGAGCTGGTTGCCACTTGAACTTAGAAGGGAATATCCCGCTCCTCGAGGATGGAGTTGTTGGATTGGGGAATCATTGGGTTCTCGTACTGGAGAAGTCAGTTTCTTTGTCATTCTAGTTGGGGAGAGCCACCATCACTTACATTGTACGAGTCAGATTCATAGTCGTAAGAGTTTGCGTATGAGTTGAGATATTTCTGACCTGGCTATTGAGGATACTTGGACAGAGTTTTGGGATTCTCAGAGATTGCTGGATTTCAAATTCGGATCTCATTAAGGTTCCGCTCGCACTAAAATTCCAAAGGTCCTACATAAGCTCCAAACTTTGATTTTGTGAAGACAAGTTTGACAATTACATTTAGTCCATCTTTCTTCTTTTTCTTTTCTTTGTTTTTCTTTTCTACACTTATTGCATAAGTGTTTGCTAGGGACTAGCAAAGGCAAGTATAGGGGGATGATGAATCTACATTTCATCATCTTTATTCTATCATTTTGGCCTTAAAAACCCTAGTAAATGTGTGTAAATGGGCCTAATTCATGCACTTTAGCATTCATGCATTTGTGTGTAAATACTGTATAAAATGTGGTTTTTAAAGCCAAAATTATAGAATAAACAAAAGAAAAGAAAAAGAATAAAATATTGTAAATATTTTATGACCCGAAACCCCGAGACCTAGGCATCTCGATGAATAGGTCGACAAGGAATAAAGTAGGGGGAGATATGGGCCCAAATACAAAAAAAAATACCTTTTATTTCATTCATTCTTTATTCATTTTGGGACCTATTTTTGGTTCCACTTTTTATACATCAAATAAAGAAACTTTGTACATGGAAATTGTAGATAATCAAATAAAGAAAAATACAAAATTGATTTCACTCAAAAATAATATACAGATAAAAAGTTATGGTCTGAATAAAATCCCAGAATCCCAACTTCCCAGACCTGTATCTCCCAAATAAAAACTCCAAATGCATCAAACTCACCTTTAATTGTATATAATTTAAAATAAGCTATTTAATGGCAGTGGTTTCGCATTTGGCGGAGCTACGGTTTGAAAGTTGAGTTTTGGACCCCTATTGTATACTTGTACAGATTAAAATATTCGTTTTATTATTTATTCATTATTTTTATAATTTTATATTTTTATAATTTTGTAAATATTACTTATAATATATTTGTGCATTAAAATCAGAATAAAAACTCAAAGAAAACATAAAATAAAAATACTTGTATATAATATACATAGGTATAATACCTGTATACATACCTACATTATTAACACTTTTATTTTATTAAGTGTACAAAACACATCAGAAAAATAAAATAAAAATATTTCTAAGTGTATACAAGTATTTTATAAATTTATAAAATAATAAACAAAATTAAATAAATTAAACATATAAAATAAAAATGAAATACTTAAATATATAGATATAAATACCTATAAGGGGTATAAATGGTAACTTGTAATTACACACCCCATAAAAATAAATAAAAATCACTATAACATAATTCATGAAATAATAAAAAATTTTTATTCAATAACCAAAAAATAATAAATTGATTTGCTATTTTTAATTGATTTTAGCAATGTTTTTCCCAGGGATTTTCGTGGTTGGTCCGCGTGGACCAACCAGGTGGAAGTTGACCCGCTGGTCAACTCCCTGGTCTGCGCCTGCAGCCTGTCAACTGCGTTTTTTAGCCATTTCTCTCATTTTTCAAGGCCGCATTTGTCATTATTTGGCCTTGTGGCCTTCACGACTTTTTATCCCCATATATCCCTTATACACGCCCAGGCATAATATTGAGCATTGGATTAAGTGTGTGCTTTATTTTCTTCGTCCTTTGGGCCGGGTTGACCATCTCTCTGCCCAACGTTCTGAAAGTTGTCAGATTGCATTTTTTTGGCATTTTCTCTGAATTTTGGAGAGCGTGTCTTACACTATTTGGCATTGCAACCTTCATGACTTTTGTAGACCTACTATCAAGGATACACGCCCAGGTTTATTTCGGCCGTTGGACCCGTGATTCACCCGATAATCTTCGATCTTCATGCTTCTAGAGCCACATCTTCAAAAATGACCCTTCTCCTCCATTTCAATTTTGAACTTCTTTTCCCCCTTCTTCCTCCCTTCTTTCATGTGATGAGGTTAGAGGGAGGTGACAGCAACCTCACCTCGCCGTTAGGAGGAGAGGAGGAGCGGTGCGGAGGCGTATCCACCCCCATCTCTGGCCCTTGGCCGTGAGGACCTATCTCGCGGTACATCACCGCTTGAGGTCATTTTCTGTCCTTTTTCTCGCTGTTTAGTTTGCTGTTAGTTTTAGGCTTTGATTTATGCATGTATTTGGTCACTCTATCGATTAAAACACCCCGATCTCGCAATCAAACACCTCGTCGGAGCTCCACGAGCTCCGGCCATTTTTGCCATTCCGCCACCTTCTCCACTCCACACGCTGGCCCTTGGGACCCTCTACTATGATTCTCGTTCTTCATTTTTAGGTCCAAAGGCCGAAGGACTCCATCAGGGGGGTCGTTTTTGACGCAGGCCAAACCTCCTGGAGTTTCCCCCCGTTCTTCATCGCCGTGGTGACGCCCCAGCAGAGCAACCGTCATTTTGAGGCCGCCAGTCGATAGGAGAGCCTCGCAGGAGCTTCTCGGCCAACTTGGGACTTTCCAGGTTGTAGGAGGAGATCACGTCGTCGAGCCAAAACTCGTCGAGAGGCTATTCTTCGCGAGTTCATCCACATTCCTCCGCAGCCGTTCGATCGCCCCGGGCGAGGGTATTTTGCGCCATTTCCACCGCCATTTTGTGTAATGTTTATTTAGGACTCAAAGCATTCATCTGAAGTCTATTTTTTTCTGTATAATTTGCAATTTAGCCCGTACTTTTTGCTATTTACAATTATGCACATGGCTTGTGTGTACTTTCTTGATGTGATCTCTATTTATTTGATGCATCTATAAAACCCCAAAAATTCTCAAAAAATAGACTTAAGTCCCTGTTGACTTGTGCTTCCATGACATATTTTTATTTTTCATATTTATTATATTTTAATATTTATTAAAAATCAAAAACATGCATTTTTGCTACTATTTGCATTAGAAAATACCAAAAAAATATAAAAACACTCCAGAAAATTCCCAAAAAAATATATTTTGTGTTTAGTGTCTTTTAACTTCAATCCAAAAATCATTAAAAAATACAAAACAAAACTCCTAAAAATTAGAAAAGCCCAAAAACCTTCCTAAAAATCTAAAAAAATCCTAGAAAAATCCTAAAAATATAAACTCAGTTCCTGTAGTTTCTCTATTTTATTCTCTTTTATGGAAAATTAATTTGAGGAATTTTTGACACTGTTTACTATTTTTCATCCTCAAGTTAATTCCGGCCAGCAACTTTTATTCACTGTTTATTAGTATTTTTTATTTAAAAATACCAAAAAATTAGGAAAAAGCTAGAAAAATTACAAAAACTTTAGAAAAATACAAAAAGACCAAAAATACTTTATTTCCTGTTTTGCTTATTTTTACTAATTTTTTATAAATACATTATCCTCCTCTTTCTTACTTGGTATAAATATAGTCTATTTAAATTAAAAAGAAAATATAAAAAAATACAAAATATAAAAAGAAAATATATAATCAGTAAATTAGAAATCAAAATACAAAAATATAAAATTAAAAACCCACAAAAAATATCATAGATAGACACTTGATCACATTCACACACTATTAAGCAATTTTTCCCCGTTCTATCCTGCTTGCTCCCTGTGTTCGACCTCTACACATACTTGCATCTATACACATCTTGTTGTAGAGTTATAATAAATTTTAACTCTGCACATTTTCTTTCATTGCTTGATTTATCTGTTGTGGGTTAATTGTTGCTTTAATCCGGATTTCGCGCGGTCGCCACAGTGACTTTGTCTCCACCTTGTGTGAGACATATTTAGACCGTCGATTTTTGGGTTAAACATGATGCCACCAGAGTTGCCGAGCCAGAGCGTGGTGATGATGGCGTGAGTCGACCAGCCGAGGGTGGTGCTGATGCCACCATTTTCACTTCTGAGAGTCCTGTAGTCTTTCCTTCTGTTCATGTATCTCAGGACATTTCTGGCAATAAAGGAAAGGGTTTGTTTTCTTCTGATCCACCTGTGGTGCTTGATGTATGTGTGAATTCTGTCATCGAGCAGCCTAGACCCTCTCCTAGTCCTTCATCTGAGAAGGACCCTGTGATCCCCTTCCCTAGAGCACTTCACATGGGGAAGGGGAAGAAAATAGAAAATAAAAAAAAGAGGCAGCAGGAAGAGTTCAGCCAACAGATGATAGACCGTTTCCACATTCAGTTGACTCTTCAGGAGGCTTTGCAGCACCTCCATCTACTCCGGAGATCGCTCAGAGACAGGACCACAGTTAGGAGGAAGAGGAGGAACCACCAGTCAGAGATCCATGTGCTGACCAGAGCTACTTGTTTCGCGATTCAGAACCGTCTGCCGGCCAAGAGGCCAGATTCAGGAGCCCCGTACTCTATTAGACAGGGGTTCATCGATCAACCTACTTCCGGCAGCCCTTCTCGACCGCTTCGAGTTGGGTACTCTACGACAGAGCAGGACAGTCCTTCAGTTTGTTGACCGATCTGTCAAGAGGCCGAAGGGGTTATTGAGGGACGTTGTCGTCACGATTCAGGGCCTGCAATTCCCCGTGGACTTCGTAGTGTTGGACATGGAGATCCCTGAGTTAGTGACCGATACCCCCATCATTTTAGGTCGCCCGTTCTTGGCCACAGCCAAGGCAGTGAACGACCATGATAGCGGGAAGGTATACTTTCGCGTCGAGGGCGAGAGTGTACAAATAGAGACGGTCGAGGACAGTAGAGTTAGAGATTCAGCATGCTCAGAGCCGACCACTGATTCAGAGCAGATGACAGATGCAGGGCCAGACATCCACCAGGACTGCGACTTTGTGATTACAGATGATGAGGCAGTTTGGGCAGATCCAGTCGCACAGGCCATCCTCTCACCTTCAGAGTCCGCTGATGCAGAGACGCTAGCAGAGGAGAGCTTGGAGAGCTCATTCCTGGTCCAGGATACTTTTGAGGCAGCAGAGCCAGTTCTTGACCGCGAGACAGAGTTTTTATGTGATGATGATACAGATCCCTCGGAGTCTGATTGGGCAGAGTTCGATGATTTCATACTAGATTTGACTTCCACTGAGCCTGCAGCTAGGGAGGAGGTAGATGCCATGCAGAGTAGAGACAGTCCAGCAGAGCAGCCTTCTCCAGATTCAGAGTGTGAGCGAGAGTTTCAGTTTTCCCATGCGTATTTGGCAGCCTTCACTCAGAGTTTTCAGAGGCCAGATCCACCAGCACCGACATGTCCAGAGCTGAAGCCACTTCCTGCGTCACTGAAGTATAGGTTCCTTGCGGGTGAGCATGAGATATACCCAGTCATTATCTCCGTCGATTTGACTGGAGAGCAGGAATCCCCTCTGATGGTGGTTCTTCAAAAGAACGGCAAGGCGATAGGATGGAGCGTAGCCGATCTCCAGGGGATAAGTCCAGCCCTATGCTCCCACCATATCTATCTCGAGGAGGAGGCGAAGCCGTCGCGTGAGTTCCAGCGGCGGCTGAACCCGAATCTGAGAGAGGTTATCATGAAGGAGATTTGGAAATGGTGGAGCACCGATTTTATCTACCCCATCTCCGACTCCAAGTGGGTCAGTCCATTGCATGTGTTGCCCAGGAAGACGGGTATCACTACAGTTGTCAGCGAGTCTGGAGAGGAGATCGCTACCTGGGTACCCACTTCTTGGCGGGTCTGCGTAGATTACAGACGACTCAACCAGGCCACCAAGAAGGATCATTTCCCCTTGCCCTTTATAGATCATATCATTGAGAGACTGGCAAGGAAGAGCCATTATTATTTTCTGGATGGGTACTCCGGCTAAAACCAGGTGGCCATCGCTCCCGAGGACCAGGACAAGACTACCTTCACCTGTCCCTTTGGCACATACGCCTTCAGACGCATGCCATTTGGGCTATGCAACGCCCCTACGACTTTTCAGAGATGCATGTTGTCTATCTTTTAGGACATGGTGGGAGAGTGCTTGGAGGTCTTCATGGATGATTTCTCGGTCTACGGTGACGAATTCGACTCTTGTCTTGACTGCCTAGACCGAGTCCTTCAGCGATGCATTGAGGTTCACCTTGTGATGTCTTGGGAGAAGAGTCACTTCATGGTGACTCAAGGGACGGTGCTTGGCCATATAATCTCCAACAGGGGCATGGAGGTTGATCCGGCCAAGGTAGATCTCATTAGAAAGCTTGCACCACCATCCAACTTGCGGCAGTTACGGTCTTTTCTGGGGCACGTCGATTTCTACCGATGGTTCATTCATGATTTCAGTAGGATTGCCCGACCGTTGACTGATCTGCTGATGAAAGACACTGAGTTCCTTGTCGATGACAAGTGTCTTTTGTCGTTCGAGACTCTCAAGAGATGTGTTGTTGAGGCTCCTGTTCTCCAGCCGCCTGATTGGTCTCTCCCATTCGAGATCATGATGGATGCCTCCGATTTTGCCGTAGGGGTCGTGCTGAATAGAGGAGGGATGGAGTCCCATTTGCTATTCACTACGCTAGCCGTACATTGGATGCCGCGCAGCGGAACTACACAGTCACTGAGAAGGAGATGCTAGCCGTAGTTTTTGCCCTAGATAAGTTCAGATCTTACATCATCGGATCTAGAGTGACCATATACACTGATCATACCGCCATCAGGTACCTCATGGCAAAGAAGGATGCCAAAGCCAGATTGACCAGATGGATCCTTCTACTCCAGGAGTTTGACATATAGATTAAGGATAAGCCTGGAGTCAAGAATGTGGTGGCGGATCATCTCTCCCGATTAGAGCATCTTGAGGATTCTAAGCAGACTGAGCCTATGTGTGAGACCTTCCCAGATGAGGCGATCCTTGCTATCGCCTCTCTCCCGTGGTACGCCGATATTGTGAACTTTCTTGTTGCTAAGAAAGTTCCACAGGATTGGCCCAGGCAGAGACTTGAGACCTTCCTCGCGAAGTCCACGTCCTACCACTGGGAGGATCCCGTCCTTTACCATGAAGGAGGGGATAGCGTCTGGCGTAGGTGCATTCTTCAGGAGGAGCACCATAGCGTCCTCACTTACTGCCACAAGCTTGAGGCAGGAGGACATCACTCTGGGAGGAGAACGACACAGAAAGTGCTCCAATCCGTCCTATGGTGGCCTACCCTCTTCAAGGACTCTGATGAGTTTGTGAAGAGGTGTACTGACTGTCAGAGGATGGGCACTTGTGGACAGTGTGATATGATGCCGATGTAGCCCATTCACTTCTGTGAGGTTTTTGACTCGTGGGGCATCGATTTCATGGGTCCATTCTCTAAGAGTCAGGGATTCACGTACATTCTGTTGGCCGTTGATTATGTGAGTCGTTGGGTTGAGGCCATCCCTGCCCGAACCGCAGATGCTAGGACTGTGTGCAGATTTTTGAGGAAGCATATCATTTCACAGTTCGGGGTACCTCGAGTGTTGATATCTGACGGGGGGTCTCATTTCGTCAACGACCAGGTGAAGGCCCTTGCTAGCGAGTTCGACATAGACCATCGAGTTGCCACTCCATACCACCCTCAGACGAATGGTCTTGCCGAAGTCTCGAACAGGGAGATCAAGACTATATTGCATAAAGTCGTCTGCCCTGACCGAAAGGATTGGTCACAGCTTTTGGACTCGGTCTTGTGGGCATATCGGACGCCTTTGGGCACATCTCCCTTTCTCCTCGTTTATGGCAAGCCGTGCCATTTACCTGTTGAGCTGAGACATAGGTCACTTTGGGTTGTCACCGATATACTTTTGGATCCATATAGTATACGAGATCAGAGGAGGGCAGAGTTAGCAGCCTTGTAGGAGCTTCGTGATACTGCCTTCTCAAACAACCTACAGTACATGGAGAGAGTGAAGGAGTGGCATGATTCTCATATCAGCCACAAGCATTTTGAGCCAGGACAGAGAGTATGGTTGTTTGATGCTAGGCTTCGTCTATTTCCAGGGAAGCTACAGAGCAAATGGAAGGGACCATATTTGGTGAGAAAGGTACACGACAATGGGAGTATAGACATATCTGAGTTGTCTTCTGAGAGTACCTTTCGAGTGAACGGCCAGCGGCTCAAGACATTTCTAGATCATGAGCCGCGGGTCGTTGATGTTGCCCCTATTCACTTTGCGTGAGATGTGGTCTTTTGACTCACATCTATTGCATCTCACGCCTGATTATCACTGTTCTCCCGACTTGTATAGATCCAGTTGTCCATATCGTTCCATTCTTTAGTCCCACACCCCTTTCCTCATCTTTTGATTATGCTATACTTAGGGTGTACTTTACCCTAAGTATAGGGGGGATGTAGGACGCTCGGGTATTCTTTTGATTCATTTTTACCCCTGTTTTTGCTGCCTATACTTAGGGATATTTTACCCTAAGTATAGGGGGTAGACCCTGTACATTCTCCACTCGGTTTTTCCCTTTGTGTACAACCTGCTATACTTAGGATTATTTGATCCTAAGTATAGGGGGAAAAGCCGAGGTCCTCTTGATTTCTATTCTTTCATTCATCTTTATATATAGCCTTCCTTTTCACTTCCCTATACTAAGCACGAGTTATGTCTTCTTCATCGCTCTTGACTCTGAGGACATCGTTCGAGCTTAGTATAGGGGGTGTGTATATATTTCATATATACTTTAGCCATAACTCATACTTTGTGTGAGTGTGTTAATAAATAAAAATGGCTAAAAACCCAAAAATCCATAAAAATTAAAAAAGTTTCCCTGTAAATAAACATTCTTTTATTTGCACATACATAGCTATTGTAAAAATTATTTTTGTAAAAATGTATTCAAAAATTTTTTGTGTAAAGATTGTGTAAATATGTGCATATCAAAGCTATGTATAGAGTATAAAATTTTTCCAAAATGTTTTGAAAATCAAAAGTTTGCAAAAATCTTGTGTAAATTTATGTAAATATTTTGCAAAACTTGCATTCATATATACATTCATGATTTCAAAACATTTTTCAAAAATTTTGCATATGTGTAAATTTTGTGTTTAAATAGCATCCTTGTATATACTTGTATAGTTTTTCCTGGATTATAGTTGACATTTAAACTAGCCTGGAATTAAATTGGGAAATGGAGCTTGATTAAGATCTTAATCCACCTAATTATAAGAGGAACCTTATAGGGCTTAGGGTTAAGGCTTTTTAGGTCCATGGTGACTTAATTCTTTGAGTCCACTAGGCTATGATCATATGTCATCTCAATGAGCCTAAGTATAGCACTTAACAATACACACATGACTCATATAGACAATGGCTTGACTTGGACCCGCACTTTACACCGAGCTCTCTACGGATGAGGTGGTGAGGAGGCAGACTTCCTTGACTTGGGGTAGCATATGAGGGTAGTACTTCTAGGAGGAACCTCTATTCTTCTTTTAGTGAAGGAAGTGCGTCTCAACTTGTTCTGGTTGCCATGAGGTCTAACGACAGGAGTTGTGGGTTGCAATAATGCTTCAAAAGAGGGATAGTCTACTGGCTCAAGAGGAAAAACTCCTTATGTACATATGATGCACCTTGTACATATGTTGTATAGATGCACTTGAAAAAAATGCAAAAAGAAAATAACTCCAAAAAAGTGGTGGGTCTGATAGAAAATGATAATCCCACCGGAGTATGTATATAGTGCAAATAAGCAAAGCTTGAGACTCATGATTCCATCTTATGTAGCTTGCAGCAGGGAGACTTAGCTACACCGGTTGAGCTCCCAAGGATACATGGCTACATTGGCCATGGTCCATTCTCTTCTTCCCCCTCTTCTTGAGTCGGTTGAACTTGAACTTAGAAGGGAATACCCCGCTCCTCGAGGAAAGAGTGGCCAGACTAGGGTCATAGAGTTACCTTGTTGGGGAGGGTTGTCAAGTTACTACTTCTGAATTGGGGAGCTATACCTCACTTACACTGTACAAGGAAAGATTCATGGTCTTCAGGGTTTGTGTATGTAGACTTGTTCTGATCTGGATTGTTGAGGAGTCTTGACTATAGATTAGTGGATCTTAGATGCTGTTAAGTTTTAAACCTAAGTCTAAATAAGGTTCCGACACATTAATAATCCAAAGATCTGATCGAGCTCCATATTTCAATTTAATGAAGGCCAGTTTAATAATCAGCATTAATCCATGCATTTTCTCCTCTTTTTCTTTTTCTTTCTCTTTTTCACTTCTTTTTCAAATAAGTGTTTGCTAAGGGACTAGCAAAGTTAAGTATAGGGGGGTGATGAATACCCATTCATCACTCTTTATTCTTTTATTTTAGTTATAAAACCTATGCAAAACACGTGTATATTCCTATAAATAACAATAATTGTCAAATAGCATGCATGGTGTAAATATGCATTATTAGCATGTTTTTATGCATAAATAAAAGAATAAATAAATAAAAGAAAAAGAGGGAGATATTTAGAATAAATATTGAGCGACCTAATCCCAAGGGAGGGCTCAGCATGGGCCTGACCGCAAAAAGAACCCAAGTAGAGAGAGATAAGGAAGCTCATGATTGTACATATACCTATAATTAAATAAAAATTATTTTCCTCTTATTCAGAATAAAAATAGGTGTGTATTTATGTGTATATACTT
Source organism: Ottelia alismoides (assembly GCA_037367405.1). Taxonomy (NCBI): domain Eukaryota; kingdom Viridiplantae; phylum Streptophyta; class Magnoliopsida; order Alismatales; family Hydrocharitaceae; genus Ottelia; species Ottelia alismoides. The sequence continues at coordinate 119,456 of JAZKJV010001924.1, read as the reverse complement.
GTAAATATAAAATTAAAATAAAAATGAGAAAAATAAAAGAAAATTAAAAAGAAATTAAAATTCCTTCTCCATTGTATATATGCCATGTACATAAAACCACAAACCTATTTATTTTCCCTTTTAAATAAATAAAAATTCAATAAAAATATGTATATATTTCATACTCCATAATGTGAATAAATAAAATGAAAATCATAAAAATAAAAATAGAATAAAAAGAAATAAAATAAAAACAATTTCCAACATTGTACATATACCATGTATGTATATAAATAAAAGTATTTATTTAACCCTTGTAAATAATTAATAAAAATAAAATAAAATACCTTATTATTCCAAATTTTATTCTATAAATAAATAAAATACAAAATTGGAATAAAATGTACAAAAATAAATAACTAAAAATCAAAAATACATAGAGTATATACCTATATATAATAATACTATACTATACATACATTATTTGTATTTCAAACAAATAAATAAAAATCACAAAAAATAATTTAAAAATAAAGAAACATTTTTTATGTTTTAAGTTTTTCGAAAATAATTCATTTATTATTTTTAAATGAATTTTCAAATAAATATTAAATGGCACGCTCCCATTGGTCCACGGGGGATGTTGACCCCCGGTCAACTCTCCCCCGCGGACCCCCTTCCAGGCGAATCGGGTTTTCGACCCGATTTCTCCTATTTTTCCATGCTCGATCCGCCCGCCATTTGCGCAAACCCGGGTCCTGATTGCACCAGGTAATTCCCCGATCCATGCTCGGAGGTTTGCATCGGGGTCCGAGCTCCGAATTCCTCGCCCGATCTTCATCTAGCCGGACCCCTAGCCGTATAAAACTCGAGCTCTAGCCGCAATTCACGCTATCTTTGGCGTCTCCCCTTCCACCCAGGACCACCACCTGATTCCTCTGAGTGACAGGTTTGGACTGGTGTGTTGCAGAGAGGCGGAGGAGCTTCCCGTCACTGATCCGGCAGCGTCTCGCCGCTGTGCGCCGCCCAGAGCAGCGCCTGAGCCTCGGGCCTTCGACGACCCTCGAGGCGAAGACCAGAGCTCTTGGAGCTCATCCCCAGTCGATCTCACGCATCAGGTAACCTTGATTCTTCCCATATTTCTTTAATTTCTGATTTCGCCCAAATTGCTCCGTTCATCCCTTTCTTTGATTCCGGCCACTCTATCCATCCATTTTATCGACCGAATCGACCATCATCATCACCATACTCCTCTCCATCTGCTACACCCGTCCATCCAACCCAGTTCACTCTGGAACTGGGAGTCCACCCTACTCCGCCGTCACATCGCTGGAGGGTGCCGCCCCGACGCGTCAGCCACCCATTTCACCCCTCACAGGGTCGAGGCACTTTGCCCTCGACCCAGCAAGCTTTTTATGCTCTTTTTCAGGTCAGAAGAGACCCATTTGAGGGTCTACACATTCAGGCACAGGAGCCAGCTCCGCCTTCATCGCCGGAGCTCCTCGGAGCTTCCCGGCCTCATTGGAGGCACCCACTAGCTGCGAACATCGAGGCGAAGCTCTTGGACATCTCAGCAGCAGCAGAGGAGGACCCTAGCGCGAGCATTGGGCCGGCGAAAGTCGTCGGTGACCTGTTCTTGGTGCATCCTCCGTCGTCGTCAGATCGAGCACTCCTCGCCAAGTTTTGATCTTGAGCATCCACCTGCGAGGAGCCAGCCACCGTAGATATACCAGAGGCTCGATCGTGGCCCTTGATCCAGCGAGGAGTGCCCTTGATCCACGAGCGTCGGATCAGCCACGTGGGCACACCTCAGCCATCAGATCCGAGCCGGCGTCCTTCGTTGAGGCACAGCGCCTTGCAGCCGTTGGATCCTACACGTGGCGTGCCTCCAGCCCTCGGATAATAAGGGGTAAATTTCACTTAGGCCCTCTTCTGTTTTGCTTTTATCAATTAGTCATGTAAATAGTTTAAGTAGTTATTTTAATTTTGTAAAAATTGCATTTAGGACATGAACCTTTACTCTATTTGCATTTTCATCCCTGTATATATGAGACACGTGCTTCGCCACGTGATGTATGGTGAAATTGCATTCTCTGGGTTGTTGTTTTGATGTGTTAATGAATGAAAAATACTTTCTGATATTTGCATCCATAACCCTGTGCATGGTGTTATTCAACATGTGTTGAAATATTTGGGTATTTTGCAACTTGGCCCCTAGGCTTTTAGCACCTATTGCTAATAAGCCCTCGGAACTAAGTTTTCTTACATTTGGGTCCCTCTGTGCCCAGACTACATGGCGCGCGCGTGGGGTCCTAGAAATTTTGCACGAGGACCCCCCGGGCTTCTGAGCTTGTTACTTTCTAGCCCTTAGAAATACTTTTCCTTGCGAACAGGTCCCTGTGCACTGTGAGCTTGTTTTGGATTTTAATAAAATATCAAAACTAACCCAAATTGCGTGAAAATTGGACACGTGGCTCATGCCACTGTGTAAAATTTTCCCTAATTTTTGGGTACATTTTTGAAGCTTTTTAGTATTTTAAAAATTCAAAAACCCTTGTTTTTCTGTCTGTTCAGATTATAAAATCCTAAAAAAATATTAACGCTCTTTTAAAAATTATAAAAAAATCCACTTTTGTTTATTTTTGGGTATTTGATCTTCTATCCATTTTTCGTTATTTTTGGATTTATAAAAAGCTTAAAAATTAAAAAACCCTTAAAACTCATAAAAATTCTAAAAAATATAAAAAATTCAAAAATTCATAAACTTTTCTTCTGAATTTTCCTTTTTGTCTATACTTTTTATGAAAAATACCGCCAAGCTCTTTTAGGACCATTTTATATTTTAATTTGGTCCTCCAAGCCTGACTGGACAATTTGCCTTTATTTATGCCTTCTTTTATTTTTAGAAAAGTCTATAAAAATTTTAAAATTCTCAAAAATTCACCAAAAACAGTAAAAAAATATATAAAACCTAAAAATATTTTTGTTGGAAGTTTTGGACCTTTTTAGAGTAATTAAATAAATTGTTGAATGTGCTTGTACTTGCCTTTTTAATTATTTTTCCTTTATTATTAAAAATCCAAAAAATATAAAAATATTAAAAATCACCAAAAAAATATTTGTTTTATTTCCTTTTCTTTTTCGACTACTTCATAGGCCGCAAGGCCAATCCACGCTCCCTGAGTCCGACCCTAGGTGCTACACAAGGCTAATCTCATAGCCAGGGCCACTATTTGTTTCTCTTTGATTTATATCTCTGTTTGGTGGTCTGTTCCATATTTTTCTTGTTGAGCTGAGTTTTGAGTGACTGAGGTCGTAATGACCTTCGCTAGATTTTATTCACCTTAGTCCATTCGTAAAAGTTCGGCTCATCAGTTCACCTAGAGTGTCTGACTTTTCACCCTCCATATCATCACACGGGCATCCTTGAGCCATACTTTCACCATCATGAGATGCGAAATTGCAAGAGCTTTGATTTGAGACCAAACTGAGGTGGAGAAGATCCAAGACGACCGAGATCCTCCTGATCGAAGCTCGTCGAAGTCCTCCTTCATCCCAGTTCCTCTAAGGCATTTCAATGCCTTCCGATCAAGAACTCCATGTCTAATTTACATCTTAACCGTTGATTATGCCCCAAAATTTGGTCGTTGATTAAAGCTTCAAGTTCTGATCGTGACAACTCACTCCAAAGCCAATCGCAGTCGCTCGATCAGACTTGCGGAGCATCTAAGTCGCCCGAGCCTCCACGTCATTTAAGGGTACATTTGCACCTTTTCCATTTCATATTTTTAGTTTTTAAATAAGTCTCTATGAGGACACATGTCATCTTGTATTTACGTGAACAATTGCACTTTTATCCTTTGCATTTATTTTATTGCATTTTCGTCTTGCTTGAATTGTAGCTCATGTGTCGCACATGATCTATTGGCTTAAATGCAATAAAAATATTCTATTCTCGTGTTATTATTCATCCCCTAGAAGTATTTTAATTGCATATTGGTCCTATCCAGCGAGGCACGCGTGCCCATGTACGTGTTTTCTTGGGATTTTCGCATATTTCACCCCCACTTTTTATTTGTTATTATCTAGTCTGGACTCTTTAAAATTTTGAATTTTAGACTATGTGAGTCTGCATTTAATTTCATCTTTAAAATCAAAAAAATATCAAAACATGTCTAAAATTTCCACAAAAATTCATATAAGCTCATGTTACATTTATCTTGCATCTACATTTTGCATTTGGCATTTTCATTATTTTTATTATTTTTAGAAAATCAAAAACCTCATAAAAATTCCCTGTTTACATCCAAAAATCAATAAAAATATAAAAATTGCATGAAAAATGTAAAAAAATCTTATCTGCTTATTTTGATTTAATATAAATTCAATTGAAAATTCAAAAAAAATCCATAAAATGGTTTTCTGGAAAATATAAGAAAATATCTTTCATTCTATATATATTTCATCCATTTTTGACATTATTTGTTATTTTAAAATTCCAAAAACATCCCTTTTTGACATTTATTAGAAGCGGGGTATTCCCTTCTAAGTTCAAGTACAACCATCTCAAGAAGAGGAGGTGGAGAGAAGAATGGATGATAGCCAATGTAGCTACCTATCCTAGGATGCTTGAACAGTGTAGCCTAACCACCCAGTTATAGGCTCACATGAATATGACTTTGAAGCTCAAGCTTGCTTATTTGACTATACATCTTTATACATACTCTGACATGCATTTTATTTTCATCCAGGCCTTCCCAGTTTTTTGGAGTTTTTGATTTTGCAAATTTTTTTGAATACTATATATAGCAGCATTTACCTATGGACTTTTTCCTCTTGAGCCAGCATACTATCCCTCTTTTGAAGCATTATTGCAACCCACAACTTCTATCTTTAGACCTCTTTGCTACTGGATCGGGTTGGGGTACAATGGCCAAAAATGTGTGACTTCCGATGTTTCCATTAGCTTGTGTCGCATGCTGACACATCCAACCTTCTAACACTTCAACTGAGGTAAGCAAAGTGAAAGGTGCAGGTATGCAAGCTAGGTCATTATCAACAAGAGTCTTATATGTGTTCTGAAATACTCTACTTAGGCAGTCAATACGACATTGAACTAAGTCATGTGGTCTCAATGAACTAAGTCTAATAGACCTGAAGTTTCTCAATTCCAGTTCCTATAAGGTACATGTGATTAAGTAGATTCGAGGTCCAACCGAGCTCCAAATATTCAGGTTTTACTTAGACTTGTTCAATTATCAATTTCAATCCGAAAAATGCAAATGCTATGTACAATGCAAGGAAAATATTTTTGTGATGTAATTTCTTGATTATGAATTTTTTATGGGTTTTTGAAAAGTTTTACAATTTTTTATGCAAGTTTTTGAAATGATTTTGCAAATGTTTTTGGGGTTTTTGGTTTTGCAAATTTCTATGGCTCTTTTTTAAAAGAAATAGTTTTTGGAAAAAAGTAATATGTACATATATTTACACGGAAGTGCTTCTTATTTTTTACAATAGTGGGGTTTTAGGAATTTACAGGTTTGTATACACAGGGTTTGTAAAAGATGTATATAGTTCTCAAAATAATTTGAAAAGAATTTTGCAAATAATTTGAAAACTTTATTTTGCAAACTACTTTGATAAATAGTTTTTACAAACATTTACAAAATTTGAAAACCATTTTGCAAAGATTTTTCAAACAGTATGTATAAATTTTTCAAAATAACTTTGCAACGGGTGATCACCCCCCCCCCATACTAAGGACAAAGTCCAACCTAAGTATAGCAATGCTGAAAGGGGTGACATCAAGAAAAAGAGAATAAAAACAAAAAGAAGAAAAAGAAAGATCATTCAAAAATGTTTTGTCTACTTTGTCTGCATTAACGGATGTGGAGGTTGTCAGCTCATTTTCATATACAACTTGAATATGATCTACAACGGACAGGAATGTATATGGTTCTATGTATGACTTCAGCAATTGTCTATTTACCAAGAAGGGTTGTGCGTCAGATCACAATTTTGATATAAAGAGGCTTTCATTGTCATGCATAGTGTGGATGATATATGGGTCTGTCCATTTGCTTTTCAATTTGCAAAGAGAGATTTTTAACCACACATCAAACAACTACACCTTTTATCCATGTTCGAAAGTATTCCCTCGGATGTGTTTACCATGCCATTTCTTCACTTTCTCCTTGTACGCGAGGCTGTTGTAGTATGTGTAGCCTCTGAATTCAAGCAACTGGTTCAGATCAATCTTTCTATGTTTGCTCACTTTCTCAGAATCCAAATTACACAAGTTCAATGCCCATAAAGATTTGTCAATTACTTCCACGAGTAGGGTGACACAGTTTGCCATAAACAAGGTGGTAGGGAGACATGCCAAGTGGAGACTTATACGATGTGTGATAAGCCTAAAGAACCGAGTCCAAGAGTTGGGACCAATTCCTCTTGTCTGGTCGTACAAGCTTCTGCAGAAGAGTCTTTATCTCCATATTTAAACATTCCACTAAGATATTTGAATGTGGGTGATACAACATAGCAACTTGATGGTCGATGTTGTATTCTTTGGTCAGCTTCTTGACCTCTCTGTTTATGAAATGGTTCTCCTGTCTCATATCAGGATTGTCAGAATTCTGAACCGTAAAATGATGTTCTCCCGAAGGAACTTACACATTGTTTTACTATCGGCGGTCTGGATAGGAATAGCTTCCACCCATCTGCTAACATAATCAACGGACAAAAGGATGTACTCATATTCTTGACTATTAAGGAATGGTCCCATGATGTTGATGCCCCAAGCATCAAAGACGTCTGATATCAGAATGTATTTCAGTGGCATTGTGTCTCTAGGGCTGATGTTTCCACCCATTCTTTGGCAGTTCAGTAAACTCTTGACGTAATCAGCTGCATCTTTGAATAAGGTTGGCCACCATAGGCCACATTGAAGCACTTTCGTTGTCGTTCTCTTTCCAGAATGATGTCCACTGGCTTCAAGCTTATGATGATGGTCTAAAACACCTATTATTTCCTCATGAGGTATGCACCTCCTCCAGATGTAGTCTACTCCCTCACAGAATAAGTGTGGTTCCTCCCATTGGTAGAAGTGAATGTCTACTAAGAACGTGTCTTGCTTGATCTTTGGCTAGTCTGTCGGGATCTTCATGGAGACGAGGTAATTCACGATGTTGGCATACCATGGGAGTTAGGTTATAGAAAGGATAGCTTCATCTGGAAAGGTTTGTGCGATAGGAATGATGGCTTTCTCAAGAGCGTTTGTCTCAACGATTCTGGAAAGGTGATCCGCCACCACATTCTTGACTACAGGTTTGTCACGGATTTCAAGTCTAATTCATGAGGGAGAAGGATCCATATGGTCAGACGAGGTTTGGAATCCTTATTGCTTTGTAAGTATCGGATGGTGGAGTGATCTATGCAGACAATCACTTTGGATCCAAGAAGATGTGATCTGAACTTTTATAGGGTAAAAGCTACTGCTAGCAGCTCTTTCTCGGTGACAATGTAGTTCTTCTGAGCTTCATTTAATGTCCTGCTGGCATAGTGAATAGTGAATGACACATTATTTTTCCACTATCCAGACATGGCATCGATGGCATAATCTGACACATTCGTCACAATCTTAAATGGCAGTGTCCAATCCAGCGGTTGCAGGACGGGGGCCTGAGTAATCGGATCTTTCGACTGTATGAAGGCATGGAGCACACAGTCATCAATAAGAAAAGTCGTCTGCTAGCCTAGAAATTCAGTAAACGGACGGGAAAGTTTGCTAAAATCTTTGATGAATCACTAGTAGAAACTGACGTGCCCTAAGAATAATCAGACTTCCTTGATATTGATAGGTGGCTCAAGCTTTGAAATCACCTCCACCTTGGCTAGGTCAACTTCCATGCCACATTTCGATACAACTGACCCAGCACAATTCCTTTTGTCACCATGAAGTTGTTCTTCCCCATGAGAGCACGAGGATCACTTCGCAGCACTTCTGTCTGACTTGATCTAAATAGTCAAGACATTGATCGAATGCATCCCTGTAGATCAAGAAATCATCCATGAATACCTCCAGAAAACTACCCACAATGTCGGCATATACAGTTAGCATACATCACTAGAATGTAGCGGGGGCGTTGCACAGTCCGAATGGCATCCATCGGAAAGCGTACATCCTAAATGGACAGGCAAATGTCATCTTCTCTTGGTCTTCAGGCACAATTGCATCTGGTTGTATCCAGAATAGCTGTTCAAGAAGTAGAAGTATTCCTTCATGGCTAGTATCTCAAGAATTTGGTCGATGAAGGGCAATGAAAATTTATCCTTCTTTGTGGTGAGGTTCATATGTCTGTAGTCAGCATAGACTCACCACAAGGTCAGCAATCTGGTTATATTCTATTCTCTTTCGTCATTGGTAACAAAGATGATCCCAGATTTCTTAGGCACGACATGTAGGGAATTCACCCATTTGCTGTCAAAGATGGGATATATGAACCCCGCATCACCATTTCTGAATTTCCTTAATGACAACCTCCCGGAGGTTTGGATTCAGTCTCCTCTGGAATTAGCGGGAAGGCATGTTGTCATCTTCGAGGTAGATGTGATGCAAGCACAAGGATGGATTGATCCCATGGAGATCCGATATCTTCCATCTTATTACCATGTAGTTTCATTCAATAATCTCCATTAGACAAGATTCTTTCTCTTCAGTCAGACGAGTATTGATTATGATCAGATACATGTTTGGTTCTCCTGCAAGGAAGGCGTACTACATGTTGGAGGTTTGAGCTCTGGCAGAGTGGGAGCTACTTTAGTGGTGACTTCGGTGATTACTGTAGGTATTGGTTCATTCTATAATTCGATGTCCACTTGTGGTAGCTCATCTCCTTCATTCAAGGATTCACATAATTTTTCAATGATGTCCTCATGATTGTAGAAATTCTCACTAATTTGTTCTTGGTCTTCGAGGCTCAAGAGACCTACACGGAATTCGTGAAGCACATCAACAAATATATTGTCATCAATGACAGAGGGAAATTCAACTGCTTTCTACACTCCTTCATCAGGAAAGAGGAATTCGTTGATCTCAATGCCATCCATGAATAAGTTCATATCTTGAATTTTTACCAGAAATTCACAGTCTTCTTGGCAGTTAGGTGCGTGCGCACTCGTCACATATGCATCCTCTGCTGGTTTCAGCTCAGTTATGGTCTCTATCTGCACTTTGTGTTTGCTGGAGTTGAAAGTGATCTCACTAGTGCCATAGTTCACTATTGCCTCAGTTGTTCGGAGGAATGATTGGCCACGGATGATGGGGGTGCGGAGCAGAGGTGTGGAGACATCCATGTCCAGTACAACCAAATCAACAGGGAACTGGACTCCTTGAACCATGACGATCACATTCTCCAACATGCCCCTAGGTCGCTTGACTGACTTGTCTACAAACTACAGAATTATCCCAGAAGGTTTAAGCAGTCCTAACTCAAATTCTGTGAGTAGTGAAGCCAGCATAAGGTTGATAGAGGACCCGCTATCGAGCAATGTTCGCTTGAACTCTTGATTAAACATGATGCACCTGATGAGCAGCGCTCCCTTGTCTTTATTCTTATCATGGAGATTGTCGATGTTGTTGATGGTGGCCATGGTGAGGATATGTTTCTCATTCTTTCCATTTTGGCTTCTAGAATTGTGGGGGTGAGGCCGACACCTTGTTGTACATGCTTTATTGAGTCCTTTCTTCATTGTGGGCTTGTAATCCATGGCTTTCATCAATGGCATATTTAAGATCGAGTTCTGAATGATTTCAACAATCAAAGGATTAGACAAAGTATTTTTCAAATTTTTGATTTTTTGGTCTTTTTCATTGCTTTGGGAAAAGGAATATGTACATAATCAAAATTTTCATTCAAAGTTTTGTTTGTATTAGTGTGTAAAGGCAAATGGAAAAAGTGTATAAAATCATCTACAAGTGGTGGACCAAAAAATGAAGGTTCGGCTTCGTGGGTTGGATCTGGATCTGCTGCATGTGCGGGCATCTCCAATGCTGGTTGAACTCCACCGAGTCTGGTGCTGCTGCTATCTTTTTGTGTTTTTTGTATTTTCTTAATTTTTTTGTTCTTTTTCTGTAGATGGTGCTCCTCCAAAAATTTCATCGTCTCCTACCGTTGGCCGGACGAATGACTTGTCATTAGATGCAATATGCTTTCCCTTCACGGTCGTTGATGGTCGAAGTATTCTATCACTCCTGAGAGTAATAGCGTTAGATATAAACAAGTTATTTTCACCTGAATCAGGTCGAACACAACAAGCTACCTGCTCCTTACATTAGAAATTATTTGGATTGTCCTTGACCTTGGCTGGGATGATGATTTTGGAAGCCATCAGTTCGTCGGTCTTTTGTCTCATTTCAACCATGTTTTCGTTAATTGCTCCAAACAAGCAAGAGTCAGGTTTACTAATGCGGTCTCAGAAGACTCGGCCCGATTAGGCCTCTGACTCTGAAAGTGCTGGGGAGACTACTGTTGGTATCGCTGGGGATAGTGATGAGGAGGGGGACAAGAAGAGTACGATTGGTACTGCTGAGAGGAATTCTGATGAGTATCTGACTACTGATGGTGATAATGTGACTGCCAGTAACTGGGCTACTGGTATCCTACCTCCAATTGTTTCCATGCTACGGAGGCTGTTGGTATTGGGATTGGTAGGGTTGGATGTTCCTACCCATTGTTTTTGGTGGTGGTATGGCTAGTTGGTCGAGTTCTGACCTTGGAATTGTCCCTGAGGACAGGTCCGCTATTGTTCATTATCCCACATACCATTCACTTTTTGAATCAGCAGCATGGGCGGAAAGAAATGCTCCTGGTACATAGGATTGGAGCTCGGGCTGGTAAAACACCATTTGGGTCTGCTGCAGCGATGGCTGCTACTCAGGGGCCTGCACGTAGTATACATGCTGGACAGGCAGGCTAAGATGGCGGAGGGCTCAAGGTTGTGTCGATGCAGGATCCTTCTGCTCAGCAGGAGTCTCGTCGGTAGCGTACACTGTTGTAGGCATTTAAGGTCCTGACAAGCATCTCTAACTGCGTAGCAAACAGATCTAGCTTGTCCAAACCCTGGGTTCTCTTTTCAATCGCATCAAGTTTTAAGAGGACCTGCAATCTCTTCTCAATAACATCTACCTTGGACAAGTGTCTCCCTATGAGGCTCAAGTTGGAGCTCTCATCCTTGTCCCGTGCATGCGCCACCATATTGACAGGCTTTTGGCTGGCTGGGAGCACCTTCATGTATGCACATGACGAAGATTTAAAGGCCTCTCCTTCGGCCATCTCCTCAAAAATTTACCAAATCACATACTTGTCCTTGTTAAAATGCGAGCTACCACATGTGGCATCCATTAATCTTTGACTTTCAAGTGACAACCCACCGAAAAATTGTTGCACCGGACTGGTCTTTGTAGTATCGTGGTGGGGACACTTCTCCTGCAAATCTATGAATCTTTCCCACACTTCATGGATGGTTTCGTGGGGATGTTGAATGATACTAGAGATGCAGACGTGCATATGATTCAACCAACCGAGAGGGTAGAACTTGTGACTATTTGCAGACTTCGGCTCCTTACATGTCACGCTACCTTTCCCAAATGGTTCGCCCAATAAAGGGCCTTGTTGTGGAGACTAAATGGAAGGCAGTCGTCTTGACCACCCCTGTAGGAATGTTGGGGTAATGAGTTGTTTCACAAATATAGCCAAATTATTGTAGGTGGATGTATGGTTCTTTTGTTATATTCCCATGGAAGATAGGAGTAGATATAAGAACTGCAGCTTCCAATCAAAATGGGCATGAAATGGCAAAATATTAATCCACGCAGTGACATGACCTACCCTAGGGTTGTAAGTCTGCTTTAGTTTGGTCTTGGGCTGCGGTGGTCTTGCCTCTCCTCCTCCATGTCGGGGTCCACCTATGGAATAGTTGTCTTCTGCATCCTCCATGTTCATCTCATCTTCTCTTTTCGAATCATCCTCTCATATGACATCTCTCTCATTAGTCCTCCTCCTCATATTATTAAGAATCACTCCTGATAGGCGACCTGGGTCAATCATGGTTTGTCAATTGTTGCTGGATTGCTTGAATCAAAGTGAGGAATTGGTTGTTAATATCATTCTGTGTGGTATACTACCCTTCCCCATGTTCTGGTTGCTCGACTAGTTGGGGTTGCGGTTCCTTTCCTCTTCTTCTAGGAGCCACATCTGGTTCTGCTTGTGATTCTGGATCTGGACAGTTTCTTGATCCACATAGTTGAATAAACCTTAATCAGTCTCTATCTGAACACCAACTGTTGAGATAAATCTGGGATTAAGCTCAGTCCTAGATGGTTGTGAATGGAGCATGTTATATTGACTAAAACCGATCTCCGTCCATAAGGGATTGGTTCTAGGATAAGAGTAATCCAGGTTTATTTGAAGAGGAAGCATTGGTTCAGGTTGCGAGTCCATCCCGAACAGCGAATTTATTGGAGAAAGGAAAGTATTGAAAGAAGAGTGGATCAGGGAGAAGTTTGCAAAGTCCGAATCGGTGTCCTGTAGATCGCCCAACATTATTGGAGATGTCGATGACACGGAATCGATGTGGGTGTCAGCGGAGTCTCTATTAAACCATCCATAGGATGACATCTGAGAGGGTCAAAAGGAGATAGATGATGGATGAAAGATATAGAGATGAATAAGAAATAAAACGAGTGTAAAATACTAGACAGCTCAAGATGAGCGGGGGTCAAAGAGAAATATGCAAAAGAGAAAATACGACAAAATAGAGAAAAGGTGCAATGTTTTTGATCTTGACCTTAACAAAACTAATCAATCAAAATACAATACAATAGATTCTCCAACTCGAGCCATGAAGCCGCGAAGGTTTGACAATTATTTTTGTAAGTTCTAGATTGATTTTCTGGCAATTATATTTGAACGAGTCCTCAAGTGCTAATCATATAGGAGTGAGAGTACTGCTAGAAAAGTATCATGTTCTTGTCCTCCTCATTTGTAACATGTATCCTGTACTTTTTAATGCCCTTGTATATGGATCTATATTCCCTACTCAGCCAAATAAATACAGTGAGGAAACTTATAGTGGTGAAGCAAGTACTTCGGGCCAAGTCCGCAACCGAATCACATGTTAGCGGTCAAGAGCCTACTCGAACGTGAGACGATGAGACAAACACCCTCAAGAAGGCATGGCCTAAGCTCAAATACTTCGAAAATGGTCAGTGTTCTACACAAACGAGAATCACCGTCGTCGACAAGGTCCTACTCGCCCACGTACGATAGCAATGACGATACTTTGGAAATCCATGCATACAAGAAGGCAATATCCAAGATGGGCTTTTGGCTCTAATTCGTATGATAGAACTCTCTCACTAGGAAGGACACCTCCCTCCCTCAAATAGTACCTAAAATGTTGAGGGCTTTTCTCACCCAATGCAAGGAGTCCAATTAATCAATTTTATTTAGGTCAAGTGTTTTTAGTGGTCTCTTTTAATTTTTTTTAATGTTGTCATTTGCATGAGTAGATTCAATACAAGCGCTTAAGTTTTTTTTTCTTTTTGCCTAGTTGTCAAAATCTGAGGGAGAAGGTGAAGATGCAATGCAAGTTGAAAAACGATGATGAATGCTCAGATAAAAGACTCACAATGTATCCAATCTCTCTCCATGTGGTTTGCAAGGCAGAAATTTTTAAACTTAATCTATATGTAAATGCAATGATGAAATAACCCTAAGAATGAGATATGTTGTTAGCATGAAGCACTGAATGTAAAACCCTAGAGTGATTACCCAAAAGTCCGATCTTGGAGACTACCTCAGTGCCCACCACAATGGGTCCTACAAGCATTATATGGTGCCTTTCTCGGCGCTCGATGATCAATCCAAGATTTAACAATTTAATTTGAGCTAAGTCCAATCGAAGTGTAATCTATAAGAACATGAATTGCCTTAGGTATGTGGACCTAGCGACCGAGCAAGCAAACACACCTAGATCAAAGGGCTCAATCACATAAAATAAAGAAAGCAAAGGCTGAAAACTCAAAACACAAGAAACAAAGAAAATAAAGGCACTGAAAATCATAAAAAAACCGATGAGCCCCCAAGTGAACAAACACATGGAAATTAGGTCTGAATGTTCAAGAGTCCAAGTACTTATATTATTATTACAAATTAATAAATGCAAAAGTAAATCACTCTCTCATAAAATAAAACAAAAATCTATGCTCAATTCTTCTCTCCCTTTCTTGTTCTTTTCTCTTGGTCCGCGGGTAGAAGGACCAAGTCTTCACGAACTAGGTGCCTCAACCACCTAAGTGGTCGCCATCGTTTTGAAGCCCCTCGCAAGAAAAATAGAAGAGATTGATATTGTAAATGAATAATAATATAATATGAAAGAGAAAATAAATAAATAAAAATAATGAAACAAAAAAGGACCCAAAATTCTATCCTACGCGTTGCACCCCGACAACAGTGCATTTGATAAATGCAAAAATCGAGGGGTTTAAGCCTCACAAGGCGAGGACTTATTCGTTGTGACGACCTCTCAACAATCGTGCTTAATCAACAATTAACCCACATAATGTATAGAAAATCAATGCATGAAGTGTGAATCAAAATTTATTATACCATACAGTATATTGTATAGTGGCAAGTACATTAGGGATTGAATAAAGGAAACAACAGAGGATAGATAATCAAAATTAGTAAAGGAAGATAATAGATGATTTTTGTGTGTTTTAAGGTATTTTGAACTTTTTTGCAGTTTTTAATCATATATAATTTATGGTTTTTAAATTTTAAATTTTTAATTTTATATTTTTTCTTTTTATAATTTTTAATTTTAATTTCTTTTTATTTTAAATATAATAATATAAGATTATATATAATTATATGGATAACATGGTATAATATAATTATAAATATAACTAAAAATTAACAAAAATTATAGAACAAAATGTTTTTTGTTTTTTTATATTTTCTACTATTTTTATAATTTTTGGGGATTTTTTGCTAATTTTTAAGTATTTCTAAAATCTAAATATCACAAAATAAGGATTAAATAAATAAGTTGAATTGATTTGAAATTTAAAATAAAAAAACTCGAAATTTCTCCAAATCAATTACAATATAATATATATATATACTTATATAATAGAAATAAATATTTTTAGAATTTTGAGAGATTTCTATATATTTTTTAAGGATTTTGGAGCTTTTAAATTTTTAATATTTTTCTTATTCTATTTTTAGTGGTTTCCGAAGCTGTAAAATACTATAATAAACAAAATGTATTTTTTTGGAATTTTTCAAAAATGATTTATATTTGTTGGTATTTTTAAATGCAAACAGGGGGAAAATGTGCTCTTTTTATTTTTAAAAAAATTGAAAAAATATCTAAATGAAAATCTAAAAATATTGCTCGAAAGTGTATGCAAGCAGGCACTTAATCCTAATTTTTCATAATTTCTGGAGCAGGGATGATTTTTTTTATAAATAGAAAACAAACACAAAAATTAATGAACTAGCAAGGGTATATTTGTAATTAAAATTAAAGGTAGGAGCTACAAAGAAAATTACCTAAAATATTACAACTAATATTTAAACTTTAAGTAGTTAAAGTAAAATACAAAATCTGAAAGCGGTTAACTATAAAATGGCCATCTCATGTGGTACGGCATGTGAGGTAGTGTGGCATGCACCCAAATGCAATATGAAAGATTCTCGGGGGTTCACTTACAAATATTAAAAAAATAGTAAATGTGATGTAAATATTATAGGACTTGAGAAAAGTGACAAAACTCAGAGGTATGTATGAAATTTACCACCTATCGACACGGATCGTATGGTTGCAGTCGCATCACTTATTCATGTGTCGTCCCCTCCTTACACGATGATGGTTCGACTTCAGCGGGTGGAATTAGATCTTCAAGGAGAAGATCAACATTCAAGGTTCCTCGATATCCGACGGCTCTGGCTCAATCTAGCAGCAACTTCTAGTCGGATGATGCTCGAGAGTCCTGGAAGAACTCAGAAGAACAGCACTGGGCTGCTCCTTCAATCGCTCGAATCTTGCATCTCTAGCCACTAAATGCATTGATGAGTGTCGGAGAAGGATTCTGAAGCCGTTACGCAGCAAGTTGGGTCTCCAAAATTGCTCAAGACCCACGGAAAGGGTTCCAATGAGGCTCAAGACATGGGGGTATGCTCCTATCTCGATAACCCCTATAAAGTGGCATTTTATCTTTGTTTCTTGCAGGAGCATGTTAGCGAACAAAAAGCTATCACTTTGATGGTCAGAATGGGGTGGATGGAGTGGAGGTGACGCGTGGCGATATCCTTTGACGAATGGAAGAAAGGTTTGACTGATCTCCAGATATGTGCAAGATCTAAGTGGGTGCAAGTGCGTAGGATGTAGAGGAGCGAAAGGGCAAGGTGATGGCGGTGAAAGCTGGGTCGGAGGATAACTGGGATGGTTGAAAATGAGCAGTGGAGCTGAAGCTCCGACGAGAGCAGTTTTTTATTTTGCAAAAAATAAAACAAAATTAAATGAAATAAAAACTCAAAGTAAATGATTTATTTAATTTTTTTGTTAAAACATAAAAAACATCTAATATTTTGTAGTATTTTATTATAATTTTTATTTATTTTTATGTAACTATTTATTATGAGATACTTTTTGGGGGTCCATTTAAAGGTATATTGACATGTGTTTTGTATATTTTATTTTTATTTTTTATTTTATAATTTATTAATTTATATATATAATTTATGTATTTATAATTTATTTAAAGATATATACATATATTTTTACTTTATTTTTCTGCTGTATTTTGTATACTTAAATAAATAGAGGTATATATTATATAAGAGTGTATATTGTATATTCATCTATTTTTTTTGTATACTATTTCATTTTAATATCTTTGTGGTGATTTTATTTTATTCTAAATATTTACATATAGTATTAATAATATTTACATAATTATAAAGATATAAAGTGATGAAAAATGTAAAGAATAAATAAAAAGAATATTTTATTCAAGTATATAGTACAATAGGGGTCCAAAAACTAACTTTTACATATTAACTCTAAATTAAATGAAACCACCTTCATTAAATAGCTTATTAAAAGTTATATATAATTAAAGGTGATTTTGGTGCATTTTGAGTTCATATAGAGAAGATATGGGTCTGAAATTTTATTCTAAGTATAAAATGTATAATGTACATTATTTTTTTGTGAGTCAATTTTTATTTATTCTATGGATTTTTATCTATAACTTTCATGTATAAAGTTTTTTTATTTAAGGTATAAATAATAAAGAATAAAATGGGTCTAAAAATGAATTATTGAAGACTTAAACTTAGTGTTTTTAATGTGTTTTTGACCCTTATCTCCCCCTACTTTATTCCTTGTCGACCAAAACATCACGATGCCTAGGTCTCGGGGTTTAGGGTCATAAAATACCTTTAGCATTTTATTTCTTTTCTTTATTCTTTTATTTTGACTTTAAACAATGTATTTTATACGATATTTACACAATAAATCATGAATGTTAATTCATACAAAATAATGATTTATACGTACATTTAGCTAGAGTTTAAAGGCCAAAATGAAAGAATAAAGATGATGAAATGGAGATTCATCACCAAGCAAAAGGGTAAAATCTAACTTTTTATATAAAATGCAATGGGAGCCAATGCAAGATGAGTTCATAATATATATAGTAAATGACTAAACCAATAAAGTCTCTGTTACGATAGAAATTAATGAACTATAAAATCAAATACCACTCTGGTAATCACACAATACTTTGGCATTTTCCATTTGGGAAATTGTATGTGCACTCTTGTATAAATTTTTTTATAACACAATAAATTTATCATATTTACATCAAAAATCCATGTAAAGTTGCACCATCTTATGTCATGTATTGCTGCCATGAACATCCATCGGTCCAACCATTAAGCTTAACAGTAAGTATTATCCTTTTCTCTAGTTTTCTCCCTTCCTCCTCATCCCGCGATAACTCCCTTCTTTTCTCGTTATCTCATCCTTACTTCTTAGATATCTCTCTTCGCTTCTTCTTCCTCTCCATCTCCGCTTGAAACACGCTTGTTTCCATTCGTACCATCAACATCTTTAGCCAATATCCATGACAGTGGAGGGAAACAATAGTGTCGAATACAAAGTCGAGATCAAGGTTGCCATCAATGAGATGCCATTAGGAATGGGCGAGGAAGCATGAAGGACTATTGGGGGATTTGGTTCGGAGGAATACTAAGCGAGAAGAAACATATTTGGGTGGGGGTTAAAGAAGCAAGAAAAGGGATGCGAAGGGAAGGAAGACCAAAAAACTAGGCCAATACATTTCTGATAAACATGATAATTCTAATTGTTATCGCCAGTCTCAATAGCTTGATTGATGTAGGGAAGAAAATGTTTCCTGAAGATCACGAGTTACCCAGTAATTATTATAAATTGAAAAAAATGATGAGGAAGATGGGTTTATCAGAGGTGAAAATCGATTGTTATATAAATCAACATATTTTATATTATAGTGAAAATGAGAATTTAACATATTATAGAGAATGTAATGAGCCAAGATATAAGGAGTCAGGTAAAAGTTAATGTAGAGTTGGATGGAAAGTTTTATGGTACTTTCTACTAACACCTCAACTAAAGAGATTGTAATATTGTAGAGAAACAACAAAGGATATGTTGTGGCATGTATATCATTCTCAACAAGAGTATATGGAACATCCATCAGAGTCAGAGAGTTAGAAAACATTGATGGTTGTTTTCTGTCGTTTGCAATGGAGAAAAGGAACTATATTATCGACTTGTGTACAGACGGATTCAACCCACACGATAGAAGCAGAGACTATTCTTGCTGGCCAGTAATGACAATTTCTTATAATCTACCTCCGTGGTTGTGTAATAAGTGACAATTTATGTTCTTATCACTCTTAGTACACGGACCTACTCATCTTGGGAAATATATTGACGTGTATTTATGTCCTCTTGTCGATGAGATGAAAATTTTATGGATACACGAAGTTGATACATATGATACCAATAAAAGTTAAACATTTAATATGAAAGTGGGGTTACTATGGACGATAAATGACTTTCCAGTATATGGAATGTTGTCTGGATGGAGTACTCATGGACGAAATAGTTATCTTGTATGGAGAGTACAAAATCTTTCCAACTTCAACATGGCAAGAAACCTTACTTTTTATTGTTAAAGTATTTTCTTCCGAAAGAGCACCATATAGGAGATAGAAATAAGCATTTAAAAGTAATACTATCGACTTATCTGATCCTCCAATAATGAAGAGCGGTGACATATTATTATTATAGCTCAAATAATTTGAAAATTCTACCCTTGATACCGACGAGAATACTCAACCATTATCAGGTTTTAGAAAAAACTCATAATTGGATAAAAAAGAGTATTTTTTGGAAGTTTCCTTATTGGAGTACGCTATTGATTCTTCATAACTTGGATGTCATGCATATTGAAAAAATATTTTTTATAATATATTTTATACAATTCTGAATGTTGCCAGACGTGCATAGGATTCAATTAAATCTCGTAGTGATTTAAATATCGATGAGAGTTGTATATTAAAGAGGATAATAATGGAAGAATCGAGTTTACAAAAGCAAAGTATATGTTAGACAAGGCACATGTGAAAAATGTATGCAAATGAGCTAGTCCTTTAAAGTTTTCATATGGTTACGCATCCAATCTTTCAAATTTGGTTTATTTAAAGAAATTATATCTTATAACGAAGAGTCACGACTGTTATGTCTTTATGGAGAGACTTTTGGCATTAGTGTTCAGACGGTTGTTATCAAAAAATATTGTGGATGTTTTATCAGATGTTAGTAGATTTTCCAGATTATATGCTCCAAAAGGCTCTATGTTGATGAGATGAGTTATCTTGAAAAGAATATGATAGTTATAATGTGTAATTTGGAGAAAGATATTCCCACCAGCATTTTTTGATTCAATAGAGTATCTTATGATTCATTTACCCCAAGAGGCTATGGTTGGTGGACCGGTCAGGTAGAAATGGATGTATCCCTTTTGAATGGTAATGGTAGACTATATGTGGTTTATTAATTTATTATATTTAATTAATAAACTGTTAATTTGAGATTATATGTGGTAATATGACAGATTTATGTTTTTTTTGAAATGTAAAGTACGAAATAAAAGTCGGGTGGAGTGTTCGATACGTTCCCAATATATATATGAAGAAGTAGCAACCTTCTGTGCAAGGTATTTTCCTGATGAAATAGAGACGATCCACAATAGACCAACTAGAAATGAAATCAGACCGTCAGACATAGATTATCACATAAGTGTCTTTCGTTTATCAGCTCAGCCCATAGGAAAAGAAAGAAAATATTTGATGTCAAAGAAAAAGAAAGAAGAAGTTGAGTTATATATTTAGACAATCACGATGAAATAACATAATATGGTAAAAAGTTAATATTTATCTTGAATGTTTATTTATTATTTTTTCTAATGAAAATCAATCATCTTCATTAAATATTAAATAGGGAATTCAGAAAGAAGATTGATGAGAAGAATCCATATCAGAATGATGATCAAATTGTTACAATTATCGTCTTAAATTTTAAGAGTGACTTAAGAATAACATTAAAGTTCTGTCAGATAATGACGAATGAATGAGGATGCATAAGCATTTTTCAGAAGGTCTGATATACCAGGTCCTCTTATACAATGGTTGTTGTGTTAAAGTTTGTCGCTTTCATACAATTAATGATCAATTCGTGATTCATCGCCTTTATTCTTTCATTTAGGCTAAAATCCTTGATAAAATATATGTATATAATCACTAATTCCAACTAATTATCATTCTAACCACATTTATAATATTATATATTTAACACTTATTTTACCCAAAATAAAAGAATAAAGAGAAAAAAAAGGAAAATAAAAAGAAAAGAAGGATGGACATAATTATGTGAAGATTGATCTTAACCCCGAGACCGGGTCAATATTGACATGGTCGACAAAATAAATAAGTAGAGGGAGATAAGGATCCTAAGTTATAAAAATATCAAAAAAACCAAGTCAATAAAAATACATTAAATACATTTTTCACATTATAAATATTTCACCTATTCTATTTATCACTAAGAAAACTCCAAACCAAAACACTTTCTTAACAAAGTTGTTATTAAAAATATTATAAAATTAATTCATCACAAAAATAAAATATTACAATGAACCAAAAAGTCGTAAAAGCCGACTTCCGAGGTTCATAGCTATTTATAGAAAACTCCAAATGAAGCAAACTCACTTTTAAACTTCATTTTATTAATAATATTATTTATTTAAAATATTAAAAAAATATTAGAATAAATCGGGTGAGTTTTGGTGTTTGGACCCCTATTGTATATATATATGTACTATATGTAGAAACTTCTCGTATTTTTAATTAATTAACCGTAAATCTGATTAACTTAATTTCTTTTCTAAAATACATATAAAAATCAATATAAAAATACAAAATATAATTTAAGTGAAAATGCCAATAAACCCGAAGCCACGAAGCCACTACCTAAATTTTCTAGACCTCATAACTCAGCCATATGGACTCTGAATTGGGAAAACTCAGTTTTAAAATTCGTTTTATTTAATTATCTATAAAATGACACCGATTCCTCTAAAATCAGAGTTAATATGAAAAATATGGATTTCGAGACTGGATTGATATATTGTACAAAGTACAATAATTTATACTATTATTTAATATATTAATACTCAATTCTTAAATTAAAAATAAATATTAATTAATCAATTTATTATTTTTTTATTATATTGAGTTGTTTAATTAGTTCATTAATTATATTTAATTAATTATTCATTTACTAATTAGGTATTCAACCTTCTAGTTATCTTTTAAATCAGCAAAGAACTAATTTATCTAATTAAATAATTAATTATTTTTATTTCTATTTGATTTTTTATCTCTCATTTCTCTCTCTCATCTCTTTCCCCTTTCCCTGTCACTCTCTTCCTCCCTGGAATCAGCTGCATCTCCTCCCGTTCCGCTTCTTCCGCCTCTTCTCCTCCACTGGCCAAATGACCTAACGATCGGTCGTTGGCCGTTAGGCCAGTAGGCCAACCACCTACCTTCGTCCTCCTCTATAAATACCGCCAGACCTCCCCCATCCGAAGACCATCCGCCATTATTGAACCACCCCATTCTGTGAGCTTCGAGAGAGGGAGACTTGAGGAGCCTTGCGCTTGAGTTGAGATTTCATCTGTAGGACCGTTTGGAGCTTTGAAGTAGATTGACGATCAGAAGAGATCGTTGCATGCATACCATTGGCACCATCTACTATTGTCAGCATCGCGAGATCAATTCCTATCGATCATCATCGATAATTGATATTCTGGAAATGGAATTAAAACAACAACGATCATTAATATGAATCGCGGCAACCTGATCTGAATATATGTCAAATCAAGCAGAAGCATTATTGACATCGAGCTTCGCCTACCTTCGGTTGATCATAAGAAACATCTACAACCACCTAGAGATCAGATATGATTGGATATTCACCTCGGAGAAGCATCACTATCTGATTCAATCATAGAAGTGTAGCACCTGCAGTTGCAATGCACGCATATCTGAAAGATCGCATGCATTTGACCATCGAGATATCCAATCATATGCGAGATGTTGCACCATAAAAACCAAACGAAGAGCATCACATATCAGACTCGAGTTCACTGCATACCAAGGAGAACCTGTAGACCCTGTCAGAATGAACCCATCCGTGAACACCTGCAATCTGAAGATGAATCCTTCACCTTGAAGCATCACCTTCTGTGGAAACCTGAAGCTGCACATCGACTGAAGCCATCGGAGCATCTCCGCCAAGTGATCGAGCACATCCACAACCGTTCTCCATCTCTGCGAGAACCGGATCGCCTCGAATGCCAGGAAATTAAACAGCGTCATCCGCATATGAATTTGGGGAAAAACATTAGACTTTCCAGCTCTAATATCAACCTTTGGATCAGCGAGGAGGATACATAATTGAACGGCCTTCGCAGATCCACGTGTCTGAACCAGATCAGCCACGTTGCCCCACCTCCTAGCCCTTAAGCTGTGCACGTGACCAGCACGTGCACTTGTAGATTTTTTCGGGCTTTTTACAAATATACCCTGCAAGTTCTCATCACTTGCATCTAGGTCCTTCAACAACCTTTTACGTGGACATAACGTGATCTGCAGGATTTTTGTGTGGATATACCCCAGACTTCTGCAATATTTTCACATGCACCTTTAGTTTCCAGTATAATTACGCACGTACCCCTATAAACTGCATGCATATACTGTACTTATAATACATAATAATACAATACAAAATATAATAAAATAATAAAAATACGTATAATTCATATAAAAACTTACTACATATCATTTTAAAGATAATTTCACCTGCATTCTAAAATAAAAATATTTTCTCACTATTTTCTATTTTAAAAATCAAAAATACCTCACAGTCTTTAATAAAAACCTAATTTTCAGCCTTAAAAATAAACCTAAATCAATAAAAACATTAAAACTTTTAAAAATTCATAAAAATAGAAAATAAAAATAAAAACTTAAAAATAACAAATTAAAAATAAAATAAAATTACGAAACATTTTCTAAGATAATAAATAATACAAAGTACTTAAAAATTCACAAAAATAATATAAAATTCATAAAAATTTAATAAAAAAATCTAGAAAATCCCATAAAATAAAAATTAAAAAACCTTTTACCTTAGCTTTTCCATTGTTTAACCCTAATTTCCAACAATTTGCCTCCCTGAGTTCGAGACTCCCGTACTTGATACTATATGCATCTTATTTAGGAGTATAAATAATAAAAATAAAATCTTCTGTTAAAATCCACATGTCATTACAGCGATAGTTGTTTATTTTTTAAATGACTTGATTAGTGTGTTTTTCAGATGGCACCGTTGTCAGAGAGGCACCGCTAGGGCAGACCGTAGACTTATGTTTATGGTTTTCTCTTCACCATTTTATTTTTCTAACCTCACAGTTTTTTGTTTCTGATTTGTGCAGCATAGGTCGAGCCGCACAGTTGAGAACTAAGAAATCGATTTTTTTACTTTCTCGAAACTTTATAAAGAAAATATTAAAAAAAGATCAAGGGCACTTACCCGTTTTTCTGTTCTTGTAGAAGGGGCCCTGTAAGGGCATACGGCTTGTACCTTCCTCCCTCTCTTTCTCGGGGTCTGTTTCATCGAGTGTCGTGCACTTGGGCGAGCAGAGCACCCACTATGGCTTTTCTTGCATCGCGATTTATATCGACGGTTTTCCATGGTTTTTTCGAGGTTAGGTGCTTGCTTAGGTTTTTCGATTTTTCTTCGACTGTGCTCCTATAATTAGACTTTGGACGCGCAACCTAGATGCTTGTTTGATCACCTAGGTAAAAAAGAAAAAAATCATTAGACATTGTTTGAAAACATCCAAAAAAAGATATAACCAAAATTAAAACCGAGACTGCTAACATTATATGACCTTAAAACAAAACATAAAGGATTCACTTGTATTGGGAGAGCAATCCCCAGCGCATGAATTGCAGGCACTCTCCAGATTTGTGAGTGAGAGACGACCCTTAAGGTAGAGCCAGAGTCTGAATTTCTTTAGAAGTACTACTTAGTTCATACCTTTAATTAGTTGCTCTTCAATGGGGACTCTCAAGTAGCTGGAAACGGTCAGAGTTTCCTTAACAGAGTGGGAGGTTTAGAGGACACTGCAATAGCACGGTCCTCAAGTAACACAGATTGCCGAAAACGAACCAAACTTACTCCCATACTGGCTGAGAATAGGTGATTTCTAGTAAGAACTCGAGAGAGTATTCCAAGAAAGTTTCGGGCACCTATCAGCTCAGCTAATCTGTGAGAAGACTTGTCTGCCAAATAACCCTAAAACTGACAAGATAAACAACCGAACTTTTACGGTCATCGTCACGTTGTGTTGGTGAATCTGGGGTTTTCTTTTTGTTTAAATTAGTGAGTGATTTCTATCTTTCAGATCAATTAATTGATCAGGAGTCATCTGTCTTATGAAGATGATGGGTAGGCGGTCTCTTAGGCTGACTCTTACAGCACCGCTTCCATGCACACCCACCCGTCCATCTAGGTCGATTCAAGAAAAGCCTCCCTTTGAACCTGAGTTATATCAATCTCCTCCTTTAATCTCGTCCCCTGGGTCGGTTTGTGAGAACCTCCTATTTGAGTCGTATTTGGGATATCTTCCCTTTTCTAGGTGTGACCTTGACCCTGGAAGTTTCTCTCAATTACTTTGTTCTTCTCCACCTCCGATGACTATTACATAGCTATATATAGACTTATTAGAGCCAGACATAGATGTATTTTCCTTCCCAAAAACAGTTATACGTGGGAAGGGACCACAGTCTTAGAACGCTTTGAAGATTTTAGATCAGACGACAATCAATGCTAGTCTTCTTGCTTCCCTTGAGATTATGTAGACTCAGATTAGGGATCAAGATCTTATGATGACCGAGATCTGAGCTGAGTTACGACTGTTGAGAGAGAAGAGACATAGTTCAGAGGATGATGAGACAGATAGAGATGAGACAGTACCTACAGAGCCTGTACGTATGATGAGACAGCTTCACACACCCGGAGCCTCTTCTGCTAGTAGGTGGATTCGACTTCCTCCTATTCATGGATCATTTTTCCTCACACCAAAATTATTCAGACTTTATCGATCTTTCATGGGAAATTCACTGAGGAGCCACATTCACACCTTCCGGAGTTAGATATGATATGTAGTACAGTATGTGACTCTCAAAATGATGAGGATACCAGTCAGATGATAGCATTTCCGTTCTCCCAGGCTAATAAGGCCGTGTACTGGTTGCAGCATTTAGGGAGAGTAATTACTACATGGGAGCAGCTTCGTGTTGAATTCCTGAGCAGATTCTACACCATTGGACGTACAAATGTTGCAAAGTCTCTCATTACCAGTTTTACCATGTCAAGGAGTGAACCGTTCCACGAATCATGGGATCATTTTTGACACCTGATTGATAGGTGTCCCCAGCATGATATTTCTAAGGCAAGCTTGGTTCAGAGCTTGTTTAGTGGGTCGACACCTAGCCTGCAAGGGTTGGTGTATGCAGCTTGTGGTGGCTCATGCTTTTCGAAGCATGAGGACGTTGTCTGGGATATTTTCGAGAAGATGGCATCTCATCATGCCACTTTATGTCAGACAGACTCTTATACTCAGATGGAGTTACCTACATTTCTTCACCAGTCTACCGTGGCACAAATTGAGGAGGGTCCATCGACGCTTATATAATCAGAATCTTCGTCAGATGAAATAAGAATTCTTAGACAGAAATCGGATCACCTAGAGCATATTGAGACGTGATGCCACCAGCTACACAAGCTCGACAAGATTGACGAGCTTGTGTGGAACATTAGTGACCTGAAGAATAAACTTGAATAGATGACATCTACCTCATCTTCAAGGTTGCCAGCTGATTCATCTGATACACTCTCTAGTGCAGTAGATACATTGCCTTCAGTTAGAGCATGCATCCGAGCCTCGTTAGATTTAGACTTGCACTCAATGGATGCCAGAATATCTTTCTCAACAATTGTTTCAGCAGTTTCAGATTACTCATCCAGTTCTCTAGGGCAATTCTTTGAGAACTTTGCTTTAGATGATCTTTCCTATCATATCACCGGTCAGTATGAGGAGAATAGGTGAGATATGGATGAGTTCAAGCAACAAATAATGAATCTCGTACTAGATCAGACTGCCATGCAGACTCAGCAAATAGACTCTACACCTCAATCACATACATCACCTGATGATGTGAATAATGTTGATTTCATATCTCTGAGGAGTGGTAGAGTTCCAGATGACGGAGGCTCATCTATGCCTGATACAAATGCATCGGTAGATGATGCTTTTGAGCCAGTTGAGCATGATGCAGATAGGGGTACTGATAACGCTAGTATCCATGATGATCAGGATGGTGGTGCTAATGCCACCAAATCTGGTGATCACCATGCAGAGATAGTTGTGTTACCATCTTTCATGCCTAGTGATGAGGATATAAGAATACAAAGAAATGGGAAGAAGAGGAGGTCCAGAAAAAGAAATTAAGATAAGACAGTTGATTCGTCTACTTCTGATGATCAACATAGAGACAGTCCCCATTTTCCAAAAATACATGATTCTTCTTCTTCATCTGATCCTCCTATTGTACATAATGATAGGGAGGATGTACAGATTCCTTTTCCTCAAGAACTCTTCTTAATAAAAGGCGATAAGAAAGAAAATACCAAAAAGATTAAAATGTTAGATCTGACGAAAGAGATGCTCGACAAATTCACCATTCAGCTCCCTCTTTCAGAAGCTTTGGCACACATCCCTCTTCTATAGAAAGGTCTCAAGGAGAGAACTACAGTTTGTAGAAAGAAGAGGTAGCGCAATCATTGCGCAAAAATTCATGTGTTGACTAAGGAGACTTGTCACGCAATCCAGAATCGTCTCCCAGCCAAAAGATCATACATGGGATCACCGTTTGTCATATGCGAGATCCTCGATCAGACTTTTGATCGTACTCTTTTAGATAGCACATCATCGATTAATCTCCTTCCCTCTTCCTTACCCGACAAAGTTTGAGTTCGGACCTCTTCGACCAAGCAGAATAGTCCTACAGTTTGTTGACAGATCGATCAAGAGGCCTAGGGGATTAATCGAAGGCATTATCGTCACCATTCAGGGTCTGCAATTCCCCGTGGACTTCATCATGTTGGACATGGTGTTCCCTGAATGTGTGACCGACACCCCGATCATGTTAGGATGACCTTTTCTGGAAATAGTTAAGGATGTCTATGGTACAGGGAAGGTGTACTTTTACGTCCAAGGAGAGAGTATAAATATAGAGATGACCCAAGACCTCAGAGCCAAATCAGAAGAGTCAGAGCGAGCATCTGAAGACGGAGCCGATAGTCATCAAGATTGTGACTTCGTGCAAACAGATGATGAGCTCATCTTGGTCGAACCAAGTACACGGTCTTTCATCACATCTTTAGGAGAGTCTGAGTTTCAGATACTAGATGATGGAAGATTGGATAGCACAATCCTGGAGTAGGTACAGTTAGTGGCTGAGGCAGACGAGTCTAATGATGATCTTTCTGAATTCCATTCTTGTTGTTCAGATACTGATCCCTCCGATGTAAACGTGGACTTTAATTGAAAGATGTTTGACGAGTATGTTCCGCATATCATTTCAGATGAGCCTACAACCATCCTGGAAACCGATCCAGTACAACATAGTCAGCAATCAGACAAGCAGTCTCCGGATCTTTCTGAGTCAGAGCAGACCGAGTTTACGCAGACCGACCTAGTAGCCTATACACAAGCCCTAGTTAGACTAGCTCTCCTTGTTCTTCTCCCCATGAGCTTAAACCTCCACCTCAAAGCATGAAATACTAATTCCTTACTAGAGAGCCTAAAATGTTTCCGGTCATCATCGCTTCTGATCTGATCGATGAACAAGAATACTGTCTGATTGAGATTCTTGAAAAGAACCGCAAGCCAATCAGGTGGTCAGTGGCTGATCTCCATGGGATTAGTCTGACTTTGTGCTCTCACCACATTTTTCTCGAGGATGACGCCAAACCATCTTGTGAGTTTCAGCGTAGGTTGAACCTGAATCTTCAAGAGGTGGTTATGAAGGAAATATTCAAGTGGTCGAGCACTGATTTTATCTATCCCAACTCCGACTCCAAATGGTTAGTCCTTTACATGTGGTATTCAAGAAGACATGTATCACTAAAGTAATAAACGAGGACGGAGAGGAGATCGCTACCCAAGTACCAACTTCTTGGCACGTCTGTGTGGACTATAGACATTTGAATCAGACGACCAAGAAGGATCACTTCATGCTACCATTCATTGATCAGATCATTGAACGATTGGCCGAGAAGAGCCATTATTTCTTTCTCGATGGGTACTCAGGATATAATCAGGTGGCCATCGCACCTGAAGACCAACAAAAGTTGACTTTCACCTGTTCGTTCAGAACGTATGCTTTCAAACGGATGCCCTTTAGATTGTGTAATGCTCCAGCTACATTCCAAAGGTGCATGCTTTTTATCTTTGCGGACATGGTGGGAGACTTCTTGGAGGTCTTCATGGATGATTTTTCGGTCTACGGTGATGATTTTGATTCTTGCCTTTCTAGCCTAGATGACGTGCTTCAGTGGTGCACGGAGGTTAACCTCGTTCTTTCTTAGGAGAAGAGTCATTTTATGATGACTCGGGGGATGGTCCTTGGTCACATCATCTCCAACAGGGGGTATGGAGGTGGACCCGACCAAGGTGGATATCATAAAGAAGCTCAATCCACCGTCCAATCTGAAGCAGTTACGGTCTTTCCCTGGGCATGTCGGTTTCCACTAACATTTCATACGGGACTTCAGCAAAATTGCCCGACCGTTATCTAATCTTCTCACGAAAGACACTGAGTTTATTGTTGATGATAAGTGTCTTTTGGCTTTTGAGACTCTCAAGAGCATGGTTGTAGAGGCTCATGTCCTTCAGCCACCCGATTGGTCTCTTCCATTCGAGTTGTACAGACGCCTCCAATTTTGCCATAGGAGTTGTGTTGGGACAGACGAGGGATGTCCTTCCTTATGCCATACACTACGCTAGCAAGACTTTGGATTCCGTCTAGCGGAATTACACGGTTACAAAGAAAAAAATGCTAGCCATAGTATTTGCCTTAGATAAATTTAGGTCTCACATCTTAGGATCTAAGGTGACCATCTTCACTGACTACACCACCATTAAGTACTTAATGGAGAAGAAGGGTTCCAAGACACGTCTATCCAGATGGATCCTTCAACTCCAGGAGTACGATATTGTGATTAAGGATAAGCCTAGAGTCAAGAATGTGGTGGCAGATCACCTCCTGATTAGAAATACCCAAGACTTCTGAGTTTGATGTGCATATTACCGAGACCATCCCTGATGAGGCGATTCTTATTGTCATCTCGCCGCCATGGTATGCCAACATTGTGAACTTTCTTGTGCTAAGAAAGTTCCACAAGATTGGTCCGGACAGAGACTTGAGACTTTCCATGCAAAAGCCAAGTCTTACCATTGGGAGGATCCGATCCTTTATCATGAAGGAGCAGATTCCATCTAGCATCGGTGTATTCCTCAGGAGGAATACCAGAGTGTCCTCATATATTGTCATAGATCAGAAGCTGGAGGACACCATTTAGGGAAGAGGACAGCACAGAAGGTACTTCAATCTGGGCTTTCGTGGCCTACGCTCGTTGCAGATGCCCATGCGTTCGTAAAGAGATGCACTGACTGTCTGAAAATGGGTACTTGTGGACATAGAGACATGATCCTGATGTAGTCGATTCACTTCTGTGAAGTGTTTGATGCATGGGGTATCGACTTTATGGGCACATTCCCGAAAAATCAGGGGCTTGAGTATATTCTTCTAGTTGTAGATTATGTTAGTCATTGGATAGAGGCTTGATGAGCGGGCCAAGCGGCTAAGTTAAAATGGTATTAATGTTCATTGTGACCACAACCACTCGGATCAGACTCAACAAGAAAATTAAGACCACAAAAATAAAATTAAGCAATCAATCAAACGGAGCGGTCTCACTAATTTATTTTACCCGGTATAGCTACCAGGGTCGAACACAAGGAGCATGTGATGCTAACGCTACGAAGTAGTCAGAAATCCAAGGAAACTAAAGAAGTGGTGGTTTTTATATTTTTCAAACTTTTTTATGATTTTAAAATATGAGAAAAAGAAGAAAAGAGCTCAAAAATAAATTTCAAACAATTATTTAAAGACACAAAAATACTCAAAAAATCAAACAAAAATATTTTTGGGTTTTTAAAATATTTAAATGTTTTGGTGTATTTTATGGGGTTTTTCTGATTTTTAATTTATTTTCTAAAAATGAAATAAAATCAAAAACAACAAATAGTGTCTTGCTGGGATATAAAGGCAATTAAAATGCCTAAAAAATCCCAACGATATTTTTATAATAAACTGTAAAATAAAAACTAACTACAGCAACTGAAAACACATCTTTTCGATGTTTTATGAATTTTTTACTAATTTTCTAAAAGTTCTACTCTTTTTAAATTTTTATGGTTTTTATAAATGGGAATAAAAATAAATTTGGATAGAAGTTAAAACACGACAAAACACACAATAACGAATTTTTTTAGAAATTTTCAAGGCTTTTTAATATTTTTAGTTGATTTTCTAAAACAGACAAGAATAATTTTTGGGGTTTTTTAATTTTTAAAAATAATAAATGAAAACAATATAGACCAAAAATTCACCAAAATTCCTACACCATAGCAGGAGCCATATTTCAAACTTTCGTGAATTTTGGACAATGTTTGACATTTATTGAATCAAAAATAAAATGCACAGCACACAGGGACCAAAATGCAAAGAAAATATGTTTCTGGACCAAATAATAACATGCATAGAAACAATGGGGGTCCAATTTTCAATTTTCACATCAAATTCCGCACATGCTGGAAAACATCATTCATAGGGCATATTTGCAAATAGTAAAATTAAATATTCAATTCATAACATCAGATAAGTCCATGATAAGTAATGCAAATAACCCAAAACCCCACGTGACGAAGCACGTGGGTCCACACAAACAGGACTAGAAAGCAAATAAGGAAAACTGTAGGGGCTAAAGTACAAATTGTCCTACTGTATACTTTTATTGTACAGACTAAAAGATAAACTGAAATTAACGTAGGGGAGACTAAGCAAATTACCCATGCAGCACGTGAGCTGCGCGTAGGGTGGACAGGTGGCGGTTGTTGAGTGGGCGTAGGCAGATGTCTCTGGAAGCATCAGGCGATAGATCTGACAGCTGTCAGATGTCAGCTACATGGGGGGTACGATACCGTTAGATCTGATATCTAACGGTCCGACACCTCTAGGTGAACAGGCGGTTGTGATGACATCTAGGCGAGGGGCGCAATCCGACGGTGGATAGAGGCTCTGGAAGAACATCGTCAAGGCGAAGTTCACCGGAGCACCAAGGGAGATCGGATACTCCGATGAATGATCGGCTAGCGCCAACAGAAACGTGAGGGCCATCTGCGTCGAATGGCCGGGGCTGATGGAGTCGCTGACCGTCAGATATTCGAGACGATGGCTGGGACCTGGGCGAGCTCCAGCAAGGGTGGTCGAGGGGCTATCTGGGACGTTTCACGTGCGCTAAGTCCTGCAGGAGAAAGCTCAGACTCAGAGCAAGGCTCTGGTCGGGGTTATTGAACCAAAAATAAAGGGAAGCGGCAATGAATGAGAAGGGGGTCTCTGGCGAAGCGAGGGATGAGACCTTGGGCATAATCTTGGCTATCCGATCCAAGATTAGGATGATCAGATGGCGTAAGAAGATGAAGGGTGAGTTGGGTCATCGATCGAAGCGGGTGGATGGATGTGATGAGGCTCCGACCGGCTGGTCGGAGCTGGAGGAGCGGCGGCGGAGTGTAGATGAAGGATTGAATCAAATAAGGGAGATAAGGACTACAGAATGAATACCTGAGGGTCCTAGTGGAATCCTGAGCTCTAGGGGGTGCAGTTGGTGTGATCGTTGCCTAAACTTTGTTGCGGCGGGCAGAGGAGGCTCGTCGTGGCGTCGTTCCGACCACGAGAGGCGAGCGTTGGCTGCACAACACCTTTCTGACAATCGAAGGTGGCCTCCGATTGCAGTCACCAAGGCAAAGCATTCTAGGGTATCAAGAGGGTGTGCGGCACGAGCTGAGCTGGTTGGGAGTCGAATGAAGACTATATAGCTCGTCCCAGGCAGCTTGAAGGAATCGGAGCATTAGCACGAACTGAGGACGATTTGCAACTCACTAGGGATCCGTGAGGGTCACCAATCCACTAGGGAGATGCGGGCGCCAAATCGGGCAAGAGAGTGCAAGATCTGCTCGGGAAAATTGGGAGAAAATGGGTACATGTGTCGAATCTGCGCGAGAGAAGTTCTGGGAGGGGTAGTTGATCGGGGTCAACATCCCTCCTGGACCAAACAGAAAATAGGAATCCGGAAATATTAGAAAAATCAATTAAAAATAGAAATTGATTTTAAATTAAAAAGTGTTCAAAATGAAAAATATTTATTATTTTCTAAACTATTTTTCTGTGATTTTTATTTATTTTTATGAAAAATAATTTATGATATATACATTATAGTATTATATACAGGTATAAAATACCTACGAATTTTGTACAATTATTTTTATTTTCTTATTTTTACATAAATACCCCAATTTTATATTTTATTTATTTACAACATAGTAATTGGAGTATAAAATAATTTTTATTTTATTTTTATTAGTTATTTACAAGTATAAAATAAATAGGTAATGATACATATTTATATGTATTATATACAATATGAGAGAAAGTTTATTTCATTTTTATTTTTCTAATTTTGTTTTGATTTTAGAAATATATATAATGGGAAAAAACATCTTTTTATTTTTTTTGTGAAAATAAATTATATACATATTGGTGATAAATATCCTTAAGGTAGAGTGGCCCTATCTCTCTCTACTTCTTTTATTAGGCGATCAGGCCCATACTGGACCCTCTCTTGGGTTCAAGTCACTCAAATTTTATTCTAAATATTTCCTTCTTTTTCTTTTATTCTTTATTCTTTTATTTTTGAACAAATACATGCTAATTATTAAATATTAACAAATGCATGCTTATTGCTAATTTATTGTATTTACAGTTATATACATGATGCTTTGCCAAGGTATTTAGCTAAAATAAAAGAATAAAGAGTGATGAATGAGGATTCATCATCCCTTTATACTTTACTTTTGCTAGTCCCTTAGCAAACACTTAATTGAAAAGAAGTGAAAAGAGAAAGAAAAAGAAGGGGAATCAAGGTTGATTATTAAACTGGTTTTGCATAAATTGAAGTATGGAGCTTAGTCAGACCTTTGGATTATTAGTTTGTTGGAACCTTATTTGGACTTAGATTTAAAACTTAACAGCCTCTAAGTTCCACCAATCTATTGTCAAGACTCCTCAACAATCCAGATCAGAACAAGTCTACATACACAAACTCTAATGACCATGAATCTTTCCTTGTATTGTGTAAGTGATATGTAGCTCCCCACCTCAGAAATAGAAAAGTGACAACCCCCCTCAACAAGGTAACTCTAATGCCCTAGTCTGGCAACTCTTTCCTCGAGGAGCGGGGTATTCCCTTCTAAGTTCAAGTACAACCGGCTCAAGAAGAGGAGGAAGAAGAGAATGGACCATGACCAGTGTAGCTATGTATCCTAGGGAGCCCAACCAGTGTAGCTAAGTCTCCCTACTGCAAGCTTCATGAGATTGGCATGGGTAACATAAGCTTTGCTTTATTTGGCTATATACACTCCAGTGGGTATTTCATTTTCTATCAGACCCACCACTTTTTTAGAGTTTTTCTTTTCTTTTGCACACTTTTTTTAGATGTGCATATGTACAACATATTTACATGGTGCAGCATATATACATAAGGAGTTTTTCCTCTTGAGCCAGTAGACTATCCCTCTATTGAAGCATTATTGCAACCCACAATTCCTGTCTTTAGACCTCAATGCCACCAGACCAAGTTGAGATGCACTTCCTTCACTAAAAAAAAGACAAGAGGTTCCGCCTAGAAGTACTACCCTCGTATGCTACCCCAAGTCAAAGAAAACTGCCTCCTCATCACCTCATCCGTAGAGAGCTATGTATAAGGTGCTGGTGCAAGTAAAGCCATTGTCTGTGAGAGTCATGTGTGTGTTGTTAAGTATTCTACTTAGGCTCATCAAGATGACATATGATCATAGCCTAGTGGACTCAAAGAATTAAGTCACCATGGACCTGAAAAGTCTTAACCCTAAGTCGTATAAGGTTCCTCTTAGAATTAGGTGGATTAACGTCTTAACCAAGCTCCATTTTTTAGTTTAATTCTAGGCTAGTTTAAATGTCAACTATGATTCAGAAAAACTATACAAGTATATAAAAAAATATTTTTTATGCAAGTTTTTGAAAATGTGCAAAATTTTTAAAAAAGGTTTGAATGCATGG
This sequence comes from Ottelia alismoides, assembly GCA_037367405.1. Taxonomy (NCBI): domain Eukaryota; kingdom Viridiplantae; phylum Streptophyta; class Magnoliopsida; order Alismatales; family Hydrocharitaceae; genus Ottelia; species Ottelia alismoides. Next base: position 84,222 of record JAZKJV010001924.1, on the reverse strand, counting down.
ATGCAGAAGTTTTGCAAAATATTTACACATATTTACAAAAGGGTTTTTGCAAACTTTTTGTTTTTCAAACATTTTACAAAAAATTTATACTATATACATAATTTTGATATCAAATATTTACAAACTCTTTACATACAAAACATTTTTACAAACATTTGTACAAAAATAATTTTGTAAATAGCTATGTATGTGTAATAAAGAAATTTATGTACAAGAAAAATTTTAAATTTTTATGGATTTTTAAGGTTTTTAGCCATTTTATTTATTAACACACTCACACAAAGTACGACTTATGGCTAAAGTATATATGAAATATAAATGACACCACCCATACTTATCTCGAATGATGACCTCATAGTGAATCAAGAGCGATGAAGAAGACATAACTCGTGCTTAGTATAGGGAAGTGAAAAGGAAAACTATACTACAACGATGAATGAAAGAATAGAATGGAAAGGATCTTGGTGTTTCCCCCTATACTTAGGATCAAGTGATCCTAAGTATAGCAGACTGTACATAAAGGGAAATCCGAGTGGAAGAATGTACATGGTCTAACTCCCCTATACTTAGGGTAAAATATCCCTAAGTATAGGCAGCAAGACAGAGGTAGAAAGAATCAAAAGGATATCAAAAGTCTGACACCCCCTATACTTAGGGTCCCCCCTATACTTAGTGTAAAGTGCACCCTAAATCTAGCATAATCAAAGATGCAAATGGGGTGTTTGACTGAAGAATGGTGTGATATGGACATCTGGATCTGTACAAGGCGGAAGACAGTGATACTCAGGTGCGAGATGCAATAGACGTGAGTCAAGAGACCACATCTCACGCAAAATGAATAGGGGCGACGTCAACGACCAGTGGCTCATGATCTAGATATGGTTTGAGTTGTTGCCCGTGAACATGAAAGGTAGACTCAGATGACATCTCAGATATGTCAATGCTTCCGTTGTCATGTACCTTTCGAACCAGGTATGGTCCCTTCCACTTGCTCTGCAACTTCCCTTGAAATAATCTAAGCCTAGCATCAAACAACCATACTCTTTGTCCTGGCTCAAACTGCTTGTGGCTGATATGAGAATCATGCCACTCCTTCACTCTCTCCTTGTATTGTAGGCTGCTCGAAAAGGTTGCATCTCTAAGCTCCTCCAGGGCTGTCAATTCTACCCTCCTCTAATCTCCTACACTCGCTGGTTCCAAAAGTATGTCTATAACAACCCAAAGTGACTTATGCCTAAGCTCAACAGGTAAATGGCAGGGCTTGCCATAAACGAGGTGAAAGGGAGACGTACCCAAAGGTATCTTAAAGGAAGTCCGATATGCCTACAAGACCGAGTCCAAAAGCTGTGACCAATCCTTTCGGCCAGGACAGACGACCTTTTGCAATATAGTATTGATCTCCCTGTTAGACACTTCAGAAAGATCATTGGTCTGAGGATGATACGGAGTGGATACTCGATGGTCAATGATGAACTCGCTAGCAACGGCCTTTACCTTGTCGTTGAGGAAATGAGACCCATCGTCAGATATCAACACTCTAGGCACCCCGAACCGTGAAATGATATTTTTCCTCAAAAATCTGCATACATTCCTAGCATCTGCGGTTCGGGGGGGATGTCCTCAACCCAACGACTCACATAATCAATGGCCAACAGAATGTACTCAAATCCTTGACTCTTAGGGAATGGACCCATGAAATCGATGCCCCATGCGTCAAAGACCTCACAAAAATGAATGGGCTGCATCGGATCATATCACGCTATCCACAAGTACCCATCCTCTGACAGTCAGTACACCTCTTCACGAATTCATCAGAATCCTTGAAGAGGGTAGGCCACCATAGGTCGGATTGGAGCACTTTCTATGTCGTTCTCTTCCCAGAGTGATGTCCTCCTACCTCAAGCTTGTGGCAGTAAGTGAGGACGCTATGGTGCTCCTCCTGAGGAATGCACTGATGCCAGATGCTATCCCCTCCTTCATAATAAAGGACAGGATCCTCCCAATGATAGAACTTGGCCTTCGCGAGGAAGGTCTCAAGTCGCTGCCTGGGCCAACCTTGTGGAACTTTCTTGGCAACAAGATAGTTCACAATGTCGGTGTACCATGGGAGCGAGGCAATAGCAAGGATTGCCTCATCTGGGAAGGTCTCAGATATAGGATCAATCTGCTCAGAATCCTCAAGTTGCTCTAATCGGGAATGATGATCCGCCACCACATTCTTGACTCCAGACTTATCCTTAATCTCAATATCAAACTCATGGAGTAGAAGGATTCATCTAGTCAGTCTCGCTTTGGCATCCTTCTTTGCCATGAGGTACCTGATGGCGGTATGATCTGTAAAGATAGTCACCTTGGATCCAATGATGTACGATCTGAACTTATCTAGGGCAAAGACTATGGCTAGCATCTCCTTCTCAGTGACAGTGTAGTTCCGTTAGGCGGCATCCAATGTACGGCTAGCGTAGTGAATGGCAAATGGAACTCCATCCCTCCTCTGTCCCAGCATGGCCCCTACAGCAAAATCAGAGGCATCCATCATGATCTCGAATGGGAGGGACCAATCAGGCGGCTGGAGGATAGGAGCCTCAACAACTAGACTCTTGAGAGTTTCAAATGATGCAAGACACTTATCATCCACAATAAACTCGGTGTCTTTGGTCAGCAAATCAGTCAACGCTCAGGCAATCCTGCTGAAATCATGAATGAAGCGTCGGTAGAAACCGACATACCCCAGAAAAGACCGCAACTGTTGCAAGTTGGATAGTGGATTGAGTTTCCTAATGATATCCACCTTGGCCGGATCTACCTACATGCCCCTGTTGGAGATAATATGACCAAGCGCCGTCCCTTGAGTCACAATGAAGTGACTCTTCTCCCAAGATAACACAAGATGGACCTCGATGCATCGCTGAAGGACGCGGTCTATGCAGTCAAGACAAGCATCAAACCTATCGCCATAGACCGAGAAGTCGTCCATGAAGACCTCCAAGCACTCACCCACCATGTCTAAAAAGATGGACAGCATGCACCTTTGGAATGTCACCGGGGCGTTACATAGACTAAAGGGCATCCGTCTGAAAGCATATGTCCCAAAGGGACAGGTGAATGTGGTCTTGTCCTGGTCTTCGGGCGCAATGGAGACCTGATTGTATCCGGAGTACCCGTCAAGAAAGCAGTAATGACTCTTCCCAGCTAGCCTCTCTATAATCTGATTAATAAAAGTCAACAAGAAATGATCCTTCTTGGTGGATTGATTCAATTGTTTGTAGTCCACACAGACCCCCCTAGAAGTGGGTACCCGGGTAGCGATCTCCTCTCCAGGCTTACTCACAACTGTAGTGATGCCCGTCTTCTTGGGTACCACATGCAATGGACTAATCCACTTGGAGTCAGAGATGGGGTAGATAAAATCAGCGCTCCACCATTTTGAGATCTCCTTCATGACAACCTCTCGAAGATTCAGGTTCAGCCGTCGCTGGAACACACATGACGGCTTGGCATCCTCTTCGAGATAGATATGGTGGGAGTATATGGCCAGACTTATCCCCTGGAGATCGGCTACACTCCATCCTATCGCCTTGCGGTTTTTTTCAAGAATCCCTCCATCAAACGAGATTCTTGCTCTTTAGTCAAATCTGCTGAGATAATGATTGGGTGCATCTCATGCTCGCCCGCAAGGAACTTATACTTCAGCGACTGCGGCAAGGGCTTCAGATCTGGACAACTGGGAGCTGGCGGATCTGGTCTCTGAAAGGTCTGAGTGAACGCAATCAAATCTGCATGGGAGAACTCTCGCTGAACCTGAAAATCTGGTGAAGACTGCTTTGCTGGTGTGTCTGTGCTCTGAATGGGATCAGTCTCCACCCTAGCTGTTGGCTTTGTGGAAATCAGACATGGAATCATATCATCAAATTCTTCCCAATCAATATATGACTCCGAGAGATCTGAATCTGGATCAAAAGACATATCTACTGCCTCGCTATCCGGAACGTGATCTACTTCCTGAAAAATGTCCTCTGCTAAGAATGCGCTCTCCAAGCTCTCCCTCTACTGGAATCTGTGCATCAGCGGGAACTAAAGGTGAGAGGATGGCTCGTGAAATTGGGTCTGACCAAGCTGCTTCATCGTCTGTAATCACAAAATCGCACTCTTAGTGGACGTCTCGCTCTACCTCTATCATCTATTCTGAATCTGTGAGCGGCTCTGAGCAAGCTGGATCTCGCGTTCTGGTCTCGTCGATCGTTTCTATTTGTATACTCTCACCCTCGATGTGAAAGTATCCCTTCCCACTATCATGATCGGACGCTGCCTTGGTTGTGGCCAAGAACGGGCATCCTAAAATGATGAAGGTATCGGTCACAGACTCAGGGATCTCCATGTCCAACACAACGAAGTCCACGGAGAATTTCATGCCCTGAATTGTGACGACCACATCCTTCAGCAACTCCTTCGGCCTCTTGACAGATCGTTCAACAAACTGAAGGATCGTCCTTCTTTGTCGGAGAGGGCCAAACTCAAATCGGTCGAGTAAGGCTGCCGGAAGTAGGTTGATGGAGGAACCGTTGTCTAATAGAGTCCGATCGAACCTCTGCTCATGTGTGTGGCATCTGACATAGGCAGCTCCTGTATCTAGCCTCTTGGCTGGCAGATGGTTCTCGATGGAGAAGCAGGTGGCGCGAGTGAGCACATGGATCTCTAAGTGGTTGTTCTTTCTCTTCTTGCGAATAGTGGTCCTCTCTCTAAGGTTCCTCTGGAAGAGGGGGATGTGCTCTAAGGCCTCCTATAGAGTCAGTTGTATCTGAAATCTGTCTATCATCTGATGGTTGAACTCTATCTGCTGTGTATTTTTTGGGTTTTCTTTTTTGGTCCCCTTAGCCAAGCGGAGTGCTTGGGGAAGGGGATGGTTGGGCCCTCCTCAGATGGAGGGCTAGGATCGGGTCCCTACTGCTGTGGCAAAGTAGAATCCATACAAACATCTCCATGCATCACAGATGGACTCAAAAATGAAGAACCCTTTCCTTTATTACCAGAATAGTCCTGAGATACAACGACAGAAGGAAATGCAATATGAATAGAAATGGTGGCCTCAGTACCACCTACGACATCTGGACTTGCGGCATCAGCACCGCACTCTGGCTCAACATCAAGTCTGGTGGTATCGGCACCACCTCCTACATCTGGTGAAGTGACAGCCTCGGTACTGTCAGCTGGATCAACATCATTGGTGGCGTCAGTACCATCATCATCATCATCATCATCACGAGCGGCATCAGCACTGCTCTCCTCCTCGTTTGGCGCTCCTGAGTCTACATGTGTTCATCGCTCATACGAGGCTCCGCCAGCTGGCATCCTACCGCTCCTAAGTGTAAAAAGTCAGCATCAAAAGTGTATGCAGAAATATCACCAAGTGAATAAGTAGGAGTGGCAACCTCTGTATACTCTACCTGCTCAGATTTCCTCTTAAGGTTGTTCGGGTTCGGCTCAATCTGGGTGGGTATGGTGGACTTGCCCTTCACTATCTCTCTCATCTCCTGACAGAACTCATCCATCTCCTGCCGTAATGTAGCCTGCTGCTCGGAGATGAGGCAGGCTAGATCATCTAAAGCTGGGTTCTCATAGGCAGGCCCATGAGAACCGGATGGGAGGCCTCTCTGGAAGTGAGGTTGTTGCTGCTGAGAATGAGAGGGATACTGGGGACGAAACTATTGAGGTTGCTGTTGCTGCCTCCACGACTATCCCTGCTGATAGGGACGAGGACCATGCTGCTGGTAAGGTGGGTGTGGCTGTGGCTGTGGGAACTGGGGCTGCTGGTGCTTCTGGTTGATCTGGCCACCCTAAACTAGAGGTTGGTGCTAGGAAGAGGTACCTCCGGTCGACCAACGGAATATGGGATGGTCTCGTCAGATCCCAGGCTGAGGTCGGTTATACCAAATCTCGTTGAAATCCATCAACGGCTCCTTCTCGTAAGTGGGTGGGGGGATAACTACTAGGGGTTGATCCGGCTGGTAGACCACCATCTAGCTGTCCTGAGATGGTGGTGGCTGGACATACTACTGTTGCTGCTGGAACGGCTCTGCCTGAATATGATGCACTAGTCGGTAGTGGGCGGAGGGCTGGGTCGAGCTGCTGTTGCTGCTGCTGGGATCTGCCCGTGATCTGAGACGGGGTTGAGAAGCCGTCTGTGCCTCTTGGAGATACATGATTTGGGTCTTCAGGTCACTCAACGTCAGTGCCATCTGATCTATCTGAGTCATGCCCTGGCACTGCTTCTTCTCAATAAGCTCGATGCGGTCCAACTTCTTGCTGATAATCCCCATATCATCAGTCGTCGACTCTGCATGTGCTGTGGTTGTTGATGATGTAGATGGACTGGCATCGACCCGTACTACCCTTTGATAGGACACAGCCTATGGTGTGGGCTTTCCCTGTGTATATAATCGGGTCTGGGACGTCACTGTATAGTTCTCTGCCATCTCCTTGTAGATGGCCCAGACCTGATCCTCATCCTTGACGAAATAGGAACCCCCACAGGATGCATTGACTAGCCCCTGCAACTCCGGTGTAAGCCCGCAGAAGAAACTCTGGACAAGATTGGGCTTGGATATATCATGATGAGGGCACCGATCTGTAAGCTCCCTGAACATGTCCCATGCCTCATGAAATTGCTCCTTGGGGAGCATGGAAAAGTTTATGATCAGGGCCCTGGCTGCATTCGTCCGGTCGAGTAGATAGTACTTGTTCAAGTACTCGTTCCGGAGTTGTTCCCATGATGTGACGAATCTCCCTAGGTGCTTCAGCAAGTTAGCTGCTCTGTCTACGAGGGATAACGGAAATGCCATCATCCTAATGGTGTCCTTTTCCACGAGTCGATCATGGACAGTACTGCAGATCATCTCAAACTCTTGGAGATGGAGGTGTGGCTCCTCTGTGGCAAGCCCATGGAATCGGGGTAGAAGCTGGATGGTCTGAGGCGGGAGCTTGAAATCTCCCAAAACGGTTAGCAGTTGTATCCATCTATGGGTCAGAGTTGCACCAGGGTTGTGCAACTCTCTCATCGGTCGTGCAGGTGCTGCTGGCTATGTTGGCTCCTCAGGCTCTCCATCAGGGTTGTTTCCTCCTCCACCGGGTATGCGCTGCTCTCTGTCAGCTCTCATATGCTCCATATCTCAGCGTATGTCCACCATGAAAGCCCCTTGGTCCCTCATCTGATGTTGCATGGTCTCTAGGGAGGCTAACAGGGTGTTGTTGATGGCACCTTGATCAAGTACGAAAGTCTGGTTCCCGTTGGGTCCGTCAGTGCGCTCCTCACCGTTGGCCATGGTCTCTACAAAGGAAAAAGACCCAAACTCAGGTGCCAATAAATCATCAACTGTCTGTTGTTGTCTCTGCTCGGGCATCTCAGGACTGGTAGAAGGGTGGTCGAGGGGGAACAGAGCGGAGTCAAACTCAAGTTTGGAGAATGGGTCTCGGCTCTCGCGAACCAACCTAGACGAACGGGCCGGAGTGCTTGAAAACGGTGCAGCTAGAGGCTGCCTAAGGGACCTCCGGACCATCATCTTGATGTGGCGAGTGAAAGCGGATGAGATCTGGAAAAACACATAGGATCGGTTAAGCAAACCCCCAATTCACCTACGCAGAGCTGATGATCGTAAAGGTTCGGTCCTTTATCTTGTCCATTTTATTAGGTGATCAAACAGTCTTTCAGAGCGATTAAGCGAGTTGTTGGGAATCCAACACTCCCAAGAGACTGTCCCGATCCCAAGACTGGATCTTTCCCAGACAATACAAGTCGCGGACCATTTACAGCTACCCGATCGACTTGCTCTGTTAAGGATATCGCGGCCCGCTTTACCGAATACCGGAGCAATCCTCATTGAAGAACGACTAACTCGAAAACCCGTCTTTTTCGGTGCGAGTGATAGTGGAAGAAGCGTGCGAGACGTAGTGAAACCAGTAGTCTGAAGAGAGGTTGGATGTGGCTCTAGCCTAGTGTGTGGGTCACTCTCTCGCTCATCCAAACCATACAATGAGGGGATTACTCTCCCAAGATAAATTTTCTAGGTGAGGTGTCTTTTATGGTCAAGTGTGTCTTAGCAGTCCTAATTTTATAGTTTTTCTTCTTTTAGGTATTTTTCAAATCAAATAATGCCTAACGAATATGTCGGTTCTCCTGATTATTTTAAGTCCAAAAATATAGGGAGAAGTCGAAAAAACCGATGCACGATCAAACACGATGATGCATGCAGAGTAAGAAATACGTACCTGACTCCAGCTCTCTATATGCAGAGTGATTCATGCATAAATTAAAAGACTGAAATAAACCTATCTATATGATGCAAGAAGAAATCAACCTTAGACAAATAATTTCTACTCGCGAAGAACTGTAGCTAACGGGTCAACAAGAGAGGTCGGGGTCCGGTCTCTGATGTCGATCGATGTCCGCCACAACAGATCCTGTCAGCGTTGTATATGGCCTCTAGCGGCACATGACCCCTCAGGTGACCAGGTTAACTTTTTCTTTGGGAATTAATTAATAAGGTCCAATTAACGATCTATAGGAACAGATAAGCAGTTAGGGTTGGGCCTTAAGTAATTACGTCACAAGCAAGCAAAAATCCTAAGTCTAATGGCCAAAACCTTCGAGAATCAGAAATAAAAGAAAATTTGGTCAAAAACAAAATCGGTGAAAATCCACGGTGAGGTCCCCCAAAACAGACCCCGAAATAACACCAAGTCTGAGTCCAGAGTCTGTTATGTATTTTATTACAATAATAATAAGCAGAACATAAACCTAATTCTAATATAAACTACAGCTCCCCGAGTTTCGCTCCTTATATCCTACGCTCTTCTGCGGCTCGGTGCAGAAACGAGCCGTCTCCAAGTCACGCGGGTGCCTCGGATCTCCGAAGATCGCCGCCCTCGCTCATCGAGCCCTCGTAAGAAAGGCATAACCGTAATTGTGTCACTCCACAGTTATTAATAAAAAGGGAAAATAAAAAAATATAAGGAAAATAAATGCAAAATAAAAACAAAAGAAAATAAAATAAAAAGAAATAAAACAAAAAGAAAAAATAAAAAGAAATCAAACAAAAGAAAATAAAAAGAAGAAAATAAAAAAATAAAGCTGAAAAAAGGAAAATCGTCTACTAAGACGTGTCCCCGGCAACGGCGCCAATCTGATGAGCGGGCCAAGCGGCTAAGGTAAAATGGTATCAATGTCGTTGCGATCTCAACCACTCGGATCGGACTCAACAAGAAAATTAAGACCACCAAAATAGAATCAAGCAATCAATCAAACATAGCGGTCTCGCTAATTTATTTTACCTGGTATAGCTATCAAGGTCGAACACAAGGAGCACGTGATGCTAACGCTACGAAGTAGTCAGAAATCCAAGGAAAACAAAGAAGTGATGGTTTTTATATTTTTCAAATTTTTTTATGATTTTCAAAATATGAGAAAAAGAAGAAAAGAACATCAACTTCAAATAATTATTTAAAGACTCAAAAATACTCAAAAAAATCAATCAAAAATATTTTTGGGTTTTTAAAATATTCAATTTTTTTTGTGGATTTTATGGGGTTTTTCTGATTTTTAATTGATTTTCTAAAAATGAAATAAAATAAAAAACAACAAATAGTGTCCAGTTGGGATATAAAGGCAAGTTAAAATTCCTTAAAATGCCTATAAAATCCCAACGGTATTTTTATGATAAACTATAAAATAAAACTAAATACAGCAACTGAAAACACATCTTTTTGATGTTTTAAAAATTTTTACTAATTTTTCTAAGATTTTTACTCTTTTTTTAAATTTTTATGGTTTTCATAATTGGGAATAAGGTGAAAATTGGAAAGAAGTTAAAACACAAAAAACACACAAAAAGGAATTTTTTAGAATTTTTCGAGGCTTTCTAATATTTTTAGTTGATTTTCTAATACAGACAAGAATAATTTTTAGGGTTTTTGAATTTTTAAAAATAATAAATGAAAACAAACCAGAACCAAAAATTCATCAAAATTGCTACATCATGGTAGGAGCCATATCTCAAAATTTCGTGAATTTTGGACAATGTTTGCTATTTATTAAATAAAAAATAAAACACACAGCACATAGGGACCAAAATGCAAAGAAAATATTTTTCTGGACCAAATAATAACATGCATAGAAACAATGGGGTCCAATCTGCAATTTTCACATCAAATTCCGCACATGTTGGGAAACATCATTCACAGGGGCGTATTTGCAAATAGTAAAACTAAATATTCAATTCATAACATCAGATAAGTCCAGGATAAGTAATGCAAATAACCTAGAACCCCACGTGACGAAGCATGTGGGTCCACACAAACAGGACTAGAAAGCAAATAAGGAAAACTACAGGGGCTAAAGTGCAAATTGTCCTATTGTATACTTATATTTTACAGACTAAAAGATAAATTGAAATAAACACAAAAAGACTGCGCAAATTGCCCATGCAGCACGTGAGCTGCGCGTGGGGTGGACAGGTGGCGGTTGTTGAGTGGGCGTAGGCGGACGGCTCTGGAAGCATCAGGAGACAGATCTGACAGCTGTCAGCTACGTGGGGGGTACGAGACCGTTAGATCTGACATCTAACGGTCCGACACCTCCAGGTGAACGGGTGGTTGTGATGACTTCTGGGCGAGGGGAACAATCCGACGGTGGATAGAGGCTCTGGAAGAACAACATCGATGCGAAGTTCACCTGAGCACCAAGGGAGAACGGAGACTCTGATGAATGATCGGCCAGTGCCAACAGAAATGTGAGGGCCCTCCGCGTCGAATGGCTGGGGTTGATGGAGTCGTTGACGGTCAGATCTTCGGGACGATGGCTGGGATTTGAGCAAGCTCCGGCGAGGGGGTCGAGGGGCTATCTGAGACATTCCACGCACGCTAAGTCCTGCAGGAGAAAGCTCAGACTCGAAGCAAGGCTCCGGTCCGGGTTATTGAACCAAAAACAAAGGGAAGCGGTGGTGAATGAGAAGGGGGTCTCCGGCAAAGCGAGAGATGAGACCTGGGGCCTAATCTTGGCTATCTGAGCCAAGACTAGGATGATCAGATGGCGTGAGAAGATGAAGGGTGAGTTGGGTCGTTGATTGAAACAGGTGGATGGATGTGATGAGGCTCCGATCGGCTGGTCGGAGCTAGCGAAGCGGCGGTGGAGTGTAGATGAAGGATTGAATCAAATAAGGGAGCTAAGGACTACAGAATGAATATCTGAGGGTCCTAGTGGAATCCCGAGCTCCAGGGGGTGCAGTCGGTGTGGTCGTTGCCTCAACATCGCTGCGGCGGGCGGAGGAGTCTTATCGCAGCAGCGTTCTGGCCACGAGAGGCGGGTGTCGGCTGCACAACACCTTTCCGACGACTGAAGGTGGCCTTCGATTGTTGTTACCAAGGCGGAGCGTTCTAGGGTATCAAGAGGGTGTGTGGCGTGAGATGAGTTGTTGGGGAGTCGAATAAAGACTATATAGCTTGTCCCAGGCAGCTTGGAGGAATCAGAGCATGTGCGTGAACCGAGGACGATCTGCGACTCCCTAGGGATCCGCGAGGGTCACCAATCCACTGGGGAGATGCGGGCGCCAAAATCAGGGCAAGAGGGTGCAAGATCCGCTCAAGAAAATTGGGAGAAAATGGATACATAGAGCCGGATCCGTGCACGAGAAGGTCCGGGAGGGGTAGTTGACCGGGGTTAACATCCCTCCTAGACCAATCAAAAAAAAGGGATCCAGAAATAATTGACAAATCAATTAAAAATAGAAACTGCTTTTAAATTAAAAAATGTTTAAAATGAAAAATATTTATTATTTTCTAAACTATTTTTCTGTGATTTTTATTTATTTTATGAAAAATAATTTATGATATATATAATATAGTATATTATATACACGTATAAAATACCTATGAATTTTGCACAATTATTTTTATTTTCTTATTTTTGCATAATTACCCCTAATTTTATATTTTATTTATTTACAATTTAGTAATTAGAGTATAAAATAATTTTTATTTTATTTTTATTGGTTATTTACAAGTATAAAATAAATAGGTAGTGATACATATTTATATGTATTATATACAAGGTGAGAGACAAAGTTTTATTTTATTTTATTCTATTTTTATTTTATTTTTCTAATTTTTGTTTTGATTTTAGAAATATATATAAGGGGATAAAAACACCTTTTTATTTTTTTGTGAAAATAAATTATATACACATAGGTGATAAATATCCTCAAGGTAGAGTGGCCCTATCTCTCTCTACTTCTTTTATTTGGTAGTCAGGCCCATACTAGACCCTCTCTTGGGTTTAGGTCACTCTATATTTATTCTAAATATTTCCTTCTTTTTCTTTTATTCTTTATTCTTTTAATTTTGCACAAATACATACTAATTATTAAATATTAACAAATGCATGCTTATTGCTAATTTATTGTGTTTACAGCTATTAACATGATGCTTTGCCAAGATATTTAGCTAAAATAAAAGAATAAAGAGTGATGAATGAGGATTCATCAAGGCTATTCCTTCATGAACCATTGATGCGAACAAAGTTTGTAAGTTCCTGAGAAATCACATCATTATATGGTTCAGGGTCCCTCGAGTTGTTATATCAGACGGGGGTATCCACTTCATCAATGACAAAGTAAGAGCACTTGCTAACGAGTTTGGTATAGACCATCAGGTTGCTACTTCGTATTATCCTCATATGGTCTAGCTGTGGTCTCGAATAGGGAGATCAAGATCCTGTAGAAGGTTGTTCGTTCAGATTGAAAGGATTGGTCACAGCTTTTGGACTCGGTTCTTTGGGCCTATAGAACATCCTTCAAGACTCCATTGGGTACATCTCCCTTTCGACTCATTTATGACAAGCCATGCCACTTACCTGTCGAGATCAAGCATCGATCTTTGTGGACAGTGAAAGAAGTGATCTTTGATCTAGATGATGCGGGATATCAGAGGCAGACGAAATTGGCAGCCATGGAAGAATTAAGAGATGAAGCCTTCACAAGTACCCTGCACTACAAATAACGGATGAAAGATTGGCATGATGCTCACATCAGCCACAAGCAGTTTGAGCCTAATCAGAAAGTTTGGCTATTCGATGTGAGACTGAAGCTATTTCTAGGGAAACTTCAGAGCAAATGGAAAAGGCTTGTATCTTGTGTGAAAGGTGTATGACAACTATATCATTGATATATCTGAGTTGTCTTCTGATTCCACCTTTCAAATCAATGGTCAGCGTTTGAAACCCTTTCTCAATCATGAATCGCTAACCATTGAATTGTCCCGATTCATTTTGTATGAGATGTGTTCTCCTCTCATTGCAGTCTGCATCTCATACGTGATTTTCCAGATCATCTTGTATATACTTTTGATTTTATTCTGCCCTCCTTCTGTGTGTCTTACATCCTTAGGTTTCATCTAGAATGTTTGCTATACTTAGGATATGCTTTATCCTTAGTATAGGGGGTATAGACATTATGATGTTCAAATTGTTTTGTTTTATTACCCTTGTCGTTGCTTATACTTAGGGTGCGCTTACCCTAAGTATGGGGTGTTATATCGCCCATATTGCTTTTGATTGTTTTCACTTTTTGTATCGTCGGTTCTCTTTCGTAACCCTCACCTATTGATATTCTTCTCTATACTTAGGGATATTTTACCCTAAGTATAGGGGGGCCGAGTCGTTGACTTTTGTACATTCTCTTGACCTCGATCATCTTCGATTTTGAGTCTGCTATCCTTAGGATTACTTGATCCTAATTATAGAGGAGATGATTGACTTCTATTCATTTATTCGTTATTCTTTGAGTCATTGTAGTATAGGATTATTTTCACCGATCTATATTTAGCCTAAGTTATGTCTTCCTTTGCTGCTTCTTTGGTCACTATGAGGACATAGTTCATGCTAAGTATAGGGAGTGTCGTATATATATGATATATACTTTAGAAGCCATAACTCATACTTTATTGTAGTTTTATCAATATGGATCTCTAAAAGTATGGGTGTATATTTTGGGTTTTAAAAGCCGCAAGAAAACTATAAATATGACTTATAAATAAATGGATTAAAATTATATATAAAAAAGTTGTAAAATTCTTGGATAAAATCCTTATTATTTAAAACTTATAAAATCCTTATAAAATCTTGTATAAAAGCCATATAATCTTGTATATAAAATTTGTATAAAATCCTTTGTAAAAGATACAAAATTCATGTAAAATTTGTGTAAATTGAATTAATCCACTCACTTTTTAAAAAAAGATCCTAAAATTGAAAAGTTATAATTCAATAAAAATTTGCAAAAATCTTTAAAAATCACTTCAAAAGTTAAATCCGAAAAATTCACTTCATAAAAAAATTGTTGCAATCGTTCGCATTTTTCAGAACAAGTTTGATTGTTAAACCGAATGGATTTAAGTTTGAGAGATGGTGCTTGCTTTAAGTCTTAATCCACTTAATTCTAAAGGGACTTTATTAGGAACTGGAATTGAGACTTTTCAGGTCTTTTAGATTTAATTCTTTAGATTCCATAAGACCATGTTCGGAATTCAACTTGAAAGTGCCTAAGTAGGACACATGGTGTCATCCATTAACTTTTCTCCATTTGAACCAATTTTGAACTCATGTACTCTACACTTAGCTCGACTTGCATGGGGTTGCAAAGGGAAATCCATTTCGGTGGTATGTTTCCAACTACTAGCGTTGACGTCTAAAGATGGGAGAGATTGGGGTTGAAATAAAGCTTTGGATGAGAGAAGGATCTGTTGGCATAATTTTTCCAAGACCCCAAAAAATAGATGGAATAAAAAGATGCTATATCCATCGGGGCATAAAAGATCTATATAGTACAATAATCATTTCTACCAAAAAGAATCCATACACCAAATACAAATTCGACCACAATGGTCCGAGCTTCAGAAAGTCTGCATGTCTTAGTGGAGTCTTGGATAAACTCGTCAGGCTTCACAGAGATGTGATTACACTAATCACACTCATGTTTTCTTCTTACTCTTCTATCTTCTTTCTCTACTCAATTGTGGAAACAGCACTAACTGAACTTAGAAGGAAATACCCCTCCCCCCTCCTTAGGGATCGAGTAGCTGGATGAGGGCCCAATGGGAGTGTATTATTGTGGTGGGCAGTTTCTTCGCTTCTCTAAAGCGAGAAGAGATAAGACCTTTCACACATAATACAAATTGCTTTCAAAGATGAAAAGTCTGCATGATGAATGGGTGGATCTGAGCTGATTGTTGAGGTATACCTGGATAAGGATTTATGGAACTTAAGGGTTGTTGAGGCTTAAATCCTAAATCTAATAGAGTCCCGATACACTATTAATCCAAAGGTCTAAATCCAAGTTCTAGATTTTGGGTAAAGTGGGATTCGATTTAAAGAAATAAGCATGTTCTAAGTTCTTTTATTTTTTCCCCATTTTCCATTTTCTTTTCACTTGCACTTATTTATAGTATAAGTGTTTGCTAAGGCACTAGCAAAGGTAAAGTATAGGGGAATGATGAATATGTGATTCATCGACTTTATTCTTTCATTTTATCTAAAATCATTGGTAAAATACATGTAAATAATCACTAATTCTAATTAATTATCATTCTAACAACATTTGCTAATATTATATATTTAACACTTATTTTACCCAAAATAAAAGAATAAAGAGAAAAAAGGAAAATAAAAAGAAAAGAAGGATGGACATAATTATGTACAGACTGATCCTAACCCTGAGACTGGGTCAATATTGACTTGGTCGATAAAATAAATAAGTAGGGGGAGATAAGAATCCTAAATTATAAAAATATAAAGAAAACCAAGACAATAAAAATACATTAAATACATTTTTCACATTATAAATATTTCACCTATTCTATTTATCACTAAGAAAATTCCAAACCAAAACACTTTTTTTAACAAAAGTTGTTTATAAAAATAAATTTTAATTTATAAAAATATTAGAAAAATTAATTCATCACAAAAACAAAATAGTACAATGAACTGAAAAAACCGTAAAAGCCGACTTGTGAGATACATAACAATTTATAGAAACTCCAAACAGACCGAACTCACTTTTAAACTTCATTTTATCAATAATACTATTTATTAAAAATATTTAAAATATTAAAATAAATCGGGTGAGTTTTGGCATTTGGGCCCCTATTGCATATATATAAACTTCCCGTATTTTTAATTAATTAACCGTAAATTCTATTAACTTAATTTATTTTCTAAAATTCTTCTAAAAATAAAATAAAAATATAAAAATATAATTTAAGTGAAAATGCAAATAAACCTGAAGCCACAAAATCGCTACGTAAATTTTCTGGATCTCATAACTCAGTCATATGGACTCTGAATTGGGCAAACTCAATTTTAAAACTCATTTTATTTGATTATCTTCACAGTGATACTAATTTCACTAAAATCAGAGTTAATATGAAAAATATGGGTCTAGGGACTGTATTAATATATTGTACAATGCGCCGTAATTTATATTATTATTTATTATATTAATACTCTATTCCTAATTTAAAAATAAATATTAATTAATTATTTTTTTATTATATTAAGTTGTTTAATTAATTCATTATATATATTTAATTTTTTATTAATTTATTAATTACGTATTCAACCTTCTAGTTATCTTTTAAATTAGTATAAGAATTATTTATCTAATTAATTTATTTATTTTTATTTTTATTAATTTTTTCTCTCTTATTTCTCTCTCTCTCTCTCCTCTCTTTCCCCTTACCCGTCTCTCTCTTCCTCCTTGGAATCCACTACCTCTCCTCCCATTCTGCTTCTTCCGCCTCTTCTCCTCCATCGGCCAACCGACCTAACAGTCGGTTATTAGCCATTAGGCCGTTAGGCCAACCACCTACATTTATCCTCCTCTACAAATACTGTCGGACTTCCCCCATCCGAAGACCATCCGCCATTATTGAACCACCCCCTTCCATGAGCTCCAAGAGAGGGAGACTTGAGGACGGTGATAGCGTCTGTCCGCCTCCGTCGTTGAGCGAGATTGGGTGAGGCCAGTGATGGGAGATCTGAACGACTAAGGTAAAGGTACAGAAATGGTCGTTGCGACCTCGGGCACTCAGATGCACTCAATCAAGAAAATTGAACCACTGATATAGATAAAAATCACTCGAAACACGAAAGCGGTCCTGCTATTGGATTAACCTGGTATAGCGACCAGGGTCGAACTCAAGGAGCACGGGTTGTCCTTCGGCCTACGACGTAGTAAAAAGGAATAAAATAAAAAAACAAAATATTTTTTGTGCTTTTTAATTATTTTATATTTTTTTGGATTTTTAATTAATTAAAGAAATAAGAAAAACAAATAAACACACACTTCAACAATTTATTTAAAGCACTAAAAATCAACCAAAAATTCAAACAAAAATATTTTTATGTGTTTTATAATTTTTAGTGTTTTTGGTGAATTTTTGAGAATTTTCTGATATTTATTTAATTTTCTAAAAATCAAACAGTGACTGAAATAAATGGTACTGTCCAGCCGAGCCAAAAAGGCCTAGATAAAATATCTAAGAGCCCCAAAATGGCTTGGAGCTAATTTTCCTGTAAAGAAGACAAAATGAGGAAAATTTAGGCACCAATTTTATTGTTTTTGGTTTAATTATTAGAATTTTTATAAGTTTTTATGTGTTTTCAATTTTTAGGTGTTTTAGATAATGAAAAATAGCCAAAATCGGCTAGAAAATCAAGCTAAGCAAGGCAAACAGTAATAATTTTTGTGGAATTTTTAAGTGAGTTTTAATATTTTTTTGGGGGTTTTAAAGTTAGACAATAGCAAAATTAAGGGTTTTTGAATTTTTAAAAATAACAAATGAAAACAAAAATGTCCTCAAAAATCCTCGAAAATTTTACACCATGGCAGGAGCCATGTGTCCAATTTTCGTTGGATTTGGAGGTAATTTGCTATTTTATTCAAAAATAAAGAGAGGGCATAGTGTACAGGGACCAAAGTGCAAATACCCAAGAGTATGGGGGGTCTGGTGCAATATACCCAGCGAAACACACGCCACGCGCGTGCCTGGGGCACTCAGGGACCCAAATGCAAAGAAAATAAGTCCCGAGGACTTATTGGTAACAGGTACCAAAAGTCCAAGGGCTTATCTGCAAAATACCCACAAATATCACGCACATGTCAAAATAAACCACGCACAGGGGTATAAATGCAAATACGTGAAAACTTTCATTCAATTAATAACTACCAGAACTACAGGGGCATGACATGTAAAATACCCAGAAAATCACGTGTCGAAGCACGTGTCACATCACATACAGGGGCATATCAGCAAATAAAAGCAAGTACCAGGGTCTCTACGCAAATAACCCTAAAACTAAACAACTAAAATCAATATTTACAGGACTAAAGTGAAATAAAATAAGAAAGAGGGCCTAAGGGTAAATTACCCTTTATTATGCGGAGCGGCTGGATGGAGGGCACGTGGCGCATCCGACGGTGGTGAACATCGGCCACTCCACAGCTGGTGTCCTTGGGTGAATCCGACGGCGAGGGTTCGTCCACGTGGGCGATCGAACGGTGTGGGGCGCAGATGGCTAACCCTGGCGCATCGGATGGCTGGAATCGGTCCTCCTGATGATCGGGCGGTGACTGTTGCTCCCCAGATGGACGGTGTCGATGAAGTCTGGAGCTGGAGGACTAATCGAACGGTGGAGGAGGATCCTCGAAGAACAGATGACCGGCGAAGTTCGCCGGCCCGGTGGCTTTGCTCCGGGGCTCCTCTGTTGCGCCTGAAGGTCGGAGAAGCTCCGCAAGGGTGTTCCGCAGCTGGTGGTGGGCTCCGATGATCCAGCCGAGCTCCGAGGAGCTCGGGCAAGGTCGGCGGAGCTGGGCCTCCTGGTTGAATGACGAAGGACCTCAGATGGCCTTTGTTCGACCTGCAAAGCAATCCAGAAGACTCGCGGGTCGAGGGCAAACTGCCTTGACCCGGTTAGGCGAGGTGACGATGGAAGGTGGGTCGCGGCGGATGAGCTCCGGCGAAGTGGGGACGGTAGAGCTCAAATCCCAGCTCCTGTGCGAGCTGGGTTGGATGGGGATACGGAGAAGGTGCGCGGGAAGATGGCGAGGGCTATGGCGATGCCCGATGATCGAATGGTGGTCGGAAGCGATGGGAATCAACGATGGACGGCGGCGGAGCGATTTGGGGGTAAATGAAAATCAGCGAAAAAGAAAGGCTATCGGAGCTACCTGGGTGGACGAGGAGACTGGGGAGGAGCTGGGGAAGCTCCTGGTCGTTGCCTCGAGGAGCGTCTCCCTCCGAGGCTCGGTGCTCACGCTGGTGGCGGAGCAGCGGCGGCGTAGCTCGCCGGATCGATGGATTCTCTTCCTCCCCTCGCTTCGACAGGCTCGGATGCGAGCTGTCACTCTCGCGCACTCTCTGGAGCTCACAGGTGAAGGATTCGAATGGCCAAAGATGGTGAAATCAGGTGGCGGAGCAACGGCTAAATATGGGTGCGGGTCCGGCTAGACGAGGTCGGGTAGGGCGTGGAGGCGCGCGGATCCCGAGGATGCGGCTCCGGCGAGGATGTCGGATGTGTCATTAAGGATTCGGACCCGGGATTTAGGTGGTAGGCACTCGGGTTTAGCGGGGAAAAATCCGAGAAGTTGGGGACCCGCTAAGGACCCGAATGGAGTGGTCCTGGGGGGGGGGTAGTTGACCGGCCGGTCAACATCCCCAGGACCCAATAGAAACAGGCCACGTGGCTGGATTTTGAAGTTAAAATTAAGGGTAGCTAGGGGCCAAATTTGCAAAAAGTTAAAACATGTAATGTTTTTATTTTATTTTTTTCTATTTTTTAGTGATTTTTAATAATTTTTTCGAAATAAAAATAAGGTATGTACACTATATGTACTATATAGGTATATGTACACTATTAGGGTTTTTAATTTTTGATTTTTAATTATTATTTTTATGCAATTTTATTCCTATTTTATATTTTATTTATTTTCATTATAAAGTAAGGAATAAAAAGATATTTTTATTTTATTTTTATTATTTATATACATAGGTAAAATAAATACATATATACACTTATATACATGGTATATGTACAATATATTTTTGTATTTTTAATTTTGTTATTTTTATTTTGTTTTTGTTTTGATTGTTTTTATTTTATTTATTTATACTATATAATAACGAATATTTACAAAAACTATAAAGATTAATTTTATTTATTTATAGGGCTAAATAAATATGTAGGTGAGTCTATGTACAATGTGAAAGTGATATTTTTGTTCTTTTTGATTTTCATATTTTTATCTTTTGTTTTTATATTTATAAATATGTAGAAGTATTTACAAGCCTATTTTTGGTGAGGAAAATATTTTTATTTATTTACATAAATATTTACACATGAGCCCCTATCTCCCTCTACTTTGGTTTTTATGCGGTCAGGCCCATGCTGAGCCCTCCCTTGGGTTAGGTTGCTCAATATTTATTCTAAATATTTCCCTCTTTTTCTTTTTAATCTTTATTCTTTTATTTTTGCAGAAAAACATGCTAATTATAGATCTTTACACAATGCATGCTTTTGGTAATTATTCCTATTTACACATATCTACATGCATTTGCAAAGGTTTTTGTAGCTAAAATATAAGAATAAAGAGTGATGAATGAGTATTCATCAGCCAGGCATGATCTTCATCCGGTATCAATGCTCTGCTTTGCCGTGCACCAGCCTCCATCTCTGTCGGGCATCAGGGTAATGACCGTGGAGTTCCTTCGAGATCTGCCCACATGCACATCATCGTGCTTTCCGATCCATGTTAGAATCTTATCCTTCCTCCTCCTTTCTCCTTTATCTGATCTCTCCTCTCACATTTTTCCTCTCAGTTTCTATCATCTATTTCTGCTCCCTCTTCGAATTGATACTGAAACCATCTATGATCAATGAATTCCACCTCCATCTTCGATTCCTCCCATTTCTGTTCTACCTCACGCAATCTGATCATCTCCGGCCACGCACGGTGGCCGAAGTTACGAGCTCGGTCCTCCGAACCAGTGGCTCTTCCATTCACCACTCTTGTTTGTTTTGAGACTGAGCCTTGCGCTCGAGTCAAGAATTCATCTGCAGGACCATTTGGAGCTTTGGAGTAGATTGACGATCATCAGAGATCTTTGCATGC
Source organism: Ottelia alismoides (assembly GCA_037367405.1). Taxonomy (NCBI): domain Eukaryota; kingdom Viridiplantae; phylum Streptophyta; class Magnoliopsida; order Alismatales; family Hydrocharitaceae; genus Ottelia; species Ottelia alismoides. The sequence goes on along the minus strand of JAZKJV010001924.1, from coordinate 63,013 downwards.
ATATCGTTGGCACCATCTGCTATAGTCAGCACCGCGAGATCAATTCCGTGCCGATCATAATCGATAGTCGATATTGATATTTTAGAAATTGGAATCAAAATGACAATGATCACTAATCTAAATCGTGGCAACCTGATCTGAGTATACGTCAAATCAAGCAGAAGCACTATCGGCATAAAGCTTCACCTACCTTCGGTTGATCACAAGAAACATCTACAACCACCTGGAGATCAGATATGATGGAGACTCACCTCGGATAAGCATCACTATCTAATTCAATCACAGAAGTGTCGTACCTGCAGTTGCAATGCATGATCATCTGAAAGATTGCATGCGTCTGACCATCGAGCACTGGAGAATCCTACGATAAGTTGCACCATAAAAACCAAGCGAAGAGCATCATAGATTGGACTTGAGTTCACTGCATACCAAGGAGAACCTATATCACCCATCACAACGAACCCATCCGCAAACATCTGCAATCTGAAGATGAAGCCTTTGTCTTGAAGCATCACCTTCCGCAGAAACCTGAAGTTGCACATCGACTGGAGCCGTCTGAGCACCTTCGTCGAGTGATCGAGCACATCCACATCTGTTCTCCATCTTTGCAAGAACTGGATCGCCTCGAATGCCAGGAAATTAAAAAGTGCCGTACGCATATGAATTTGGGGAAAAAACATTAGACTTTCCAGCTCTAATATCAACCTTTGGATCAACGACGAGGAGACGTAATTGAATGGCCTTCGTAGAGCCATGCATCTGAACCAGGTCAGTCGCACCGCCCCACTGCTCAGCCCTTAAGCTTCACACGTGACCAGCGTATGGGTGGGCAGATTTTTTGGGGATTTTTACAAATAGCCCCTTGCAAGTTCTCATCACTTGCATCCAGGTCCTTCTGCAGCCTTTCACGTGGACAAAATGTGATCTGTAGGATTTTTGCATGGATATACCCCAGACTTCTGTAATATTTTCACGTGCACCTTTAGTTTCCAATATTATTAATCTCATACCCCTATAAACTGCATGCACATATTACACTTATAATACATAATAAATAAAATGCAAAATATAATAAAATAATAATAATATGTATAATAACCCTATATTATACTATATACAGTATTAAATAACTTTTACAAAATAAAATTACTTTCTATTTTTAATAAATCTTTTAAAATAATAAAAAAAATAACAACCTCTAAAAATCATAAAAAAATTCAAAAATACTTTTAAAAATTAGTTATAGTGTATTTTTACCATATTTTACATGTTAAACCAAAAAACAAAATAAAAATTGAATAATGAAACAAATAAAAAAATAAAAAAACTCATAAAAAATTCCAAAAATCATAACTAATTCAAGAAAATTCATATAAAAATATACTACATATCATTTTAAAGATAATTTCACCTAATTTCTAACAAAAATAAATAAAAAAAATATTTTTCCACTATTTTCTATTTTAAAAATCAAAATACCTCACAATTGTTAATAAAAATCTAGTTTTCAACCTTAAAAATAAACCTAAATTAATAAAAATCATTAGAACCTTCAAAAAATCATAAAAATAGAAAATAAAAATAAAACATAAATATAAAAAATAAAAATAAAAACATAAAAATTATAAATCATTTTCTAAAATAATAAAAATTACAAAGTACTTAAAAATTTACAAAAATAATATAAAATTCATAAAAAATTAATAAAAAATCCAGAAAATCCTTAAAAATAAAATAAAAATTAGAAAACCTTTTATCTTAGCTTTTCTATAGTTTAACCTTGGTTTCCAACAGTTTGCCTCCCTGAGTTTGACACTCCCTTACTTGACACTATACACATCTTGTTTAGGAGTATGAATAATAAAAATAAAATCTTCTGTTAAAATTCACCGATCATTACAGCGATAGTTGTTTATTTTTTAAATGACTCGATCAGTGTGTTTTTCAATTACCTCAAGCAAAAATATAAGTACTCAAAATTATAGGGTAATGGTCCATAAATCTTGTTAGGAAGAGGATAGAATTAACTATTGCCTAATTTTAAAAGAAGTTTTGGAAGTCGAATACAGTATTCCAGGTCTTAATAAGATTCTTTTATTTTTATGCGATTGGTATGACTAGGAAGAGGGTGTACTTATTGATAAAAGAAATAATGTGGTTGATGTGATCACTAGGAAATATGTACGAAGATATGAACCATTTGTCCTAACTACACAAGTGGACCAATTATGTTAATTTCCTCAAGTTTCCTAAAAAAGACAAATACTGAATATTTAACAGTTGTACGAATAAATTCAGGAAGTTACATAAGTAAGAAGGACAACGGTATGGATGAAGACGGAGATGAGGCTTTCATACCTCATTACGACTGTAATAATATAATATAAGGTATCCCTATTATTAATAATATTCCATTAGCAGATAATTCTGTATCAAGTGTTGATCTAATCAAAGATGTGGATGATATAAATAAAGATTTGTCTAATAAGGACACTATTGAGGAAAATAATGATATTTCACAATATTCAAGTAGCAAAATTAAGGTACAAAGTTCGGCAAAATATGAATCTAATTTTTTAACTTTTTCTAATTTTTTCCATGTTTTATATAGACATGGTTGATTTTGGACATGGAGGTTCACGTGGATCTCAACGATCATGTCCCCTGTCCTCATCACAGTCTCCTTCACCTTCGACTCCACTGACCTTTTAATGACCTATTTTTGATGAGATGAACCAACTCATGACGTATTACCGGTCTTTTGATGTTCCCCCACCTCTGTCCTATGGATGTTTTTACGGTGGACCATCTTCTTCACATGTTCTCGAGTCATGTCCTATCTCGATTCCAGATCGTCCTTCTATGGATTCAACGTTTCCTTCTTCAGCACATTAGAGCGTAGATGTGCATGTACCGCTGGTAGGAAGTCACTCTTCTGATTCCTATCCTATTCTACAAATTTCAGCTGATGGGAGGTAATAGTATTCATAATTGAAATTTTATTATATATTCATCAATATAGATATATAATATAATTCTCATTTATGCAGAGATTTTCTAAATAGCAATAAGGTTGCTAAAGAAATAAGGAATATTATTAAGGTGCATATGACTTGCACTGAGTTTCGGTGGTGTCGCATTCCCACCGTTGAGCATGAGAGGTTGTTCGACTTCTTTTTGGTAAAAAATTTTAATTTATAAGGTAATTTATTCTTATATATATTATGTTACCTAACATTTATTTGTAATTTTGTAGGGTAGGTATCGTTTTTCTTATGGTTTAGGGAAGGAATCCTACCATCGAGCCTTTACTCTTATGATGGAGAAGAGAATGAGCAACACATTTTTCAAGGTCAAAAGGGACTCACATAGAAAGATTGGTCTGGTGGAGATGGATTTTGAGGAGATGAAGAGATTTCCTCCAGTTTGATGCACCGAGGACATGTATTTTTTTAAAAGTAATAATCTCTTAAATTTTTTATTATATCTAAACCATGTTTTGATATTTTTTTGCAGGTGGATTGACTTTGTGACTCATTCAGTTCTGATGTTGAGTTTGAGAGGAGGTCGACGGCGGGTAGATCGAACTGCTAAAAGCAAAAGATTATATAGACAAGTGCCTCTAAAAGACACAATCAAATACGGGTTGAACGTGTATATAATTTTAATAATATTATACAAAAAATCAATGTTGATTTCTGACGTATGCAATATTTATTTATTACATCAATTATATTTGTTAGGTAGCTAAGTTGAAAAGGGAACCATTTGTTGATGAATAATGGGCCAATACACATAAACGAGCAACAGATGGTGATTCGGATTGGTCTACACCAGAGACAAGAGAAGTGATGATATATTTTTATAATTTGTTGTAAGTGAATAGAGGAATTAAAAACGGTATTATATATTTAATTTCTTATAAATTATTTCAATTTCAAGAACGATATACGACCCTTAATGATGAGAAGTGGGCTCGTACTCCTGAAGACCAACGGCCCTCATTTGATAAAACCTTATTGAAATATGTATATTAACATAATATTACAGTGATTAAATGTGTATACACTGCAGATTATATGGTTATTAAACTTTACTATATGTTTTGGAGGAGAGGGATGTTGGTTTTGCTAACAGGAAGCAGACACTTGGTGGTCTTCCTCCATACACTCTTACTCTGCATATGGCCAACCATCATTCCCAGTCTCAGCCATCATAACAACCATCGCCATCTATTGAGTCTCAGATGGCAATGTTGGTTGACCAAGTGACCAAGCTGCGAGAAGATTTTCACTACATACATGTTAGTATTAATATATGTATAATCTAAGTATGTTCTAAATATTCAAATTTCTTTTTTACTTGCTTAAATTTATTAAATTCTGATAGGTCACAAAGACCACCAGTATTTTAAGAGGAGAATTAAGAAGAAGAAGAAGAAGAAGAAGAGAGAGAGAGAGAGGATGAAGAGGAGGAAGAGATTGATCATAAAGAAGCCCGAATGTATGCAAGGTTTAAAGAATTGAAAAGGAGAAAATGAAATCAAAGCAAAGTTTGATTTCTAAGATCTTTCGGGCAAAAAAAAGTGAATAGGCTTTTCTTATCAATAAAATAGAGAATATCTTTTTATTTGTATGAATATTTAAATGGTGTTTAATGTATTTTGTTTAGGTACAACAATTTTGTGCTTTCCATTGAATTTTTATCTGTTTAGTTTAAGATAATATTTTAACCGTTCGTTTCTTATTAATTAACTTCGATGTAGATGATGTAATATATACATGGACTATTCGTATCTTGGATATTCGATCACCATCTCAGGTATGATTTTCGATTATCTATTTAAACACCTGCAGTGGTTTAGAGTGGGTAGTACATGTTAGATGGGGCATCAAAACTCCGACGAACCTGTAAAATTTTTTGTAGTTCTATTTTGGGCGATCATGCACCAAGCGAGCGAGCACATGTGCTCGCCCATTGCTCTATCGAGCACTTTACGATTACATGGCGAGCACTCAGCGTGGATAAACGTGCTCGCCGATACTATGTTTTTTGTAGTGTTATCGCGGTTAAGTAATTAGCACTGGTTGGCTAAACACCGGTGGTAACATATCCTCGGTGATTGGAGTATCACTGGTGAAGAGCTATACGATGGTGGTTGATCAACTGCTAGTGAAAAGTTCCTCACCACCAGTAATACTTACGCGGACAGATGAAATGCGGGCAGTCGGTTCATGTCATTGTTGGCGATTTTTTCCCAAGTGTACGCAGTTTGAAACCGCCGACTATGGCCCATCATGTTGTAATGACTCATGTTCATTTAAAAATCAAAATCCATATATTTATATATATATATATAGCCACGAATTTAATGAGAAGTATACAACATGACTCATACTCATGAAAAGTCGAATAATATAAGTTTATATGTATCTGAATGCTTCCATATAGGACTCATGTTCATTAAAAATCCATATGCATATCCATATCTATATTTGTAGCTGCAAGAAAAGTATCTAATCATATATATGTGTGTGTGTCTACGTTGGGAAAATAAAAATTGTATCCATATCCAAATCGCTGCATACCATGTTTTTTCCAAATTAAACACGTATTCGGCATAGGGGATCAAATAAAGGGTTACATATATGAACACTATTTAAAGATCAAGGGCAAAATCCAAATATTATTAAAAAATTGATGGGATTCGGCAATACCCGTGCAAAAGGGTAAAAATTCTGAATTTTCATACAAAAATGTATGGGGTCGATGCAAGACCCCCTGCTTAATATATAAAGGATTAGACCAATAAACTCTCTATTTGCGATAGTAATTCATGAACAATAAAATCAAATACCACTTTGGTAATCGCTAAATACTTTGGCATTTTTCATTTGGAAAACACTAAATATATCATATTTACATCAAAAATCCTTGTAAAATTGCACCATCTTATGTCGTGTATTGTTGTCATGAACATCCATCGCTTAAACCATTAAGCTAAACATTAAGGGCTATCCTTTTCTTTAGTTTTCTCCCTTCCTCCTCATCCCTCGATTACTCCCTTCTTCGTCTCGTTATCTCATCCTTACTTCTTAGATATCCCTCCTCGCTTCTTCTTCCTCTCGTCTCCACTTGAAACCCACTTGTTTCCTTTCGAACCATCGGCTTCTTTGGCCAGTATCTGCGACAGTGGAGGGAAACAATATTGTCAGAGACAAAGTCGAGATCAAGGTTGCCATCAATGAGATGCCATTAGGGAATGGGTGAGGAAGCATGAAGGACTATTGGGGGATATGGTGCAGAGGAATACTAAGCGAGAAGGAGCAGATTCGGGTGGGGGTTGAAGAAGGAAGAAAAAGGACGAGAAGGGAAGGAAGACCAAAAAAACTAGGCCAATACATTTCTGGTAAACACGATAATTCTAACTGTTATGGTCAATCTCGACAGCTTGATTGATGTAGTGTCGTAAAGAGCATATAACGCCATATAGTTTTTACAGAAGACCCTTACAATTTTTTTATTCTTCTCACCCCATCGTTCTTGCATGCACGATTGTTCCGCCACCACGGCATCACATTGTAGAGAGAGATAGATTGTCGTGCTAGACCACAAAATCGACAGAAAATAGGGCATATATAGCTGAACATCCTCAAACAAAGAAAAAATCTCCAATAAATTCTCATAGAGAAGGATGAGAGCAAGGGCCACGATTAAAGTGGATGTCGACCTCACCTGGTGCTTGATAATGGGTGGGATTTAATGCCCTGTGCCCATCATCCTCATAATTGTCATCAATTTATATCCATCCCGAAATAGAAGCATTCCCTTGGAAAGGGCATTTGATCTCTACTCCCAAAGGTTGGCTTTCTACAATGGCAACTCTCGCAAAAGCGGTAACTGTATCACGTGCACTGCCTTTGCCCGAACGGAACAGATGGTCAGCGCACATCGCGGTGATCGGATCTCGATTACTCCCGGAAACCCCACCGAGATCCCCCGTTTGAAACCCACGAGATAAAAAGGCGAGGCACCTTCTAAATTGGAAATCTACAATCAGTCTACCTAACTTCATGATGCAGTAAGAATGGTTGGACCAGAGGGGCATATGCAAAATTCATGCCACACGTCAGTTGCAATGAGAGTTTCATCATGTTCCATTTTTAGTTTTGTGTACTTCTTAAGGAACTAGTACCTCCATTCACGTTGTGTGTCTTGAAGACTCGGTAAAGTCGATTATGAAGGATGAAATGATCCCGAAACTCGCAATCCTCTCCGGAGGGAGAAGTTAAAATCGCGGAGCACAAGGAACCAAGAGCTCTCTTCTAGGAATTGGCGCTTTACAATATCATGATAAAATATCAAATTTCACAATAATATACACAATTTATTAGTAGGGGTATGGCATGCTCAGGAATATTGAGAGAGCACACCTTGAAGTAGGGATAAAGCTATGATTTATGCACATATCATCTAGCATCCCATCATTAACTGGTGTTAGTATGATAAAACATAGTTGATAATGACACAATTCACAACGTGATGTCTCTCAAGTGTCAACTAATGGTTGTCGTCCAACTTGCTAAGAATGTGAACTAAGAGTGCATAATGCATGTAATCCAATAATTTCAAAATAAATTATTTGATTTATTCAATTTGAACAAATCCCGGTCAAATTCAAGAAGGAGACTTCTATTAAGATATCCGGGTTAAGTGTAGATGAAATAACTTAGTGTTCGTGTTATTTATATCCCCAAGTTTGTATTTAATTTTGGATGTTATATGCCTTTTTTATAGTTTTTATAGTTATATTTATACCAACATTTTGATTATTTTTGTATTTTGGAATTTATGCTTCCTTTGTAATTTTAATTTATATTTTTTTACATTTTTCCTTCAAAATTTTTTATTTTTAATTGTTTTTTAATGTATATTTAGTTTTATGAAGGGCTTTTGAAGATATATGATTTTTAGGATTTTTGTTTTCCTAAGCATTATAAAATATAAGTAAGAATATTATAAATATATATTAGCTTTTAAAGATTCTAAAATGTTATTGGTGGTGTTTTAGATTTTTATGATTTTTAGAAGATTTTATAAAAAAATAAGAAATTTGATATATCTAAGTAATATAGGTTGAGTGAAGAAAATAGGGGATAATTAGAATTTGTGATAAATACTTGTAGGGGTATTTTAATTTAGATAATAGGTGGAATAAAGAGTATATAGGGTATATTTCTTAGCTTTTCTAGAATTCTACTACTTTTATAGAATTTAAGTTTTTAAATGATTTCAAGATTTTAACTTTAAAATAAGAAATTCTTGAAAAAATGAGAGTTTATACCCCAATGGGGATATATCTCAGACTTTTTGGAATTTTTCTAAGAGAATTACATTTTTCCCAAGCTATTTTACATTTTTATGGTTTTTCAATTTTTAAATAACAATGAGTGATTAATATGTAAACCAAAATTACTAATAATGATATACAAAGATAGTGGAATATGAGGATGTTTTCCTATTTAAAAGATGTTATTTTTTGTAGTTTTTATGATTTTTTAGGAAAAATACACGAACTAATTTTATTTTGAGCACAAGTTGATATTTTCGGAATTCAATTGAGGTATTGCACCCCATCGAAAGAGGTGTATGCCTTAATTTTCTAACAACACATATCACAATGTAATTAGTATAAGAAATATTTTGGAGTAAAAGCTATCAAAGAAAGAAAATAATTTTGAAAAAAATCTCGATAAATGTAAATATTCTAAGAAAAATAAAATAATCAAGGTTATGTAATACAAGACCCCTGTTTAAAATTTAGTGCAAATGCTTAGTTGTTTGTAACCAGGTTCAAGATAGTTGATGGGTATTGCTTTATTGTTCATGCACACCATCTTTCTTCTCACTGAAATAACACTCATGGACTAATTTCCCTCTAAAGCTCGAAGCACCCACATAGTCGTAGAACTAGGAAGCAAAGTAATAATCTAGGTGTCAGCCAACATGGCTAGATAATTAACTAGGACATAAGGACATCTTTGCAGTCATAAGAAATGGAAAATAAAGAAAATGTCCAAAGTCATAAGTTTATAAATGCAAATTGAATCTTGGAAATCATTTTAGAAAGGACTTGGAACGATTAGTATGCATATAGTAAAAAATAAAGTATTTACAAAAGAGCCACCCATAGATGACTCTTGATGGAAACTAAAAAACTTGAAGGATCTTTCTGTAATTCTTCTACCCATTCACGATTGAAGAGATATGACACCATAATGTGTTGCATAAAGCAAACAGTAAGGGACAAGCTTAGGAGGATATCTAAATAAGTTGGTGTGGTTTCATCAGGTCAAATATGAAGATGTAGTGGTTAAAACATTGCATGGTCAGTTGCTACAACTTTGTGTTGGCCTCCTCAATGCTTGAAGAAGACGTTGAGAGCAAGGGGGATCTTGATAGCCTAGGGAAGACGATGAATGGAGGTCCTATGGGAGGTTCGACCACTCAATGTATGACTTCAACATACATGAATGGAATAGAATATAGTAAGCAAATGTTCCCCACATCAGCAGCAACCTATTTAAGGTGAAATAAAGGTAAATATATGAAGAAAATGGTAAATGGAGGGTGAGTCAATTCCAAAAAATTGAGTGAACTTCGATCGATCTATTTATGTGTTGTTTCACCTCTATACCTATCTCAAACAATAGCTCTCATCACAATGGTGCTTCACGAAAAAAATGGAGGAAAATTGTATGTTTGTGCACTAGGATGCACATCTCACCGGAGAAGGTGTGTAGGTCTCATGTAAGGTTGTCGGAAGGTGGGAACAAGAGTAGAACTCCTTGATCAAAATAGACGGAATGGAAACAAAGAAGACAACTAAAGCTTCTATATTAATGAAGAAAAGATGAAGGATAGACTTGTGGATGGTATGCTAGTGTTTGTTGATGACAATGTCTCATCCGATCTTGAAAAGAAGTATGTGCCACTCTAACATGATGAAAGCCTCTCGATGAGCACCTCGGACCTCCCTCTTGCTTCGAAGGACACTTTGGTCACCTTGGCTCATTGCCTCAACCTATATGTCATGCATGGGAGCTCACCAAAAAAGAGTTTCAAGTTGCAGAGATGAGATAAAGGTATTGAGTACTTTTGTGGCTCAATTTATAGGTTGTTGAGGGAGAAAGGAAGGATAGGGACACATGCAGTTGATAAAAGGATGTGTTGGCTATAGAATGACACGACTATATACGTCTCGGAAAAGTGGTGCATAGACCACAAGCATGACAATGGAAAGTTGTCGAGGAAGGAGGAAGAGAACATGTAACGTGCCCTCAAACAATGTAAATGTCAAATATCCTTATAAAATTTAGAAAAAATATTCAATATCCTAAAATTCAAAATTATAAAAATGAATATTAATCATTTTTATATTTTCCTCATTTTTGTATGGAAGTTTTAAGTGGTTTGGCCATTTATGCAAGTTTGATTTTTATAGGTGCTATACATAGTTTTTAAAGTTTTCTATTTTGTTTTATTTTCTTGTCATTTCTATACATTTCTTATATGTTAGTCATATAGTGGTATTTTTAGGGATTTTTGATCTTGCATTATTTATGAGATATAAATGCAAAGGAAATATATAGGTATATTTGAACTATGTGCATGATACATATTTTCATATAATTCTATTTTGAATGTTTTGGTTTGATAAGAATACAAGCTCTAAAGGAATATTTAAAAGTTTTAGAAAAGGATTAAGTATGTACCTTGTATAATTTATTTATCTCAGATTTCAAGTTATAGTTATATAATAAGGTCCCAAGACCATTTTTACAAATGAACCATAAGCTTCAAACTATTTTTAAAGTTAGAGTTTTTTTGTGAACTTTGAAGGTGAGCAGAGTCAAATTGGAGTTTGAATGCATGATATGGGGTTTGTTAATATATACATCTCGGAACCTAGGTTTTAGTATTTATTGGTGTATATACAAGCTAGTGTGTTTGGATATTACATTTTCATGTACATTTTTATTGATAGGGTATAAAAAAGTCATAGGAAAATATATTGTTCTATTTTTTATTTTTAATATTTTTTATAAATTTTTATAAGGTTTTTAGAGTTTTATACTATTTAGGTTTTATATTTTGTAATTTTCAAGGAATTTTGGATATGTCGTAGATAATATAATAATATAGCTAATATATTTTTTGGTAATTTTCGGAGGTGTTTTTCTGATTTTTATGGGTTTTAATGATTAAACATAACAAAAATGTGTTTTTTTGTAGTTTTATTAAATAGGAAAAATAATTAAAATGCCATGCAAAAAATATATGTTATCAAGCAATATGTCAAGCATTTAAATAAATTTTCCTACAATTTTTAGAGCAATAAAAGTATTTATAAATAACAAAAAAAATACAAAAAATAAAATGATGAACTAGTAGGGACCTATTTGCAATTTAATAAAATATTTAAATGATTTAATAATAGTTCCCAAGAGTTTAGGGGTATAGGCACAATATTTACAAGACAACACGAGCCCCAACACAAAATGTGGAAGGACTATTTTGCAAATAAAATAAAGTCTAGGTCCTTTGTTGCAATTTTAACTAAAATTATTACACATAATTTGATATTTACAGGACTACTTATTAAATACAAAAGGTAGTTTGTTGCAATTTTAACTAAAATTATTACACATAATTCGATATTTACAATAATACTTAATAAATACAAAAAGTGGATGGGGCTCTTGCAATTTACCCTTTAAGGTGCGAGATCTAATGATAGATAGTGTGCCATGTGGACGCACTTAAGTTGATCGGGCGGCTCTGCTTGCGTATTGCTTTGCTCGATTTAAAGGGCCCAGATCAGATCAGGACCAAGTCTCTGATCTGATGACCCTTGAGGGGGGAGAAAGAACAACTTCCTTGTCCTCCTTCCTTCTCAATTCATGATGACTATGGTAAGCTTTCGACTGTTGATGAGATCAAACATCTACTAGAGCCTCCCCGCACCTGTAGGAGCTCTTGAAGCAGTCCATGCCTCATCGAAGGAGACCTGGAGAGCGTGTCTTTTCCAAGGACCTGGAGGTCATGTTCTTCGTCAATACTCAGTCCAGGTGGACTTCCAGGTCCTCTTTCCTGCACAAAAATATTCTAGGGCTCGAGAGGGGCTCCCTTGAGCCAATTTGAAGCCTCTACACAAAAGGGACTGAAGGGGAAGTTGAGCTTAAGGCGATTGATGTAGAGAAAGCTCAATCAAACCTAATCCTTACAAGATCAAGGGGGTAGGTGGTCGTTTCGATAGAGGAAATGAAGAACAATGAAATGAAGGTGATTAGATGGGTTGGAATAGGGTGATTTTACGATGATCAGGAGCTAGAGCAGAAGCTACAGTGATTATGTAAGTTGGAGTTTATGCTAAGAAAATGGGAATTAAACTAAACTAAGACTATGATTAAGTTATTGGAAAGAAAAGCTACCTAAAAATGCAAAGAAAATTAGCTCATATCTGGGAGGTCTAGGGATTAGAGGACCATGCCGGAGTTGGGAAACCCAGTGGTGGCGGACCACTTCCCATGTCAACACCTCTTTGAATCCATGATGTCACCTTGGAGCTCTAGCTCTCAAAGTATAGGGGTTATGAAGAAGGAATAAGAGTTAAAAATTCAAAAAAGGTCGAAGGAGCTTATTGATAGGAAAGGCATCGATGACTTTTGGAAGGAGGGTGACATGATGCTCGATGGTGGTTGGTGGAGTCTCAGCATAGGGCATGGGAAACAATCGTGGGAGCAGTAGAATGGTGGTCAGCACAAGGGAGATGGTTGAATGGAGATTGAGTAAGAAAATGGAGAAGAGAGGGTCGCTTGTGACTTCTGACAGAAGTCAAAGGAGGGTCGAACAGTTGACTCGCAGGTCAGCAGTCCAAGGGTTTTGACTGGTCCACATGGACCAATCAAGATAAATCAAGGATTAATTCCCTTATTAGTTCAATTAAAACTAATAAATGATTTTATTAATTAAATTTCAAATATGAAAATATTTATTATTTTATGCATTATTTTGTGGATATTTTTATTTATTTTTACAACCTTATTTATTAGGTGTTAATTTTTACAAGTATATACATATGTATATTTACCTATATTTTAGGTTTTTTATTTTTATTTGGTATTTTAAATTTTATTATCATCTATACATATTTTATATATTTATAATATATTTAAATACATATTTTATTTCATTTTATTATTTTATTTGCATACTTAACTAAAAAGATGCATGTACATATTATGTATAATATAGATATAGTTTTTATTGCATTTTTATTTTAATATATTTAATGATTTTATTTTATGTTTATATTTTTAGTAAATTTAAAATAAAATTTAAAATTATTTAAAAATATAAGAAGAGTACAAATATAAAGAATAAAATATATGAAATAAATATACATGTATGTAGTACAATGAGACCCCAGAAAGCAAGCTTTTACATCATAACTATGTTTTAAATGAAATCACCTTCATTATACAGATATTGTAATTTAGAAAATAATGGAGATGAATTTGATTAATTTTGAGCTTGTATGGATTGGTCTGTGAAGTTTGGTTTATAACTTTTTCATCATCGTGCCCCAATTATACATTGTATTATTTTCATGTGTAATTATTTTTATAATTTTCTATGTATTTTTATGCACAAATTTCATGTATATCATATTATTATTTGAGAAGTATAAAATGAAGAATAAAATCAAGTAAAAATGGCTAATTTCAAGAATAAAAACCAGGGTTTTATGTACAGTAGCACACCCTTATCTATCCCTACTTTATTCCTTGTCGACCAAGTCAATATTGACTTGGTCTCGGGGTTTAAGATCATCATTATCTTTGATACTTCATTTATTTTTCATTTCCTTTCTTCATTCTTTTATTTTAGATTTAAATACATATATTTATACAATATTAATAGACAATTAATGAGTGTTAGTTTGTACAATTCTTATGTATTTACATGTGTTTTGATAAGGATTTAAATGCAAAATGGAGGAATAAAGGTAGATGAATGTCTATTCATCACCCCCCTATACTTACCTTTTCATGTCCCTAGCAAACACTTATATGAAGAATAAGTGATGCAAAAGAGAAAAATAAAGAAAAAAATAAAGCAGATAGAATGATGATGTCTTTAAACTTGTCTTTACAAAATCAAAGTTTGGAGCCCAGTTCATACCTTTAGATTGTTAGTTTGTTCAGAACCTTATTAGGAATAGGATCTAAAACTTAACAACCCTCAAGTTCCACCAATCTCTGTTCAGGTCTCCTCATTAACAAGGTCAGAATAATTTTATTCATATTCAAATCCTTATGACTATGAGTATTACTTGTATAGTGAAGGTGTATATAGATCTTGTCCTCAAAAATACAAAGGAACAGTCTCTCTTAGCAAGATAACCATAATTCCTCAGTTTAGCTACTCTTTCCTCGAGGACCAGGTTATGCTCTTCAAAGTTCAAGTACAACCGCCTAAAGAAGAGGGGGTAGAGAGAAGAATGGACTATGAATAGTGTAGTCACATATCCTATGGAGCTTGGCCAGTGCAGCCAAGTCTCCTGCTGCAAGCAACCATGAAATTTGACTTTGAAGCATAATGCCTTGCTTATTTCATACATACTCCGACGAGATTGAATTTCCATAGACTTCTTCCCATCTATATTTTTTGGAGTTTTTGATTTTATATTTTTTTTGGTGATTTTTCCTCTTGAGCCAATAGGCCATCCCTCTTTTGAATCATTATTGCAACCCATATCATCCTGTCTTTAGACATCCATGCCACTAGACCGAGTTGGAGGGGCACTGGCTACTTACAATGACTACACGTGTTTCCACACGTGTGCTTCCTCAAGCCAAAGAATCCCACCTTCACCACCTCCTCATATTTGAGCTAAGTGTAAAGTGTAGTGTTCAAGTTAGGTCATTACCAAAAAGAGTAATGTGTGCACTTTGAAATATTCTACCTAGACTAATCAAGGTGACACATGAATATAATCCTGTGGACTCAAAGAATTAAGTCTCATTGATATGAAAAGTCCTATTTCCATCTCCTATAAGGTTCCTGTGAAATTAAGTGGATTAAAGTCTCAACGAAGCTCCCATCTTCATATTTTACTTTGACTTGTTCAATTATCCAAACTATTCAGAAAATGCATATGCAATGCAAGAAAATTTTGTGAAAGAATTTTCTAGTTTGAACTTTTATGATTTTTTTCAAAAAAAATTGCAATTTTTATGGAGTTTTGAAAACATTTTGCAAATTTTTAGGATTTTTAGGATTTTGTTACTTTTTATGGTATTTTAAAAATGTAAAAGAGTTAGTGAATTAGATGTATTCACATATTTACCAGCAATTTTTTACATATTCACAAAGAATTATATACACATTTTGATACAAGTATATAAGAATTTTTATATAGATATATACAAGTTTTATTTGAAGAAATTTTACAAGAATAATATTTACAGGAATTTCAAATTAATTTAAAAAAATTTCTGTAAATATTTGTCAAACATTTTGAGAACTTATTTTCAAATAATTTTACAAAAAAGTCAAAAACATTTTTACAAATATTTTACAAATATTTTTACAAATATTTATAAAGAGCTCATTTTCTAAATATTATGCAAATATTTGACAAATATATTTCAAAGGTTTTCAAAGGATTTTTCAAAATGTTTTGCAATCATTTTCCAAATCATTTTGCGAAATAGTTTCAAACCAAGTTTTCAAAGAATATTTTCAAAAAAAATCTATATACTTACAAGAGTGTATTCTTTACAGATGATTTATTGTATACCCTTACTCAATGTAGTATGTTAGACATATTACTGAAAATATGAAAGTACGAGTTATGGCTAACATATATATATAATATATGCGGCCCGCTATACTTAGCTCGAACTATGTCCTCATATTGGATAAAGAGCAAAAAGAAGACATAACTCGTGCTAAGTATAGAAAAGCCTATACTACAGTGACCAGGTAAAATAAAGAGAAATCGATCGCCGCCCCCACCTATACTTAAGGATCAAGTCATCCTCAGTATAGAAGACAGTACACAAAGTGGGGATGATCGAGGATTAGAATGTATAAAATAATCAACGACTCAGCTTGTCTCACCTATACTTAGAGTAAAATATCCCTAAGTATAGAAAAGAATGATCAACAAGTTAGAAGACAAGCAAGAGAACAAATAAAGAATAACCCTCATGCACCCATCCCCCCTATACTTAGGATGAAGCATATCCAAAACAGATGAATGTTATGAGTGAAATAATTGGAAGAATAAAAGAATTGAAAATTAAAATGAAAATAAGAATTAATCAAAAATGATTTTCGATGCATTATCTAAATCTTTTGATGCTATGATTGTAAGATCCTCATTGATAATACATCGATCTAATCGACAATGGACAAGAATGTATCATGCTCTAAATATGGCTTCAGTAACTATCCATTGACTACAAATGGATGTGCATCAGATGAAAATTCAGACATGAGAAAGCTTCCATTATCACGCATTATCTTCACGATGAAGGATTGACGAATCCCCTTGTTAAAAATGTTGAGTTATTGTAGTCAGGCAATTAACAGATCGATCAAAATGACCACTAAATTAATTTATATTTTACTTGGACAAGATCAAGGTTGTACTCAGGGAGAAAGTTGTCTTGTTAGGTTGCTTAATAGGTGATTTAGAATTTAGGTTTTCAAAGAGACATTTTTTTAATTTTTTTATGCAATGAATAAATGTCATGCAAATTCGGGCTAGTTTAGGGGCTAAAATCTAATTTTTGAATCAATTCCAAAAATCCTCAAACTTGACTATAAGGTGAAATATGATGGAATTAATGCTCTACAGTTTTTTTGGAATTTTGGGATGCAATATAAAATAATTACGAACTAAACATGCATAGAGGGTATTTTTTTCTACAAACTAATTTTAATAAATAGAAGACCAATTTATTTTTCAGAAATAAAATTATCCTATATAAGTCTATGTCAGAGGAATCCGGAAAAAATAAAAGATCTCAAAAAATGGACATATCGCCTATTAAAAATTAATTACTCAAATCACCAATAATTTCATTATGACATCGATATGCATGCAAATGCAACAACTTTTTGAAACATTGTAGAGCACACTAAAATCCAATTACTATGATTTTTTGGTAATTTTTGGAGCAATGATTAATTTAATATTAATTAAAGAGCATGTAGTGGGCAAAATATGCAATTTTCCACGAGATTAGTTACAATATATCAACCACATACCACAAAAAATAAATTAAATATCCACAATGATAAGCTAATAGTTCTATAAGATGCAATTTTAGGACATAAAATGGTGATAAAATGAGACTCAAATTAAGGCCTAAAGACATGGACCTACATGCAATACAGAAATAAAATTGATTTAAAAATGCGAATGGATCAAATTGCAATTACCCAAAATCGGGGCATTATTTGTGCAATTGTTCCAAGGGGCACATGCACCTCATGTGCCCTGTTGGAGGGGGGTCTCTATGATTGGTTGAAATGCGAGGATGTGGCCGTAAAAATTCCAAGGGGGTGCGTGCCTTACACGTGCCATGGCTGGTCTTCTTTGTAGTTTAAGGAATCTGTAGGGCACGTTCGCAAGTTCTCCTGCCCTCACGTGCCTTGCACATGCAGGGAAGATGATAGGAGCGGTGACACGTATGATGAGGGGGCGTGTCGAGGTGCTCTTTGGCGGTGGAGGACTCGGTCCTAGGGCGAGTGGTCGGAGCGGGTGACCGAAGAGGGATGATGTACTCCTGCGACTAAAGCAGGTACTCGAGGGCTCGGCCAACACATGGTCGAATGGTGGAGCTTGCTTTCAGGTGTGGTTCTCGACCGTTGGATGGGAAGAAATCCCCTATCCGACGGTATCTATAGGTTGATAACTTCTCCCTTTCTATCTCCCTAGATTCGAGAAGAGCGATGAGAGAACTCAAGGAGGAGGTTCGTACGGGCGAGGATCTTATGCAGTAGATGAATGATGAAGTATACTTGTGCTTCTCCACTCCTCTGATCAGAAGTAGGGCAGAGTTCATAACAATGAATGTTGGTCTATTTGTTGTTGTTCGAAGTAGAGGTAGATCGAGTGTGTTCCCCGATGCGAGGTATCTTGTTGGTGCACGGGACTCGAGGCAGTGAGGTGGCTCACGAGTGGTCAGAAGATGAAGAATGGTTAAGGGTGGGTTAATGAAGGCAATTGTTGATGACACAGTGGTTGTGGTTGAGTCAAAGGTGGCACACTGTGCTGTGCACAAGGGTGTCATTGGTAGTGTGTAGGGCAAAAGTCGAGACGGAAGGTAATGAAGACAAGTGGGGATGAAGTATAAGGGGTCGCAGATTGAAGAAAAAGTAGTAGTCAGAGGAAAAGAAGAAGCAAGAAGAAGGAGGAGGAAAAGAGAAGGACGAAGAGGAAGAGAAATCATCCACATTTTGAAGTACGATAAACTAAAGAGACGGCGGATTGAAGCAAAACTAGATTTAATCCCTAGTGTTGAGGATTGGGTCTTTAGGAGAATCTCTTGTATTGGAACTTTACGTGACATCTTGGTTCTCTTATGAATGCAATCGACATATATCTCTTATGTGTATGTGTGTGTGTGTACATTGAGAGTCTGAGGATTAGAGGAGTTGAATTCCTTTTGATTAGGACCAGGTTTAGGATCTTTAAAATCAAGTGTTTTGGTTTTCTTAAGAATTGTCTTTTCACATGCACATGTCAGAGAATTTACTAATTAATTTAACTCTTTAATTGATTCTTTATTTATTAGCTCGAGGATGAGCTCAGGTTAAGTATAGGAGGTGATGAATTCCATATTCATCTACTTTTATTCTATTTTATTATCTCTCTTGCTTAAGAAAACCAATAAAAATCACTGACAAATAACATTAATTAACTAACAATGTGTTGTAGATAATTAGTTATAATTATTGTATATTAATATCCTTATTATGTTGTTATTATTTTATGTGTTTATTATGTATTAAAATTTCATTAAAAATTACAATAATATTGTACATAATTAATTTAACCTAATTTATAACATAAAAATCCAAAAAATAATAAAAGAAATAAAATAATAAGTAATTTATTATTTTAAATTTCTTGCAAAAATATTTTATGTATATAAATGACTTTATTTCTCTTTGAGTTCGACATGAAAGTTGTAGATCTCATCAAGATCCACAACTTTTATGTTCATCGTATTTTCCCAATTTAATTCCTAACTAATTCTTTTCCTCTTTCTAAAGGATTTAACTCTTTTCTAGTTTTCTAATTGGGCTACGTGGCCCAATCGTGGCCTCACACATAGCCGGCTCCTTTATTTTACCGACGTGCTCTAAGCATCATTTGCTCTCATTTCTTCAGATCGATCATCATCCGTTAGTGCATGTTTCTTTAGAAACCGTTGAATTGCATGATCCAACAACTGTCGTGTGTTGTGTACCTCCCAACTGCCTGCTTAAGCCCTCACAAAGCTTCGTACCTCACCGCCTTCACCTGATTTTCCCGATAACCTCAGCCTCCATCTCCGCAAACCACCACCTCTAACGTCCTTTCCTAACCGACCTTATTCACACTAACTTCCATGTAACCTCTAACCCTCATTCCATTGGTAATTGGTCGTGGTTGAAACCACCACCTGAGACCCTAACCCCTGTTAACTCCTAGCCTTCATATACCCCTACATCGTCGCTTGAGGCTATTGACCACCTTGTACAAAGACATCCCTAGCCCTTCCTCTTCTTTTGTGACAAGATAGAAGAAGATTGGAGGAGCGATAATGGCATTGATCTTCTGGTGTGTGCCATGGCAAAATTCCATGCTAAAACATCGTAAAGACGGTTATTTAAGCTTTCTCTTTGACCGAAGAGGCTAAGCGAAGTCCCAAGCTTCTTCAA
Source organism: Ottelia alismoides (assembly GCA_037367405.1). NCBI lineage: Eukaryota > Viridiplantae > Streptophyta > Magnoliopsida > Alismatales > Hydrocharitaceae > Ottelia > Ottelia alismoides. The sequence goes on along the minus strand of JAZKJV010001924.1, from coordinate 43,003 downwards.
AGCTTTAGCCCAAGCAATAACATCCATCTATGGTGATCATCTTCAATACAAGTATGGTTGTTTCCTTTATTTTCTTCCTATTTTTGTTTATTTTAATCACCTTGTAGATTGATCCAAGATTCGATTCTAGATGTACTCGATCTTCGTTGTGGATCCATTGTTTACATTGGATATCTTGTTCTTAATAATTCTTGTTCTATCTCTGCTTCCACCTCAAATTTCTTCCTCTGTCAAAAAGGCGAAAGAACCACCTAGGACTCCACTTTCTTCATCTTATTTGACCCATCTCTTCGCTCACCCACTACACGCAATACCTTGGCTGATCGAAAGTTTGGAGGTAGCTCCGCTTTAGAGTTTCTCTTCCGATGACCCATCATCGACAACCTCTCTCAACCTCTCCACCGCCTTTAGAGATAATCAATGACTTTTGCATACCCTTCAACAACCTTCCCTAAGCATCAAATTAGCTACATCATTGTGGAGGAGAAGCGGGGTTCTTGCCAGAGCCCAGCCATTGCCGCCACGACGAGAAGGAAGAGAAGATTGATCAGGGCGTATAGTTGAAATTGGATCGCGCCTATTGGGTGAGATCTAATGGCTGAGAGGTGACCACATCATCGAAACCGAACTTGCAGCCTCAGGCACACCACGCCATCAGATGAAGTACTAGAATGCACCACGTGGCCCAAGCAACGAACCTCGCCCCGATCATGGATTGCACGTGCCCCACACATGCGATGTGGGAATTTTGCAGTGCCACCCTGCCTACTATTCACAATTGCATAAATGCCCCCACTAGGAGGTTTTCAATAATTTTAACAAGCTATTTTTCGTATTTGCACTTCAGTCCCTATAGGGACCTATTTGTAACATTTTATATTTTATTTATTTACACTTATGCATCTAGCTTGCATGTTGAATATCTTGAGCATAAGATGTCATTTTGAGTTGATTTCAATTTCATTGTGATGCTTAATTTTCGATCTACATGATGGCATGTTTGAATCTCTGAACGAACCTTCAATTATTGATATATTCATTAGAGATAGGTTTCTTGCTATATTCTTCATATTAAATTAACATATGCTTTAAATAACTCCTCAATTGGACTTTGATCCTAGTTTAAATAATTACTTGAGTTTAGCATGTAATTTAAAAGCTTTAAGTATGTACTTATATGCATGTGAGTACTTACTTTCATTTTGTAGCATTTTGTTAATAAGTTAACTTGTATAAATTGTTTTAGATGAAAACCCATCCATTCATTAGTGCTATGTTATCTTGTGATGCATTGTATTATGTTTCTCTGACCTATATAGTTTAGTGATCACTTAACATAGATTCTTAAACCCAATTAATTATATTATGGCTCGTGTCTTCGACCCTGGACTTTCCCAGGTATAAATTCAAGTTGAGAACTCTTCACGGAGATATTCTCTCAGTTTTGAGTGATTGTTAATTTGTCAATGCTACAACGAGAGCACATTATTTTAGCCGATTGACGATTCATCAAAAACATGTACGTAATAATACATAGAAAAAATACAAAAATAAGTGCAAATAAAAATAAACACTATGTGACTGGGACATATAGATGAAAAGGTCGTAAATAAAACTTCGCAGGACCATATATTTTTCATATGAATCAAAATTGACCAAACTCGCCTTTATTATATTCTAAATTAAATTATCTATATAATGAAGTTAGTTTAATTAAAATTGGAGTTAAGATACAAAAGTCAGCTTTTTGTGTCCGATTGTACTATATACATATATATATTTTTATTCGCTCAATTCATTCTTTATATTTTTACTCTTTTTATATTTTTTAAATATATGTAAACATTATTTGAAATATATTAAGATAAATACATAAAATAAAACCATTAAAAATTCATTAAAATAAATAGTGTAATAAAATATATAGGTATACTATACTGTTATTGTACATACCCATTAAATATATAAAGAAACTTAGAAAATTTAAATAAAAGTATGTAAAAACACATATTCAAATAAATAGTAAATATATAAATTATGTATGTAAAATACTAAAGTCTAAAATACAAAATAAAAATAAAATACATAATACATAAGTATTTATACCTATAATTATACTTGTAAAAATAAATACCCGATAAATAGGTCGCTTAAATAAATAAAAATCATCTAAAATAGTACATTAATTAAGAAACAGCTTTCATGTTTTGATAAATATTTAATAAAATTGTTTTCTATTTTATTTTTCTTATATTATAATTTTTTATTTATGTTTTGTCCTCTTACGGCGACATGGACCAATTAGGGATCGGCCCTGGTTGATCTAGGTCAACTCCCCTCTCCCCGTTTAAACCAGTTCGTTCCATGTTTTTCCCCATCTTTGCCACATTTTCCTATTCAATATAGATCTCTTCTGCCCTCGAGTTATTCCTTTGAATTCTTCACTTACCTCCGATCTTTCATGCGAATCAAGAGTCGACACCAGTCAACCCTCGATTCCACCAAAAACCCTATGCGAAGATCCACTCTCGATCATTTTAAAAATATAATCCTTCCTATCCTAACTTTCTCCCCAAGAATCTCTCCTGGAGCTTGCCCTTCATGACAGAAAGTGGAGCCTCTTGATTTGTGGCACGGAGGAAGGGCAGAGGAGGTGATTTATCCATTGTCAAAGCTAGCTTCTAGTGGCTTTGCTCCTAGCTTCTCGGGACGGTGAGCCTCTTATTTTCCTTATCTTTTTTATTTTCATGAGTAGAAGTAGCATAGCCTTGCATTTCATCTATTTTAGTGTAAAATCCAAAAATAGAAGTTTATCGGAACTCTGAGCTCTAGCCTTTGTTCACCCTAATTTAGATCATTGAACTTTTTGCTGAACACTTCAACACCTTCGCCCATACGTCTTCTATCACCCTGATCCATTATTCAACCAAGATTTTGCAAAGATTTGGGGATCAGATCTCCCTCCTCCTCCAGTCATCGGAGATCATTGCCCGCTTCATTCTAGCCCATTTTTGGCTCACCAATGAGTCGAGGAGCTTCTCCCTCGAGCCCTAAAGCTTCTTATGCGGGCCTATATATCAAAGGACCATGTCTGGGGATCAAATCACTTAGTTTGCAACTCCAAGTACCTGAGTTCTTCTCCAATCATCCAAACCTCCACCAATGAGGTCTGGCCCTTTTTTAAACATCCATCAGCTATGAAACACCTAAGGAAATGTGTAGAGCATCTTAGCCATGAAGGAGGTCGTCTGGACTAAGCAGGAGGCTCGATCGAAGTTCAGCTCCCAGTTGTTCTTCCATGTTCTTCAGGGAGGCTCGGCACCGTTGGATCTAGATCTCGCTCTAGATTGCACAACAACCATCCGATCGCTCACCAGAGGACCGTCAGAACTGAGGGCGGGATCTAATCTTCGCCCTCCATCATCGAAGCAGCATCGACTGTTGTAAAGGTGCCACATGGATAAGTGAGTTGATCTCTGTCGTCCGCTAGTATGCTTTGAGGGGTATATCACATATTTTTCCCCTTCACCTTTTTGTATTTAGTATTTAGTCTGTAAACTTTCATTTGCACTTGTAAAATTTTTGTAAAATTTACTCTAATTACTTCAATTTTTTGTATTTACACTTTAGTCCATTCTATGTCACCTCATGTGATTGTGCGCCTGAGGGGTGGGAATTTTGCATGGACTCACTCCTAGTTTGGTGTTATTATTTGGTCTAGAAACTTCGAATATTAGTTGAAATATTTTTGGAAAATTTGCAATCTTGGTCTTGTTATTTTGGTTATTTGTATTTAAACCCCTACTAATGCATATATTATATTTAAATGTGGAAATATTTCGCCTTAAACTTCTTTAAAGTGTTATTAAATGCTTTGAACTTTCTAGAAAATAGCAACTAGGTATCTTTATTGCAAATTTATTCTGTAGTTGTAGTTTATTTATTAAAATTAGTACGTTACATCCAAAAATTGTAGGAAAATAATCTTAAGTGTCTAGAACCATAATATATAATATATATATATATATATCATAAGGTAATTATAATTATTTTCTTTTTTATAAAAATTCAAAAACATTACATTTTCTCCTGTTTAGCATTTAATAATCCCTAAAGTTACAAAATTATTTGAAAAATTCCGAAAATATCCCATCTATATATTTTTATATATTTTATTTTCTAACAAAATATTTTGTAAAATATTAAAGAAAACACCTAAAAATCACAAAACTCGGAAAAACTTATAAAAAATTCCAAAAATACATAAAAACACAAAAATATGTTTTAAGTTTCTGAATTTCCTTTATATTAACAGGTATCTAGGAAAATTGAAATGGACTCAATCTGATTTGATATATATTTATTAAACCCATTTCAAATTACTGCATTTACTATTTTACTTATTTTGTGTATTTCCTTATTTAAAATCCATTAAAATCTCAAAAAGTATCCAAAAACCATTATAAATAGAGAAAATTTATAAAATAAAAAATATTTTATTTCAAAATTTTTGATTGTCTTTGTTATATTTTAAAAATCTATAAAAACATCTCTCTTTATCCCTTCCCTATATAGTGTATTTATATGTGTGTGTATATACTATTTTATATTTTATCTTTAAATTAAAAGTAAAATTTAGCAAAATTAAAAAATACATATCAATTAAAACCCATAAAAACAAAAAAAAATTAAAAATACAAAAAAAATTCTGAGCTGTCTATTCATTTTTGTTGCTCTACCTAGTGTGCTCCTTTGTGGTTTGACCCCTATTGATTGTTACTATACACAGACAGGGTATGCTAAATTTTAACTCACCTACATTTAGTGATTAATCATTGTTGTGATTTAATTATTGAAAATTGTCACTTAAATTGATTGTCGAGAGCTGGGAGAGGCGTCAATATAATGATTGCTGGATCCAATTTGTCGGACACCGCAAGACCTCCAAGATCGGACGTAAGGCACCCCAACTTTCATGCTTTTCAATGATCCTCTGGATTTTTTTTTCCTACAAAGAAAATGGAGTCTCGAGTTGTGGAGACTCTGCAAAGGGTAATGCAGAAAGAGAGATGGTGTATGGTTGTTCCCATGTAGAGATGAGGGAGAAGAATAAAGCTTTGACCATTTTTGTGGCTAGAGGGAGTAGGTTTTAAGGCGGAATAAGGATAAAGTGAAGGTCAAAAATGATAAAGTGGGTTGGGAGGCAGAAAATAATCGGATATGATAACTATGTTGATGGGAACGGAGAAAAGGGGCCAAGAAAAGAGAAATCCCAAAGAATTGACAAGGATGAAAATGATGAAAAGGAAAAGAAATAGTGAACAAAGAGGATAATTGAGATGGGATGAACATTTGGGATATTCCTCGGATAATACCTAGTCATCGCCATGATTCACCGATGAGAGGAGATGAGGCTCAAGCAACTTTGATGGGTACTGCAACTAGAAACAAGGTTCCACATATTGCATGCAATGCTGCTCGAAGCTCCTTGTCAATCGAAGGAGGGGAAGACATATCACATCCTTGAGTCTCATGGAGATAGAGAACAATTCTAGCAAATAGCAGATAAAAATTCAAAAATGGAGTTTGCAATTTGTTTTCTGTGGAGGAGAGTCCAAGAATGATAAGAGGAAGGTGACGGGGATGCGGAGGATCGAGGATGAGGTAGTAAGGGGTCATTAACAATGTTATGGTTTACATTAGAACAGAAAAGTTGTAAGTGCCTATTGACCTTAGGTCAAAACCTAATGAAGAAGAAGATGACTAGAATGGGATCAAGCCAATAGGAAGAGGGTGTTACCCTCCTATGGACAATGTTGTGACCAATTAAGGCCAGGTGTCAACTTGGGAAAAAATCAAAAAGAAGGAAAAGAAAGAAAAAAATAGCAAAAGAACTTCAAATAAAAATTGTAAAAAAGTTTAAATCAAAAGATGTATATTGAAGGTTTACATGTATAAAATTAGTATACATGTACAACCCACTTTATCATAAAAAAGGTTTACATGTACAACCCACTTTATCATAAAAAAAGGTTTACATGTATAAAATACTTGATTTTTATCTTCTGTAATTTTTATCATATTATTCTTGTTAAAAAGAAGGTTATTAGATTTTATAGTAATAGTACATATTATAAATTTCTTATAAATTTTTCGGGTGTTTTTTTGTTTAAGGTTATAAGAGGAATTCCAATGCATGTCAAATATACCTATATTGATGGATAATTACTTTTGTTATTTTTTGTTGTTCTATATTTTTAGGAGAAAATAGAATATATATGAAAATAACAAAATTAAAACCAAATCGTAATAGTGTAATATGCATTTTACACGAAGTGTACAAGACATAAGCACGATTGTATAATCGATCCTAAAACAGATTTTCATATATGAGTCTGACTCAACTTCGATGTATTTTGATAATTTAAGTATTTCTAAGGATGAAATAAAAAGTGACTAATGCCAGATTGGAGTTCATATGCTCCAGATATAAAATCCAGAATGCATGCACGTTGGAAAATATAGTTCAACTTTTATTGGTATTTATTGAAGTGGTATTTTTGAGATATTTTTATAACTTTATCCACATTTCGATGAGAATAATGAAAAAGAAATTAGGTTAGTGAGAGCTATGTAAAAATAAACACACTGTTTGTATTTATGTGTATATTTTGTGCATATATGCATTGTTAATTCATGGGTATTTTGTGCATGTTTTTTTGTGTTTTTCCCTATTGTTTCCTACTTTTTATTGAGTCACTGGGGTGTAGGGCCTCAACATCTTAGTGAGGGTCTAATGTCTTGCATGCCTATTTACTTTAACTTCTTTAGCTAGTTCGCACACATATACATGCATGCATGCATGCATAATATCCCCTTCTTTATTTATTTTTGCATTTTATTTTTGCATATTTTGTGTTTTTATATTCTAACACATGCTTCTTATATGCATGCATGTTTTTACATGAATAATGAATCAATGCAAAGATGCATGTGTTTGTTCAGGTTTTTAGCTAAATCTCCAATCCTTAGGTGGATGAAACCTGGGTTCATCATAGGGTAGCCCAGTAAAGGTTTAAGCAATCTTGGAATGATATGACAAATTGTCTTATGTCCATAGAGGAGGATGAAATTCTTCTATGTATGGTGAAATAAAGGTGGGGTATGACCATGTTTGATAAAGGGCATATAGATGTTATGTGACATATGCTTAATAATAATATAAAATAGGCGGAATTTAGAAAACTTCTTAACATGCCCAATAGAAAAGCAATTAAGGTTCAAAATGATGATGGGTACGATGTTCAAAAATAGTTATAAAGGGATTCTCATGCCTGAGGAAAGGAAATACCATAAAGTGGCTCAAGTATTAATGGATAAGGCCATGTATAGTGGCATGTTTGGGATGAAACAGGATATGACCACCGCTTGCTTCATTAGCTACCATGAAGGATCCAAATTGATGGGTAGGGGTGGGGGTGAACTTCTAGAATACTTTACTCAAATAAAGATAATGTATTTTATATTACTACTCCAAAATACAATACAAATACACTAGTTACAGCAACCACTCAACTCTCCAGTAAGACTATCACTCACTTGACATAATGACAAAAAACTCAAACTTCTCTATTGCTCACTTGCTTGGTGGCTCTCTTTTGTTAATCGCTCACTTGATTTTCTTGCTCTCTAGCTTTGATGCCTCTCTTTGATGCATCCACACAATGTCTACTAAGGTTATATATACTTGTACTCTAGTGGCCTTGAAGAGTATGGAATTTTCTAGAATATTGGAGTTGATAGCATCCAAGAATATTCTAAAGAAGAGTTAACTCATCTTAAGAAATCTCTAGATAATTAGATATAAAACAACCTAAGAAAACTTTAGAGAGTGAGTCTCATCTTCTCAAGAAAAATTTTGAAACTTAGAATAAGCGCTTACTCAAGAAATTTCTAGAATCAAGAGAAGTTGGTGGTGCCTTTTTATTTCAACCCTCCCCCTCAACACCAACTTATCTCATGCATGGTCAAATCCAAAGCTTGCTTTAAACCGTATAATCCCTTATTCAATTTACAAACATGCCCTTGGTTCTTCTTACCTTTGAATCATATAGATTGGTCCATATAAATCTACTATCACGTTGTCCATGAAGAGAAGAATTCTTTACTTCCATTTGTTGCAACTTTTTTAGTAGATCCATATGGATATGTCTTCAATTTATAAGCCTTCTTGCAAGATACTGGTTTTACATCACCTGATTTAGGTACAAGATTCCACGTTAGATTCTCCCATAATGCATTGATTTCTTCTTTCATTGTGTTCCATTATGTGGTGGGGAACCCCCCCAATACTTCGTCTTTAGGAACTACAACATTAATATACATGATATTAGGCTTGTAGAGTTTGGTATATCCTTGAAGTGGCATACTTGAATCTATACAATATGCTTAGTAGACTGAGACTCCTCTGGAGTTTCTCATGAACTCCACTATCTCATGGATTTATTGTCATCTATGTAGCCTTATGAACCTCTTCGTCCTTTTCTTTAGGACGACCTTGATGATGTTAGCCATGTGAGCCCGAGGCGAACCATTCCAACAGTAAATGTTATTGTATTGTTTGATTTATCAATAAAAGTTATTGATTCATTTTCACTCCCTTTCTGAGATTGAGTGAATGAATGCACAAATAATCATACAGCTGTTGATTCAGAAATAGAATCATAGAGGTTGGTGTTTGGATGAATATCTAAGGAGTTAGATTGAGGACTCGTCAAGAACTGTCAAATGATTGTTAAGAGATGATCTCTAGCCTGAGTAGGAGATGGCAATCCTTTCTCATATAGGTTGATATCTGTCCGACCTCTTGATGCAGGTCCTCTGCATGGGAATAGAGATTCGGAGGTGTCGGATTAGTTAGGTCAAAGGGTTGACTTAACGAGATCGAGATAACCAAAGTCCTATATCGTATACTGTCTTGATATAGGCACACAACCTCTGACCACAGACAGATGTGTTGCTATATGTCTGAGTATGTACATTTGGCAGATCAATAGGTTGATAACCTGACCAAGGTCTATACACCAGCGAGCTGGTGTACATGTAAGGGATATGAATAACACGAACTCTCAAAGGGATCATATAGGTTCACTTCTGAATCGGAAGAATTGAGCTCACACATGAGGTATTGGGACCGATCAAATTCCATGCATGGTTGCCGTGCTTTAGAAGCATGACAAGTATTTGAAGGTATGGTACATTCTTTTGGAAAGCATATGATCAATACCAAATCCCAATGACCAAGATTGAGAAACTTGATGATGAAATCCTGAAGATGACAGTGTAAAATTGATCTGTATCTTCGGGTTCATCATAAGTCTTACAGTATGCAGAATGTACAGGTATTAGGAATACCTGAGGGTGATATGATCATAAACGATTGTATAACCATAACGCTTCCATTTAGAGGGAGTGATGAAACATGTCTGTATTTTAGTGACTCCTCTCAATAGAGAAGTAATCTGATCTTGGTCTAATTGTTGGGCATTGATCTGAATGAGATTCAGATGCAATGAGAAGATTAGATTTGCGGCCTTGATTAAATCAGGCATCTATGAGAGGTCCATGAGATCTGGATTTGAGATGAAATCTCAATATCCAAGTCACTATACGTGGAACAATACAATCGCCTTGTCCTTATCTCCAAGTATCTGCGGAGAAAGCGTATTATTCTGGAAAGAGTTCAAGAATAATTCCAAAGTTGAATTATATCTAACCATTAAGAAATAGATAATTCAATGTGATTTAATTATCATGAATAATGTGGATTTGATTCATATTACCTGAATGCATGAGAATGATTATCCAATGTAATTAAATGTGATTTAATTGTTATGGATATGGATAATGTGGATAGCGTTATCCAATTATCCAAGTATATTATATATACGATTTATAATATATTAGAGAGAGACTTATGTGATTTATATTTTTTGATTAATTGTTAATGTGAATTAGATTCACATTGAATGATTAGTTGAAAATATAATTAGATTTAGTTTTGGGTTGTGAATGAGATTCACCTAATTACAATGGCTTGGTTGGTATTTTCCACAAGATAATTTGGAATTATTTTTTATAATACTTATTTACGATAAGAGACATAGGAGATATAATGAGATAATGAGATATCATGATAATTAGAGGAGATAGACCCATTCCTCTCAAGAAGAGTGGACGGCTACAACTCTCCATGTGGAGAAGAGTAGCCGTCCCCCCTTCTTTTAGGGAAAGAGGTTAGTCTCCTCATTATCTCATCAATAGTCAAAGGTGGTTTAATTTTGAATTAATTTTATTGATTTATCAATGAAATTATTTTAAATTAAATCATTTGATATTGTGTTTTTACAACAACATCCTCGCCATTGAAAGAAACACAAATCAATCCCACCCATTGATTGTGTGTTGTCCATAGATTGGGATCCATGGACTCCCAAAACCCTATATAAGAAGAGGCACCCTTTTCTCTTCAAGATACGCAGTCTCGATGACGTCTCTCTCTCTCTCTCTCTTCCTCTCATTCTCACGCATACTCCCTCCCATCTCTCTTTGAGTGGTTGTCCACTCTCATAAGGAGAAGGTCGCCTTCGTCATCGTACCCGCTTCGACGACTCTTGGATCTCCGTCTTCTTTGGTGTGTGGCACTCATGAAGAAGGCATTCGATCACGTGAGACAAGATCAGGAGATCCAATGCTTGGATCATCAATTTAGATTGCGAGAAGCATGCGACTCATCCCCGCACTCGCAAGCGTCTCCTCCGACGGATCGGACTTGAGACAGAAGGTCTCTTTGTATAGAGGCTTGATCGCAACCACACTCCAAGAGGTATTCCTATATCTTTTATGTGGTTAGATGAAATGATCCCAGAAATGTTCTTGGATCATGTGGTTTCATCATTTAAAATTTTTAAAATTTCGCCGCACTAAGCTACTAGTGTCACTAGTCGCTCATGATCGTATACGATACGATCATCACGCTTCTGTGATGTGCTTGAGGATCATCACATATCCTTCAAGTGGTATCAGAGCCAGGTTGGAGGTTTTGGATGCGATCCATAAAACCTAGGCAGATTAGGCTCGTGAGGGTTCGTGAAAATTTGTCTATTGCATTTCAATTTTCGCGGCCGTGTTTTGTGATAAATTTCGGCCCTATTTAAAATGTTTGAACATTAATCTATCACATGGATAATGTTCCCCATTAAATAAGGAAATCGTGGAATTTGAGTTTGCGTAATTTGAATTCTAAAGTTATGATCGTTTTAATGACCATATGTCCATTGTTTCAGGGATCAGGGATGGCGAATAATGACGTAATTAAGGAGGTAATTACTGTTTTAAAACTCCTGGAAATTCGTGTTAATAACATGTTTTATGTTTTAAATCAAATTATCAAACTCTGGAAATTGATTTTGCTGAATTTAGATTTAAAATGAAAGAGATATGTCAATTTTAGTTAGTGAGGGTTACTGTTGGAAATTGCATGTTTTATCAAAAACCTTGTGATTGTCATTTAAGAATCTTGTGAAATTAATAGTTAATTTCTTTAATAATTATGGATAATATTTGGGAAATATTTGTGATAATTGTTCCCTTAAATGGCATTGCCTCAAATAATAAATGATTAGATTTGATCTAGATTACCAATTGGTTACTTGATACACTTTCAACAAATATGTTACTTGATTAGGTTTGGGAATTTGTTGAGCAAATTTCCTTATAATCAAAATGATTTTCATTATTACTATATGGTATAATTTTGGTTGAAAAAGTGATGATCATTTCAAGTACACAATGATCAATTTGGCATTATCATTTCCTGAGGTGGATATGGTGTCTAGTTGGGGAGCGTTGGGGTAGTAGGTTGCACCGTGTGCGGTCTGTCCCACTCCCATCGATACTGGCCATGACAGCGGGTAGGGATTCGATAATGCTAGAGAAATCATAATGTATTTTTCTAATTATTAAAATTCGAATTAATACATACTTTGAGATAATACCATATTTTTCAAGTAACAATCAAGTTTGTTGATTGAATTGGAATGATAATTGATTTAATGTGATTAAATTAATTATATTTGATTAAAACACTCTATTATGAATAGATGTGCATTTCCCTTGGAAGAATTAATTATATTAATATGATTCATGATAATTAATTGAAATTTGAATATGAGGTGGAGGATCACATAAGTGACATCCATAGTCTAACGTCAAGGCGAAGGGTTCCGTCGTCAGGGATTGTATGTAGGAGACGCCTGTCCGAAGTGACAGCTCCTGCATACAAGCTCATCTGGAACGGGCTCTTTGCTTCTCGAAAGAGTAAGGTCGTATGCGTAGTGACCCGATAGTGGTTCCTCGTATTATTGGGGTGATATTGGATTGCACTTAGCGAGTTCTAATCCTGTTGATAGTTGGTTCAATTAACAACAAGTCAACATCACCTTAGGGGTGATGGGCCCGGGTGCTAAAGATCGAATTGGGAAATGCAAGTTAGACTTGCAAGGCGGAATGTGTTCCCGCTTTTCTTTATTGGAGTTACAGTTTCTCGTATTATTGGGATGTGATGAAGATAAAGAGGAGATCCCAGTTCTTGCTAGAGATATAGCAGTAAATATATCTCTTGATTTGAAAGTATTAAGCGAATTAACTTTCAAAGTTGGCAAGGCAAGACTAATTTGATTAAAAATTCCTTAATCAAAGATTTGTAATTGAGTATATAATTATTTATATATTCTAATATAGTGCATTCTTAATTTCAGAAAATGAAGTCCATGAACCCACTTAGCAAGCTCCTGGAGGTCAATCAGTTGACCGGACCAAATTATTCAGATTGGATCCAATATTGGATCTTATCCTATCTGCTGAGCGCATCTCTTATGTGTTGTCAAAGGACAAGTACACAAACCCAAAGACTCCAGAAAAATCTCTTTTAATGATAAATATGATGAAGATCATAATCTGGCAAGATGTTATATTCTGGGTTCATTGTCCAATGTGCTTCAGAAGCAGCATGTGGAAATGAACACTTGCCAGGAGATTATGCTAAATATGAAGGAAATGTTCGGTGATGTAAAACGCACACAACATTACAATATAATGAAAGAATTTATTCGATGGAAGATGCAGGAAGGGACCTCTGTCAGAGAACATGTACTCAAAATGTTTGGATACCTCTCTGAGTTGGAAACCCTTGGAGCTGACATGGATGCAGACATGCAAGCTGACTTCATTCTGCTATCACTCCCTAAGTCTTTCAACAACTTTGTGGTTACATATCATATGATCAAAGTTGATTTTAGTAACGATGGGCTATTAGCTGCATTAAAGTCCGCTGAGGACGTAATGAAGAAGGATAGCTCATATGGCAATACAATAGTTGCATAGGTCAAATGAAAGCGTGGTCGGAAGCATGGTTCTCGGAGGGTCCGGCCCAGAAGAGAAAGAAGAAGAGTCAAGGAGTTGGCTCATATACCAATGCATCCACTCTAATAGCATCGAAGAAAAACGATTTCTGTCATAACTGCAAGAAGTCGGGGCACTAGAAGACAATTGTCCAAATTACCTGAAGTCGGTCGACAAAGGTAAAGCCCCAGTAGGTATGAAATCTATTTTCATCATTAAAACTAGTTTTTTTGTTGGACGAGAAGGAAGTTGGATTATAGATTCTGGTGATTCTGTTCATGTATGCAATTTGTTGCATTTATTTCAGGAAACTAAGAGTCTTCATGAAGGGGAAATAGTCATCCAGAAGGAATCAGATGCAAGTGTTGCAGCAGTCGCCATCGGGACCTGTCGACTATCGTTATCTAGTGGAAAAGTCCTAGTACTTAGAGAGTGTCTTTATGTACATGAAGTTAGAAGGAATTTAATATATGTATCTAAGCTTGTTAGAAGTGGATATTCATTCCTTTTATGTAATAAACTAGTCATAAATCATTATGGTAAGCATATTGCAGATGGTGTTTTGACTTATGGTGGACTCTATGAATTGTGCATTGATGAACATGTCATGAATGTTACTTCCACTAATAAAAACCCAAAAAGATCTAGGGAGGATGGTAATCATTCTAATATGATTTGGCATCATAGGCTTGGTCATTTATTTGTTGATAGGATCAATAGATTGATAAAGGATGGACCCTTAGATTTTCCAAAGGTTCAACCTTTACCTACCTACGAACATTGTATTCGAGGTAAAATGACTAGGATTCCTTTTAGTAACAAGGTTACACAATGCGAATGTATTCTTGATTTAAAACATATTGATGTATGTGGTCCCTTCAGTATCACGACTCGAAATAGATATCGATATTACTTGACATTTATTGATGACCATTCGCGATACGGGTTTATCTTCCTATTACATCATAAATCTGAAACCTTTGAAAAGTTCACATAGTTCAAGGCTTTGGTTGAGAACCAAATCGATAGGAAGATTAAATGGATTCGATCTGACTGAGGTGACGGGTACCTCTCAGATGAATTCAAGGAATATCTTAAAGAGAATGGAATTGTCTCCAATCTAACTCCTCCTGGAACCCCCCAACTTAATTGTGTTGCTAAAAGACGCAACAGGACTATCATGGATATGATCTATTCAATGATGAGCAAAGCACATTTACCAATTAGTTTCTGGGGATATGCATTAGAGACTACAATATATATCCTAAACAAGATTCCTAGCAAATCTGTGCCTAAGACTCCTCATGAGCTCTGGTATGGGACCAAACCTAGTGTTAATCACTTGAGGGTTTGGGGTTGCTTGGTCCATGCGAAGAACGTGGACACAAGTAAGCTACAATCTCACTCTCGTGGGTGTTACTTCATTGGGTATGTTAAAGATGGTATTGGATACCAGCTTTATGATCCTGAGACCCAGAAGGTTTTCGTCTCTGGAGATGTGAAATTTCTTGAGAATGACTTCCTTACAGGTCCAGACAAAAATGAAGTAGAGGAACTCATTAAGTCCCCTGAGGATTTTGAGCTTCCTAATCCAGAAACTCAAGATATAAATAAAGATGAAACACCCATACCTCTTCGAAGGAGTTCGAGGGTGGTTGCACCACCTGAAAGGTATGGATTCCATGTGTCAGGAGAGACTGACAATGATCCTACTTCATTTGATGAAGCACTCACGGATCATGACATAGATAGATGGATGGTAGCAATGAAGTCAGAGATTGACTCCATGCATAAGAATGGTGTATGGACCCTAGAGGTTCCACCTGAAGGGGTAAAACCTATAGGGTGAATAGATCTTCAAGAGGAAAAGGGGACCTGATGGGAAAGTGGAGACTTTCAAGGCACGGCTCGTGGACAAAGGATACACATGGAGAGAAGGCATCGACTACGATGAGACGTTCTCTCCTGTGGATATGCTTAAGTCCATCAGTGCACCGCTAGCTATAGCTGCAAATCTTGACTATGACATCTTACAGATGGATGTCAAGACATCTTTCCTTAATGGATTTCTCGAGGAGGATATCTATATGGAGCAGCCCCAGGGCTTCATAACCGAGGAAGGTAAAGTATGCAAGCTGAAAAAATCCATCTATGGGCTCAAACAAGCTTCTCATAGCTGGAACATCAGATTTCACGAAACCATAAAGAGTTATGATTTTGTGCAAAATCCTGATGAACCTTGTGTATATAAGAAGCTTAGTAGGAGCGTCATTGTGTTCCTCGTGGTTTACGTAGATGACATCTTTATCATTGGGAATGATACAGGGATGATGACTAGTGTTATGATTTGTCTATCTCATACCTTCAAGATGAAAGATCTTGGAGAAGCCTCTCACATCTTAGGTCTGAAGCTGTTCAGAAACCAAGAAAAGAGGATGTTGGGATTATCACAACATGGGTACATTAAGAAAATTCTTGAACGTTTCTGTATGGATAGTTCCAAGAGAGGTTTCCTCCCCTTAAGTCATGGAATACACCTGTCTAAAGGGATTGCTCCTCAAACCGTTGAGGAAAAGAAAGCCATGGCTGGATGCCCCTATGCATCAGTTGTAGGAAGTTTAATGTACACCATGATGTGTATTAGGCCAGATATCTGCCATGCAGTGGGAGTGGTAAGTCATTACCAGTCCCGCTATGGAGAACAACACTGGAATGCAGTGAAGAACATTTTCAAGTATCTAATACAGATGCAAGATTACATCTTGGTCTATGGAGATGGTGATCTCCAAGTCTTGGGATACACAGATTCAGACTTCCAGTCGGATATAGATGATCGAAAGTCGGCATCAGGTTTTGTGTTTCTGTTGGATGGTGGTGTTGTGAGCTAGAGAAGCAAAAAGCAGGACACTACAACATATTCAACAACAGAAGCTGAATACATTGCCGCATCGGATGCTACAAAGGAGGCGATGTGGTTGCGCAAGTTCATCCTGGAACTTGGCATAGTTTCCTCTGATACTCCTATCCCGTTACTCTGTGATAACTCGGGAGCCATTGCCCAGGCGAAGGAACCCAGACGGCATCAAAAGAGCAAGCACGTGGAAAGGAAATACCACATCATTCGGGAGATTCAAAAGCATGGTGACATCATCATCACCAAGTTGGCCTCTGCCGACAACATTGTTGATCCTCTTACCAAACCTCTGATACAGAAGGTTTTTGACCAGCATCTTATGAATATGGGTTTAAGGATTGTACATGAATGGTTCTGAGGGCTAGTGGGAGATTGTTAGCCATGTGAGCCCGAGGCAAACCATTCCAACAATAAATGTTATCGTAATATTTGATTTATCAATAAAGTTATTGATTCATTTTCATCCCCTTTCTGAGATTAAGTGAATGAATGAACTATAAGGTCCCTCTGTACAATTAGGGTTATGTACCATGGCCATCTTAATAATCATACAGCTGTTGATTCAGTAATAGAATCATAGAGGTTGGTGTTTGGATGAATATCTAAGGAGTTAGATTGAGGACTCATCAAGCACTGTCAAATGATTGTTAAGATATGATCTCCAGCATGAGTAGGAGATGGCCATCCTTTCTCATATAGGCTGATATCTTACCGACCTCTTGATGTAGGTCCTCTGCATGGGAATAGAGATTCGGAGGTGTCAGATTAGTTAGGTCAATGGGTTTACTTAACGAGATCGAGATAACCAAAGTCCTATATCGTATATTGTCACGATATAGGCACACATCCTCTGACCAGAGACAGATGTGTTGCTATATGTCCAAGTATGTACATTTGGCAGACCAATAGGTTGATGACATGACCAAGGTCTATACACCGGCGAGCTAGTATGCATGTAAGGACATATGAGTAACACAATCTCTTAAAGGGATCATATAAGTTCACTTCTGAACCGGAAGACATGAGCTCACTCATGAGGTATTGGGATCGATCAAATTCTGTGCATGGTCATCGTGCTTTAGAAGCATGACAAGAATTTGAATGTATGATATATGCTTTTGGAAAGCATATGATCGATACCAAATCCCAATGACCAAGGTTGAGAAACTTGATGATGAAATCCTGAAGATGACAGTGTAAAATTGATCTATATCTTCGGGCTCATCATAGGTCTTCCTGTATGCAGAATGTACAGGTATTAGGAATACCTGAGGGTGATGTGATCATAATCGATTGTATAACCATAATGCTTCCATTCTGAGGGAGTGATGAAACAGGTCTAGATTTGAGTGACTCCTCTCATTAGAGAAGTAATCTGATATTGGTCCAATTGTTGGACATTGATCTGAATGAGATTCAGAAGTAATGAGAAGAGTAGATTTGCAACCTTGATTCAAGCATCTATGAAAGGTCCGTGAGATCTGGATTTGAGATGAGATCTCAATATCCAAGTCACTATAAGTGGAACAATACAATCGCCATGTCCTTATCTCCAAGTATATATGGAGAAAGCGCATTATTCTAGAAAGAGTTCAAGAATAATTCCAGAGTTGAATTATATCTAAGCATTGAGAAATGGATATGTAAATGTGATTTAATTATCATGAATAATATGGATTTGATTCACATTATCTGAATGCATGAGAATGATTATCCAATGTAATTAAATGTAATTTAATTATTGTGGATATGGAGAATGAGGATAGCGCTATCCAATTATCCATGTATATTATAAATACGATTTATAATATATTAGAGAGAGACTTATGTGATTTATATTTGTTGATTAACTGTTAATGTGAATTGGATTGACATTGAATGATTAGTTGAAAATATAATTACATTTAGTTTTGGGTTGTGAATGAGATTCACATAATTTCAATGGCTTGGTTGATATTTTCCACAAGATAATTTGGAATTATTTTTTGTGAAAAGTATTTACGACAAGAGTCATAGGAGATAGCATGAGATAATGAGATCTCGTGATAATTAGAGGAGATAGACCCATTCCTCTCAAGAGGAGTGGACGGCTACAACTCTCCATGTGGAAAAGAGTAGTCGTCCCCCCTCTTTTAGGGAAAGAGGTTAGTCCCCTCATTATCTTATCTCTAGTCAAAGGTGGTTTAATTTTGAATTAATTTTGTTGATTTATCAATGAAAATTAATTTAAATTAAACCATTTGATGTTGTGTTATTTACAACAACATCCTAGCCATTGAAAGAAACATAAATCAATGTCATCCATCGATTTTTTTGTCCATGGATTGGGATCCATGGACTCCCAAAATACTATATAAGAAGAGCCACCCTTTGCTCTTCGAGATACACAATCTCGACGACGTCTCTCTCTCTCTCTCTTCCTCTCATTCTCACGTGTACTCCCTCCCTTCTCTCTTTGAGTGGCAGTCAACTCTCATAAGGAGGACGCCTTCGTCGTCGTGCACGCTTCGACGACTCATGGATCTCCGTCTTCTTTGGTGTGTGGCACTCGTGAAGAAGGCATTCGATCTCGTGAGACAAGATCAGGAGATCCACTGCTTGGATCATCAATTTGGATTGCGAGAAGCACAAGACTTATCCATGTGCTCGCAAGCGTCTCCTCCGACGGATCGGACTTGAGACAGTAGGTCTCTTCGCTTAGAGGCTTGATCGCAACCACGCTTCAAGAGGTATTCATATATATTTTATGTGGTTAGATGAAACGATCCAAGAAATGTTCTTGGATCATGTGGTTTCATCATTTAAAATTTTTAAAATTTCGCTGCACCAAGCATCCTTCAGATGAATCCACATTTCATCACCTTTATTCTTTCATTTTATCCTTAAACGGATACTTAAATGCATGTATATATCAGTAATTTGTGAAAACTAACACTTAATAAATCACATTAAATATTGTATAAATTAGAATATATAAGACCAAAATAAAATAATAAAGGAAAGAATAGAAAAGGACTGAAGTGTCAAAGACAATGAGGGAACCTAGACCTCGAGACTCAATTATCATGATGACTTGGTCGACAAGGAATGAAGTAGGGCGGGATAGGGCGGAGAAACTGTATAGATAATCACACCAAAAACCCTAATTATTTTAGCCCAAAAATAGGTTTTGGGACCTATTTTATTTTATTATTTTTGTTCCTAAAATCTGAAGGATATGGTTAGATCCTCAAACACATCACGGAAGCGTGAGCGTCGTATCGAATACGACGAGGAGCGACTAGTCGGACTAGTTGCTCGGTGCAGCGGAATTTAAAAAATTTTATACGACGAAACCACATGATCCAAGAACACTTCTCGAATCGTTTCGTCTAAACCACAAACAAGTAATAGGATTACCTCTTGAAGCCTGGTTGCGATCGAGTCTCTAAACGAAGAGACCTCCTGTCTCAAGTCCGATCCGACGGAGGAGACGCTTGCGAGCACGGGGATGAACCGCGTTCTTCTCGCAATCCATGTTGATGATCCAAGCGGCGGATCTCCTGATCTCGACACACGAGATACGACGTCTTCTTCACGAGCAAGGCACACCGAAGGAGACGGAGATCCACGAGCAGAAAAACGGGCAGCATAACGACGATGCCGCGGCGATGGAGAACCTCTCCATGGCATCCATGTTGGACGGCCATGAGAGGGAGAGAGAGGGCTGACGTCTAGAGAGAAAGAGAAAGAGAGAGAGATGCTTCTCAAGCATTATGTGTTGTGTAAAATAGAGAGCATGGAGTGCCTCTCTATTTATAGGGTTTTGGGATCCATGGATCTCAATCCATGTGACATATAAAATCAATGGATGAGATTGATTTATGTCAATCCAATGGCTAAGATTGTTGTTGGTAAAACCAACAAATTTAGATCAAAATATATTTGACAAAATCAAATACATATTAATCCAAATCAAACCAATAAATAAGGAGAGAAGATACATGGAGATTTCATCTCCATGTACCTTCCAAAGTGGACGGCCACACATTCCTTATAGGAATGATGTGTCGCCCCCCTCTTTCCATGGAGAGAGCAATCTCATGGAAATCCATGAGATTGCATATCTCCTTGAAAATCTCCTCTATTTATTTCCAACAACTTTTGTTGGCTTTTTATTCTTAAAAAATAATTCACAATTATATTTAAGAATATTGCAATCTTGCCATAAAAAAATGTGAATCAAATTCACAACCCAAAACAACATATAATTTACATTGTCAATTAATTACACAATGTGTATCCAATACACATAATAATTAATCAACACATGTAAATTATAATTAACTCTCTCTAATACATTATAAATCACATTTATAATATATTATGAATAATTGGATATTTCTATCCACATTATTCTTATCCATAACAATTAAATCATATTTAATTATATTGGATAACTTATTCTTATGTACTCAAATAATATGAATCACATTCACATTATCTACATCTTTGATAATCAAATCACATTTAATTATCTAAGATAACTCTCCTTATAATATGAATCAAATTCATATTATTCATGATAATTTAATCACATTTAATTATCCATTTTCTCAATGCTCAGATACATATATCAACAATAGAATTATCCATGAACTCTTTCAAGGATAATGCACTTTCTTCGCGAATACTTGGAGATAAGGACAGGGCGATTGTATTGTTCCATGTATAGTGACATGGATATTGAGATCACATCTCATATCCAGATCTCGGGCCTCCCATAGATGCTTGATTAAATCAAGACCGCAAATCTAATCTTCTCATTGCATCTGAATCATATTCAGATCAATGTCCAATAATTGGACTAAGATAAGATTACTTCTCTACTGAGAGGAGTCACTAAAATCCAGACCCGTTTCATCACACCCTAGGAATGGAAGCGTCATGGTTATACAATCGTTTATGATCACATCACCCTCAGGTATTCCTAATACCTATACATCCTGCATACTGGAAGACTCAGATTAAAACCCGAAGTATTGGATCAACTTTATACTGTCTACTTCATGGTTTTATCAGTAAGTTTCTCATTCGATCATTGGGAGTCGGTATTGATCATATACTTTCCAAAAGCATATATCATACCTAGGTCTTGATCATATACATTCCAAAAGTATATATCAAACCAACAAATTCAGTCAAGCTTCCAAAGCGAGACGACCGTGCGCACGGAATTTGATTATTCCCAATATCTCATGAGTGAGCTCATGTCTTCCGGTTCAGTAGTGAACCTGTATGATCCCTTTGAGAGATCGTATTACTCATATGCCCTTATATGCACACCAGCGCGCCGGTGTATAGACCTTGATTAGGTCATCAACCTATTGGTCTGCCAAATGTACATACTCAGACATATAGTAACACATCTGTCTCCGGTCAGAGGATGTGTGCCTATATCATGATAGAATACGATATAGGACTTTGGTTATCTCGATCTCGTTAAGTCAACTCTTTGACCTAACTAATCTGACACCTCCGAATCTCTATTCCTATGCAGAGGACCTGCATCAAGAAGTCGGTCAGATATCAGCCTAACTGAGAAAGGATTGTCATCTCCTACTCAGGCTGGAGATCATCTCTTAATAATCATTTGACGGTGCTTGATGAGTCTTCAATCTAACTCATTAGATATTCATCTAAGCACCAGCCTCTATGATTCAATAATTGAATCAACAGCTGTATGATCATTAAGATGGCCATGGTACATAACCCTAATTGCACTAAGGGACCTATTATGCAAACTATGTAGTCTTTATTTCAGACTAAGGAGTGAATTGCAATAACATTTATTGCATAATGGCTCGCCGTGGGCTTGCATGTCCAACAAAATCAATAAATCCTCAACACGAATATTGTACATAAAAATACAAAGAGAAATACAAATTTGATTTCACTGAAAAATAATGCATAATGTGTCCGGGACACACAGAATAAAAAGTCACAAAGAAAATTTTGAACACCTACATCTTATCCATAAATATTAAAAATTGACCAAACTCACCTTTATTAGTCATAAAATAAAATTAACTATTTAATGCAGGTGGTTTCATTCAATTAAGATGCAAAAGCTAGGTTTTGGGCCATTATTGTGCATTATACATGTATATTTTGGGCCATCTTTTTGTAAATATTATTTAAAATACATGTAAATAAAAAATAAAATAAAATCATTAAAATCCATTGAAATAAATAAGATACCTTATTATATAAATGAGTTGTACCTATATATACATACATAATAAGTATATTTAAGTACATAACTAAAATCAAAAAATATAATAAAAATACCTAATATATATTTAAATAAAGTATAAATATAGAAAATACATGTATATAATAATAAAATACAAAATACAAATTAAAAAAATATATAATACATGTATATTTACCTATATATACACATGTAAATACTAACATGTTATAAATAGCTGTGTAGAAACAAATAAAAATGCCCTCAAAATCCTACATTAAAATATTTTTTTTATGTTTTGATAAAAAGAATTATTAAAACTAATTATTATTTAATATTGACTTTACAACAAATTTTGCCATCGGAATTTTCTGGTGGTCCAGGTGGACCAACCAGAGCTGAGAAAAATTGACTTGGGTCAATTGTACTCTCCCTCTCAGTCGCCCTGTCAGACCTTGGTACCCCCCCCCTCTCTTCTCTGATTTTTTTGAGAAACTCCATGGCTTGAGGAGCCTCAGTTTCTTCACACAAAAAGCTCCCCTCCCCTTCCTGCACCTCGCCATGCCTCTGGATCACCTGCACGATCACACCAGATCTGTCCATCCCGTGATCCATCCCACCTACCACTTCACCTATAAAAATCTCCCTTCGCCATATTTCACCTCATGATCCCTCTAGAGAGCAACTTATCCCCTCAGATCGTACGTGAAGGGAAGGCTTGGTGACAGGAAGCAATCCCCGCCATTCTGTAGTGAGGAGGAAGTTCGTCGGAGCCAATCCAGCCCATAATCAGAGTTCTTCTCCGATGGTTCTGCCTCCTTGGTTTTCTAACCAAATCAAGGCCTTTTTTCGTCACTTCTAGGTAAGATTTAGGTGTAGTTTTCATTTCTGCACTTCAGTATTCACTTTTATTCATTAGATTAGGTTAAATTTGGAATCCCCTTTTGGCATAGAGCCCGAGCTCCATGCCAAATTCATAGGGCTCCGTCTGTGATCCATCCATCTTTCCACACCCATTTCATCCCTCTCCATTTTCTTTGCATTTCGCACCATCCAATCCACCTAGATCATGTACGGATTTGGCGAATCAAAGCTTGTTCCTCCATAGTTGTCAGAGCTTTGCCGCCCATTCCATTCTTTTGCTTTCCATCTTCAACTCTTGGTCTAGGTCTTGAGGACCCCCATGGATCCTCGAATCAATGTGGAATAGTTGCTCCAGGTCAAGTGACGAGGAAGAGCTCTAGATCCCACTTGAGGGAATTTGGGACCCATTAAGGCCCGCCTGCAGGTGCGGGGAACCTTCAGCAAGCCGGATATGTTGTCGGAGCGAGGAGAGAACGTCGGAGTGGAGAGCACGAGCCAATCAAAGGAACATCACGACTTGATCTTGGGAGATTTTCCAATCAACTCTAGCGTCATTAGATGAAGAACAAAACCAAATTTAATCTGGGTTGCTGGAGATAAAATAAAACGATGTCTGTCGTAGCCCATACGATCAAACACATGGCAGCCAAAGAATGGCCTGATTCGGGGATGTTAAAAGGGGTAAATTACCAAGAACCCCCTTTGCCCTTTAGCAATAGTTAAAAAGCCATGTAAAAATTTAATTAAGGCTTAAACTTTGGGGAGAAATTGCACTAGAACCCTTGTTTGTATTGGATATTACACTTAGGTCATTGTTAGGTTATCAACATGGAAATTTCAAGTGGGTCTAAAAGCATCCTCACGGAAGGCGAAGACAATTTATCACTGAGGTGAACCACAAGAAACCCCAAAGTCGATCAAAAAGTACCCACAATGTAAAATAAGCAATGAATAGCCAAAAATATGATGCATAATTTCTTATACTCTACAAAAAAATGTATAGCATGTAAGCATGTAAAGGTTGAACCACCAAGAGCAAGCTAGGTAGCCTATGATTATTGTTAAGCAATGTGTATTATGTACATACTTATCTTTAAGTCTTTTTATGTGGGGTTTTTATTTTTTATTTTTTAATTGAATTAATAGTAAATATAATTAATTTAATAATAATAATAATGATTATATTAATATATAAATATATATATATATATATATATGTAGGGATATAAAAGACAATCACATACACACAAGGTATTCATAAATTTTTTAAATTTTGCCAATTTTTTACTTCTTTTTAATTTTTGAAAATAAAATAAGAATATATTTATATAGAATATATTAGCACATAAAAGAAGTATATAAAAAAATATGTATACAGATAGATAGTATATAATATATACATCTATGAATAGTCTGAAAATCTAGGAAAGGTGTTTATGTTTCTACATATCTAATTTTTTTGTGTTTTTTTTGGAATTTTTGCATTTTTTAAGTATTTTTAAAATCAAAAATATCTCAAATGAGGGATTAAATAAGTATTGAATTCATTTGAAGATTAAAAATAATAAAAAGAGTCAAAAATTCTTCAAATCAATTTTAATAAGTAAATAATAATATAGAGAAAATTTAAGGATGAAATAAATATTTTTGGAATTTTCGATGATTTTTCTTATTTTTTACTAGATTTTGGAACTTTTTGTTTTTTTCCTCTTTTTCTTTTCCTATTTTTAGGGATTTTTGGTCTAGAGTCAATATATGTCATAATAACCATCATATAATTTTTTATAATTTTTAAAGGCATTTTAATAGTTTTTTGACTTTTGTATAGCTAAACAATGAATTCATACTCAATGTTTGAATTTTAATAATAGATAATGCTTATAATGCAAATTAAAAATCAGAGCATGAAAATATGTCATCCAAGGCATTTACATGTATTTTTCCAAAATTAAATACAATAGTCGATATTAAAATTTAATATACTGGAAGGGACCTATTTGCAATTAAAATAAAGTATACTTGAATTTCAGAACTATTTTACAAAACCCAAGGGAATACATGCAATTTTCCATAAAATACTTAAATTTAAAACACCCCAAAAGGGGCTTTTTGCAAATATATAATGGTTATGGTCCTCATTGCAATTTTCCACAAAACGATATACTGAATATACAATTTCATGTATTAAAACTAAATATACAAAAATAGAGGGGTATGCTCGCAAAATGGCCAAGTCACATGGCTAGCCACGTGAGATGCGCTAGTGTGGACATGAATGTGATATCAGGAATTTATAAGGGTCTCAATGTAAATTTTAAAATTTTATTTATACTCTAGATTATATTTTAAATATTAAAAAGAAATAATGAAGGATGTGGGGGTTTAGTGCAAATTACCCCTCTTTGCACGTGGGTTAACGACTTGGATCTTTTCACTTACACACGTGGCGTCTCGACAACGCACGATACCCCTTCGGCGATCGACGCATGGGATCTGATTGTGAACCTCCATCAATGGCCAACGGTTGGGGAAATTGGATGGTTGAGATGACAACTGGAGCTACTCCTTCATCCGACGACTACTTCTTCACTCAAAGAACAGGGAAGAAGGTCCCCATCCCCAAGGTTTGTTCGTTAAATCCTCTCCTCCCTGAGCTCCTTCTTTGATGTTGAGCTGCTCCACATGGTCGGGGAGGTCTTCCGCAGCAAATTGTGTATTCAAAAATGTTCGGGCCCCATCGAAGGGGCCATGGAGCTTTGATCTTCCTGGAGGTGCTCCCAAACCTCGACACCCCTCAGACGGGGCCCTCTAGACCTGCATATGGTCTAGAAATCATGGTAAGACGAGGGTGACAGTATCCGGGTTATTATTTGATGGAATCGTTGTGAGATGGAGCGGGGTGATGATGCTCAGGCAAAGGGCGGTGGAGGAGCATCGGATTATTCGATCCAGAAGGAGTCGAAGTTGAATGGATGGCCAGGGATGCGAAGAAATGATGGGGCTAGATGATGGGATGATCGTGGACGTCGGAGATAGGGTGTAACGATGAATCACAGTGGCAAGATCTCTAGATCTCTGGCAAGATTTAAATCTATACCAAATCTAAAATAGTAATTGTAACACAAAACAAAAGGCAGAGAACGAAATCTACGAACTAAAGCTACCTAAAGATAAGCGCGGCTCGAACCTAATGGTGGACCAGGGAGCATGACGGGCCGGAGCTCTGCCATGGACCTCTCCTCCTCCTGCAGTGCTCCGAACCTCGAGGAAAGCACCTCTATCACCGGTGAATTCTCACGCATACGGCCGGATACACTACAAAGCTCGGAGAGGGATCAAGGAATGAAGGAACGAATTTGGATTTTATTTATAGACACGATTTTAGGTGATTTTCAATCGAGATTATTGAGAGGATTGATGAAGATTAGAGGAACTTGATGAGTAGGCTTGGACGTCGATTGTGATGTGAGAAATTTTCATGAAGGTCTCGAGGCATTTCATTGATAGGAACGATCGGGCGGAGGCTGAGAAGATGGGGTGCTCGAGGCTCTGATAGGAGTCAGAGGCAGGTAAGGATAGTCGGCTGAGGTCAACGGTCCTTGTCGTCCGATTGGTCCACATAGGATGCTACAGGACAAAAGAGCTTCCTTTAGTCAAAAATAATTAATTAAAAATAGTAAATGATATTATTAAATTTTGGTTATAAAATAAAAAAAATGTTTATTATTTTATGTAGTATTTTAATATGATTTTTATTTGTTTTTATGAGTTAATTTATTACAAGTTACTTTTTACAAGTGTATTTATAGGTATATTGACCTCTATTTTGTACATTTTATTTTTATTTGGTATTTTGATTTTATTTTATTTTAATATTTTACATATCTATAACTTATTTTTAGGTACATAAATATATTTTTATTGTATTTTTCTGATGTATATATACACTTAAATAAATAGTAGTAAATATTGTATAGGTATAAGTATAGGGATTTCATTTATGTCTTTGCATAGACTATTTTATTTTTGTATTTTCTCTATGAGTCTATTTCTAGATATGTATATGTACTATAAATAATATTTTCATAATTACAAAAAATATAAAAGTATAAAAATTGTAAAGAATAAATAAAATGAATATTTTATTCAAGTACACTATACAATAGGGGTCCAAAATCTAACTTTTGTATCTTAACTCCAAATTAAATGAAACTTCCTTCATTGAATAGCTAATTAAAAGTTATATACAATAAAGTGATTTCAAGGCATTTTGAGTTATTATTGAAGACATATGGGTCTGGGAAGTTTGTGTTTTGACTTTTTATTTTGAGTATAAAGTGTACATTGTACATTATTTTTGTGTAAACTCAATTTTGTATTTTTCTACAAATTTTATATACAATTTCATGTAAAAACATTTATTGATTCGATGAATAAATAATAGAAAATAAAGTGGGCCCCAAAATGAATTATTGATGAATAAAAGAATGGGATTTTTTGTCTTTTTGGCCCTTATCTCCCTTACTTTATTCCTTATTGACCACATCAATTCTTGACTTGGTCTTGGGGTTTAGGGTCATAAAATACCTTTGGTCCTTTATTTTTTAGTTCTTTTTCCTTTTATTTCTTTATTCTTTTATTTTGGATTTAATCAATGTAGTTTAAAAACAATAATTATAAATTAAATGATGAATGTTAATTTGTACAAAATAATGATATTTAGATACATTTAGCTAGGGTTTAAAGGCCAAAATAAAAGAATAAAGGTGATGAAATGGAGATTCATCCCCTCCTATAGTTGCATTTGTTAGTCTCTAGCAAACATATCGAGTGCAGAAAATAAAAATAAAGAAAAGAAGAAGAATTAACTTGGAATAATTGTCGCCCTTTAAACTTGTATTAATAAAGTCAAAGTTTGGAGCTCAGAGAAGTGATGAATCCACATTTCATCATCTTTATTCTATCATTTTGGCACCAAAAACCCTAGCAAATGCCTGTAAATACCCTTAAATAGAGCATCTTAGCATCCATGCATGTGCATTCAATTAGTGTATAAAATGCTGCTATTAAAGCCAAAATTATAGAATAAATAAAGAAAAGAAAAAGAATAAAATATTTTAAATATTTTATGACCCAAAACCCCCGAGACCTAGGCATCTTGATGAATAGGTCGACAAGGAATAAAGTAGGGGGAGATAAGGTCAGAAATACAGAGAAAATACCTATATTTCTATTCATTCTTTATTCATTTTGGGACCTATTTTTGGTTTCACTTTTTATACCTCAAATAAAGAAACTTTATACATGAAAGTTGTAGATAATTTTATAAATAAACATACAAAATCAATTTCACAGAAAAATAATGTACAGATAGAAAGTTATGGTCTGAATAAAAATCCAGAATCCCAACTTCCCAGACCCGTATCTCACAAATAAAAACTCCAAATGTAGCATACTCACTTTTAATTGTATATAGAAGAAAATAAGCTATTTAATGGCGGTGGTTCCGCATTTGGCGGAGCTACGGTTTGAAAGTTGAGTTTTGGACCCTCATTGTATAAGTGTACAGATTAAAATATTCAATTTATTATTTATTCATTATATTTATATTTTTATATTTTTATAATTATGTAAATATTACTTATAATATTTATGTGTATTAAAATCAGAATAAAAATGCAAAGAAAAATAAAAATAATAATGAACATATATAGAATACATAGGTACACTACCTATATCCATACCTATACATTATACCTTTATATTTTATTTAATATACAAAACTTTTCATAAAAATAAATAAAAATATATTTGTGTTTATAAAAGTATTTTATAATTTTATAAAATAAGAAATAAAAACAAATAAAATTAAATGTACAAAATAAAAATAAAATACTCAAATATATAGATAATATACCTATATAGGGGTATAAAAGTAACTTGTAAAAATATATATCATAAAAATAATTAAAAATCGGAATTAATTACTTTATAAAATAATAAATATTTTTCATTAAATAACCTAAATCTAAATAATTCATTTATTATTTTTAATCGAATTTACAAAACATTTTTGGGGACTTTTCCTGATTGGTCCACGTGGACCAATCAGGAGAAGGCGCCAGTTGACCTAGGTCAACTGGTCGTCCTTCGTCCCTGTAGCTCTGACAGGCCTAGGTTTTTGTCCGACTTCTCGGATTTTCCTAGGCACGCTCGTCCACCCTTTGACCCCGCTTCCTTCATGGAATTTGCACCCTATACATCCGTTATTCCCGCCGACCTCTTAGATCCTACCAGATCTTCATATCCCGCCCGTGATCGGCCCTCGAAAGTCACCCCTCGCCACATTTCAAAACCGACCCCCTGTCTTTCCCTTTCTCTTTGAACCACTCCACGGCAGGGCTTAGACATCCAGGGGGTACTTGCGGGTCTCCGGTGACAGGGGAGCTCACCCAGCCCCTTGTAGAGGTACGACGACGCCTGGAGTGAGATTCCAAGCCACCTCCAGCCACTTGGCCGTCGAGGTCCTTCCTTGGGCTCCCCAGCCCTTGAGGTTGTGTCTTTTTCATTTTTTTGTAGTAGTTTAGTTAGCTGTTGTCATTAGGTACAAATTCGTGCATTCCGTTCATGATTTGATCGACATCTCGCCACTCTCAACCCCCTCGCCGGAGCAAGCTCCGGCGAGCTCCATTTGCCCCTCATCACTCTTTCATTCACATGCTAGGACCCTGGAAACCTCTACTGTCGTGTTTGCGCTTCCCTTGCAGGTTCCAGGATCGCCAGAACCCCACCTGGGTTCGTTTTTGAAGCAGGCAGCACCTCCTGGAGCTCTTTTCCGTCGTCAACGTCACGGTGGTACTCCGGTGGACTTTCCGCCATTTTGAAGCCACTGTTCGCCAGAGGAACCTTCCAGGAGACTCTTGAGGCCATCAGAGAGGAGTCGGAGGCACCGGATGAGAAGATTTTGGAGCTTACATTTCAGCTGACCCGAGTTCTTCGGGTGTTCTTCCTTCGCATCCCGGAGCCGTCTAATTGAGTCGAGTTCGTCCAGCTCTATAGCAGCCGTCCGATCAGGACGCCCAGCAGCCGTCCATCTCGCGCCGATCTTTTAATCCAAGCCTCCGATCGCGAAGGGGTATCGCGGGCCCCCGTGCTGACACGTGGTCAAGTGGAGCGCGCTCCACCATTCGATCGCCCGCCTGCTGGGTATTTTGCAACCTCCGCCCTGCAGATTTTTGTATTATCTATTAGAATTTAAAACTTTTATTTGCCTTTAAAAACTTTTGTATTAATTACACTTTAACCCCCGAACTTCTGTCATTTGCATCTTAGTCCTCCGCTAGCTCACCTCACGTGCCTATCCACGTGAGTTGTGCATTTTGCACGGAGGACCCTGCGGTTTGTGTTATTAATATCAAGTCCATTAAATATTTTATCACATTGTATACCTTGCGTGTAATTTACAAGAACACCCCTAAGCATTGTATTTTTGCACTTTAGTCCTCCCCAAGCGCGTGCTTCGCACGCGCGTGGGTAGACTTTTTGCCAAGTAGTCCTCATGGGTTTAGCAGTTATCATTCCGTCCAGGAAGCATTTTATTCAGTTGAATATTTTGTGGGAATTTTGTGAAACAGCCCCTGGAAGTTTGTGTTTTTGCATATAAACCACTGCCAGGCTGTTTATTGATTGGATGCTTGTTGTATTTATTTGAACTATCATTTTAAGTCCAAAAATTCCACAAAATAGGGTTTAGCTCCTGTTAACTTGTGCTTCCACGCTATCAATTTAGTTTTTGATTTTATTTTATTTTTATATTTATTAAAAATCAAAAACTTGCTTTTTATGCACTGTCTAGCTTAGAAAATGCCAAAAAAATATTAGAATACCTCCAAAAATTCCAAAAAAATTCCCTAGTGTCTATTTTACTATATTTTAGTGTCAGTCCAAAAATCATTAAAAATCTCAAAAGAAAAACACTAAAAATTTAAAAACACTGTAAAACTTCAAAAAAAAATATAAAATCAAAGAAAACTCCAAAAAAAATAAACTTAGGTCATGTTTGTTCTCTATTTTATTCTCTTTATTTGAAAATTAGTGTGAAAAATTTTGGTTGATGTTTGCTAATTTTAATTTGCATTTTATTCACAGCCAGCACTTATTTCACTGTTTTGCTTTATTTCAGTAATTAAAAATACCAAAAACACCTTGAAAAATCCCCAAAAATCACAAAAACAATAAAAAATCCTAAAAATATTAAAAACGTTTTATTTCTGAATTTTTGGTTATTTTTGCTTATTTTTATAAATATTTTACCTTGTCTTTTATTCCATTGTTCTTAAATTCCAATATTGAAAAAGAAAAAAAATATAAATATAAAATATAAAAATTCAGAAAATTAAAAATCAAAATACAAATTAAAAATTAAATAAAAATAAAAAAAATTAAAAATTAAAAACCCACAAAACTTTGTTTGCTTGCTTGCTTAGTGTAGACAACACTCACACACACTCACTTGAGCACAATTTTTGAATTACCCTGTTTGCTCCATGTGTTCGAACTCTCTGCATACTTGTCACTATACACCATTTGTGCAGAGTTAAAAATAAATTTTAACTCCACATTATTTCTAATTTATTGATCTTTAGTGTGGGTTAATTGTTGACTTTAGTCCAGAGTTTATCATGAGTCGTCACAGCGACGGTTGTCTCCGCCTTGTGTGAGACACCACTTTTAGACTCCGTGAATTTTGGCTAAATCAAATGGAGCCGTTGTCGGGGAGCAACAGCGCGTAGTTCGAGTTTTTGCTTCATGTTGAGACCATTTGTCTACCTTTGCGGTTTTTCTTTCTGCTTATTTTATTTTCCTTATTTTTGATATATCTTGTGAATTGTCTAACCACTCTCCTTGTTTGGATTCCGTGCGAGGTACGCGGATCGAGGGAGGAGCCCCTCTTGGAGCACCTTGGCACCCACGTGAAGCGGCTTTAGCTTTGCACGAAGAAGGACTTGGAGGATTTTGCAAGACAACTTCTTAGCATTTATTTTCTTGCATTGTATTTATTTTGTAATTCATAGTGAGAGAGAGACCATCTATTGTAATAATACAGGTACCCCCGGACTTGGACTCTTGAGCCTAATTTCCAAGTGATTGTTCACTTGGGGGCTCGTCGTGGTTTTTGTCGGCTTTTCTCGTATTCTTTTTATTTTGTTTTGTTTTTCGATTTTATTTATTTTGTGTGATTGAGCCCCTAGTTCTAGGATTGCTTGCGATAGATTAAGGCCAAACACCTAATACCTTTGTATGCACCTATAGTCTCGTTTGGACTTAGTCAAATCATAAACAGTTGATCATTAGCTTTTGATCCACGCGCCGCGAGCTCATTCCCACACAAGCGCTTTCTCCTAACTCAAATGTGTTGAGCAGAGGAGGGGTGAGCCTAGACCGGACATTAGGATTGAGGGTTGGTGGTCAGCTTGTGGTTCTTCATGATAATAGCAATTTCTGAAACTTAGGACGATTTCATCGGCTTTTGCATTTGCATATAGATAGGTTTCAATTCTGCTGAGCATCCTTGCATGTAGAGTGCTGGAGGCAAGGTGAGCATTTACGCTTTAACATCCATCATTATTTGCCGCTTGCATTGCTTTTCCGACTCTCCCTCTGATTTTGCTAACCTAGGTGCTTAAAGGAATTGACTCCTCATTAGGCGCATGCATTTCTCACTAAAAATCCAAAAAAGTGATAATCAATAAAATTGGGACTGCTAATTTTACTCGACCCTAAAACCGATCAAAAAGAAAAATCTTGTCTTGGGGCGAGTAATCCCCTCATTGTCTTCGCTTTTACTTGCTCGCGCACACACTAAGGATAGTGCCCCAATCCCATCAAGCCCCTAAGTGTTTGTGCAATCTTTGACTTCTCACCTAACTCTAAAACAGACAAGATTAAAAGACCGCATTTTACGGTCTCTACCGAGTTGAGCAGGTGAATTGAGGGTTTGACATGTTTTCATTTTTGTTTGTGATTGTTTCGTGTGTGTCCTAGATCATCTCTGCGCATTTGCGCCTTCTTCGTCACTCTCTTGACTTGACCATCGTGCTCCCCCCGAATCACTTCCTTTTGTTTTCGAGATGGACCCCTGGAGTGTATTTTATCCGGACTTTGCGGACCCCTCGCTCGCTCCAGCCGATCCACCTCCCTTTTATCAGGAGGATCCTCCTCCTATTTTTTCTAATTTTTGTAAATACCTGCCTCAGCCACAGTATCACAACTCAGACTTCTACCCACATCCACCCCCGCCTGTGTATTATCCATCTCCACCTTCACATCCACCCGAGTCTGACCTGATGGAGTCACCTCCCTCGATCTCTATGAGCGATATCTTGAATCGGATGACCAAGCGCATTGATTTGTTGAATGATAATCTTGCTATCTTGAGGAATAATCAGATTAATGCTCCTTCCGTCAGGGATTCGGATTTACTTATAAGTGATCATGGGAGCTTGCAATCGCCAAAAATACAAAAAAAATGAGAAAAATTTAAAAATCCAAAAAGATTTCGGGAGACATTTGGTTGATCAAGATTTTGAGGAGAGAGTCCACTTGCCACAGCCCTGGACCACACATGCATTCACACCCAGTCCCACCTTTGACTCCGAGGATGCCGCTGTACAGACTGCTCTTGGCATACCTCGTGTATATGCTGATTCCAACTTCCTCCCTTGTATGGAGGAAGTCCAAAAATTCAAAAAAATGTTATCTAAACCCGAAGTGGTGGCGGCTATTCATAAGATTATCCGTACCCCACTTCAGCAGGCCATGACCCAATTATCTGCTCCTCTTCCCAAGAAGAGAAAGCGGAGGAGCAGATCTGAGCGTCACATTCTGACCATGGCCACTGCCCTCGCCATCACATACCGCCCCATTCCCAAGAAGAAGAACACAGCTACACCTTTCATCACTTGCACCATCTCTGACTACACATGTGATCGCACTCTCCTGGACGGTGGTGCTTCGATTAGCATATTACCCTTCTCGTTGGTACAGTCTCTTCACTTAGGGCCTCTCAAGAAGACCAGGATGATCGTTCAGTTTGCTGATGGATCTATCAAGAGGCCAAAGGGAATCCTTGAAAACGCCGTCATTTCTATTAAGGGCACGAGCCACAATGTTGATTTTGTCGTGTTGCCCATGGAGAACTCCACAGGGGAGCCATCTCCAATCATCCTGGGACGACCATTCCTCGCTTTTGCGAGGGTCGTTATTGACTATGGATCAGGAGAGGTTCGCTTCCGTCCTGTTGACGGGAACAAAGTGTCGATCACCGCACCCACAGTTGACCAGAGACCCGCACCTGATGCACCTTCTCCGATTATAGCTGACTCTGAGGCATGTGACCTACCTGATGCTACTAGAGATACTTCCTTAGCGATCCCTGATGAGCCCCGACGGATCCCCCGAAAAGGGAGGAAGTCGGAAAGCATGGACCTCACTAATCCTCCTCCTGGTGTGTGGCGATGTGTTGATGAAATCCAGAGTATTTATGTGATTGAACCATTTGAGCGGGGGGTAGATGATAAGATAATTGAGGATGTTTATGATGTTGCTCATTACTTTGAGAGACCTCATAAGGCAACAAATGACCCATGTAAGACTATACAAGACGGACCTGTTTTGACTACTTCCACTGATGTGTCCACTCCTGTCCATGTTGATTCTGATGGGCCAGAGGCCGAAGTTGATTTGATCGCTTTTCTTCAGAAATTTGGGCCTTTTGATGAGAAAGATGATCCAGTTGAGATTATAGAGGACGAACATAGTTCATATACTTCCACTGATGATTTCGTTCCTTTTGATTTTGACCTGGACGATCCCTCGCAGGACGACTCTGATTACACTTCTTCCGAGGATAGTGAGTTTGTCCCATTCCACTTCAATATCTGCGAGACTTCCAAGGCCGGACCTAGTCGTACTTCTTCCACTCACCCGTCTGTGCCTTCACATCATAGGACCACCAAGGGAGAACCTAGCCATACTGCTTCCATTGATCAGTTCGTCCCTTTCCGTTTTGATTCCACTGAGGGCCTTCACCGTGTCGACCCTGATCGGCTTCCGTCCGCTGTGGACCCCGATGTCGACTTGCACCATACCAGATCTATCCCTCAGCGGTCCCGCAAGAAGGTTTGCTTTCCACCTTCTAATGATCACCCATTTATGTTGTAGATTCTCCCCTGTGACTCTCTTTCCATCTCCCGTTTTTGCTCGTCTACCCATTTCTCGTGTTTGCCTTGCTTAGGATGTGCTTTGTCCTATGTATAGGAGGGGTAGACAAGTTGAGTGTTCATTCTTCGTTTCATGTTATCACTCCTGTTGTTGCCTATACTTAGGGCTTCTTTTACCCTAACTATAGGGGGAGTGGTGTGTACATCCTCATGATCTCTTCATCCATTGTCAGGTATCTTTTCTTCTTTTCTTCTTTTCCTTTTCTATCTTCTTTATCTATCAAAAAGGTGCCGCCCTTGTAGACAGTTTTCCATACTTAGGACGTACTTTGTCCTAAGTATAGGGGGTGTGCACCTCGAGTATTTCCATTCTTTGATCCTCTCCATTGTCTCCTCTTCTTGTCTATACTTAGGGATATCTTACCCTAAGTATAGGGGAGACAATCTGAGTACGATCTGTTCATTCCCACCCTTGACCCTCCATGCGTTGTGTACAATCTGCTATACTTAGGATTATTTGATCCTAAGTATAGGGGGGACGGTCAACTTCTCATTCATTGATTCATTCATTTATTTCTTTATTCTTTAAGCTTGCCTATACTTAGTACGAGTTATGTCTTCTCTTTTCTCTCTGATCTATGAGGACATAGCTCAAGCTAAGTATAGGGGGGTCGTATATACTACGTATATACTTTAGCCATAACTCGTACTTTCTTAATAATATGGCTAATTATTCTTTAAAATTCATTAAAATTGCTTAATAAAAAGTTGTTTTATTCCTCAAAATTCTTTTTGTGTAATTACTGATTAATAAATCAGGTGAAAATGTTTTTTGCAAAATGTTTGAAAAATAGTTTAAAAATCCTTGTGAACATTTATTGAAAACTATTTTGAAAATATTTTGTTACATGTTTTCAACCTGTGTAAAAGTGTGTGGTTTGTAATAATTTCTTTTCTTTGTGTGAAATAAAATGTTTGAAAAATGATTTGCAAATGGTTTGAAAATGGTTGCAAAAATGATTTGAAAAACCTATATATACTATTTTGAAAGCCTTTGCAAAATGATTTTCAAATGTGTGTACATGTTTTGCAAAAATGTTTGTAAAAATTATTTTGGACTATAGTTTTCAAAAAAATTGTGTGAAAAGCTTGTTTTCAAATAAGTTTGAGGAATATACATACATCACACCAAAATCCACTATATGTATATATGTATAAAATTGATCACTTACCCTTGTAAATTCTTAAAATCCACTTCTTATATATAAGAAGCACTCCCGTGTACATATCTTTCACCTAGTTTTAAGCCAAAACCTTTTTGTTTTCAAAAATTCCAAAAACATTTGCAAAATTAAAAGCCAAAAAACATTTGAAAATTTCTTTTTGAAAAATACAAAAAAAATGCATCTGCATATGCATCATCATCTTTTCAAAAATCCATAAAAAGTTCAAAATCTTTGAAAATTGCATCACAAAAATATTTTCTGCATTGCATTGCATAGCATGAGCATTTTTCGGATTGAGTTTGATAGTTGAACAAGTCTAAGTAAAATCCGGAGATTGGAGCTTGATTGGACCTTAAAATCTACCTAATAACAGGAACCTTATAGGAACTGGATTTGAGGTACTTCAGGTCTGGTTGACTTAATTCTTTGAGGATCACGGGACTTAGTTCAATGGATTCTTGACTGCCTAAGTAGAGTATTTCGGAGCACACGCACGACTCTTGTTGATAATGACCTAACTTTGACACTTGCACCTTTCACATGGCTCAACTCAGTTGGAGTGGTGAGGGGATTGGATTTGCCGGTATGAGACGCACACAAGTGGAAACATTTGTCCTCCTCTAGGGAGGGAAGTGCACCCCAACCCGTCCAGTGATTAGGAAGTCTAAAGACAGGAGGACGTGGGTTGCGATAAAGCTTCAAAAGAGGGATAGTCTACTGGCTCAAGATGGAAAACTCCTTATGTAAATGCTGCTGTATATAGTAATCGAAAAAAAAAAAGTCCATGCATGTACAAAAATAAAAAGCCTGCAAGTATGTACAAAGTCAATAAGCAAGCTTGAGTTCCAAAGTCATATCATGTGAGCCTGCAGCAGGATGACTCGACTACACTGGTCTTGCATCCCGGGATAGGTAGCTACACTGGCTACCGTCCATTCTTCTCTTCACCCCCGCCTCTTGAGTTGGTTGCCACTTGAACTTAGAAGGGAATACCCCGCTCCTCGAGGATGGAGTTGCTGGATTGGGGAATCATTGGGTTGTCGTACTGGAGAAGGCAGTTTCTTTGTCATTCTAGTTGGGGAGAGCCACCATCACTTACACTGTACAAGTCAGATTCATAGTCGTAAGAGTTTGCGTATGAGTTGAAGTATTTCTGACCTGGCTATTGAGGAGACTTGGACAGAGTTTTGAGATTCTCAAGGACTGTTGGATTTCAAACACGGTTCTCACTAAGGTTCCGCCCGCACTAAATTTTTAAAGGTCTAACTTAAGCTCCAAACTTTAATTTTGCGAAGACAAGTTTGATAACCAGATAAAATCCAAATTCTTCTTTTTCTTTTCTTTCTTTTTCTTTTTGCACTTATTGCATAAGTGTTTGCTAGGGACTAGCAAAGGTAAAGTATAGGG
The DNA here is from genome assembly GCA_037367405.1 of Ottelia alismoides. Lineage (NCBI taxonomy): Eukaryota > Viridiplantae > Streptophyta > Magnoliopsida > Alismatales > Hydrocharitaceae > Ottelia > Ottelia alismoides. The sequence continues at coordinate 4,678 of JAZKJV010001924.1, read as the reverse complement.
GGATGATGAATCCACATTTCATCATCTTTATTCTATCATTTTGGCATCAAAAATCCTAGCAAATGCCTGTAAATACCCTTAAATAGAGCATCTTAGCATCCATGCATGTGCATTCAATTAGTGTATAAAATGCTGCTATTAAAGCCAAAATTATAGAATAAATAAAGAAAAGAAAAAGACTAAAATATTGTAAATATTTTATGACCCAAAACCCCCGAGACCTAGGCATCTTGATGAATAGGTCGACAAGGAATAAAGTAGGGGGAGATAAGGTCAGAAATACAGAGAAAATACCTATATTTCTATTCATTCTTTATTCATTTTGGGACCTATTTTTGGTTTCACTTTTTATACCTCAAATAAAGAAACTTTGTACATGAAAGTTGAAGATAATTTTATAAATAAAAATACAAAATCAATTTCAAAGAAAAATAATGTACAGATAAAAAGTTATGGTCTGAATAAAAATCCAGAATCCCAACTTCCCAGACCCGTATCTCACAAATAAAAACTCCAAATGTAGCATACTCACCTTTAATTGTATATAGAAGAAAATAAGCTATTTAATGGTGATGGTTCCGCATTTGGCGGAGCTACGGTTTCAAAGTTGAGTTTTGGACCCTCATTGTATAAGTGTACAGATTAAAATATTCAATTTATTATTTATTCATTATTTTTGTATTTTTATATTTTTATAATTATGTAAATATTAATTATAATATTTATGTGTATTAAAATCAGAATACAAATGCAAAGAAAAATAAAAATAAAAATGAACATATATAGAATACATAGGTACACTACCTATATCCATACCTATACATTATACCTTTATATTTTATTTAATATACAAACCTTTTCATAAAAATAAAATAAAAATATATTTGTGTTTATAAAAGTATTTTATAATTTTATAAAATAAGAAATAAAAACAAATAAAATTAAATGTACAAAATAAAAATAAAATACTCAAATATATAGATAATATACCTATATAGGGGTATAAAAGTAACTTGTAAAAATATATAACATAAAAATAATTAAAAATCGGAATTAAATACTTTATAAAATAATAAATATTTTTCATTAAATAACCTAAATCTAAATAATTCATTTATTATTTTTAATCGAATTTACAAAACATTTTTTGGGGACTTTTCCTGATTGGTCCACGTGGACCAATCAGGAGAAGGCGCCAGTTGACCTAGGTCAACTGGTCGTCCTTCGTCCCTGTAGCTCTGACAGGCCTAGGTTTTTGGCCGACTTCTCGGATTTTCCTAGGCCGGCTCGTCCACCCTTTGACCCCGCTTCCTTCATGGAATTTGCACCCTATACATCCGTGATTCCCGCCGACCTCTTAGATCCTACCAGATCTTCATATCCCGCCCGTGATCGGCCCTCGGGGGGGGGGGGGGAAAGTCACACAAAACCGACCCCCTGTCTTTCCCTTTCTCTTTGAACCACTCCACGGCTGGGCTTAGACATCCAGGGGGTACTTGCGGGTCTCCGGTGACAGGGGAGCTCACCCAGCCCCTTGTAGAGGTACGACGACGCCTGGAGTGAGATTCCAAGCCACCTCCGGCCACTTGGCCGTCGAGGTCCTTCCTTGGGCTCCCCATCCCTTGAGGTTGTGTCTTTTTCATTTTTTTGTATTATTTTAGTTAGCTGTTGTCATTAGGTACAAATTCGTGCATTCCGTTCATGATTTAATCGACATCTCGCCACTCTCAACCCCCTCGCCGGAGCAAGCTCCGGCGAGCTCCATTTGCCCCTCATCACTCCTTCATTCACACGCTAGGACCCTGGGACCCTCTACTGTCGTGTTTGCACTTCCTTGCAGGTTCCAGGATCGCCAGAACCCCACCTGGGTTCGTTTTTGAAGCAGGCAGCACCTCTTGGAGCTCTTTTCCGTCGTCATCGTCACGGTGGCACTTCGGTGGACTTTCCGCCATTTTGAAGCCACTGTTCGCCAGAGGAACCTTCCAGGATACTCTTGAGGCCATCGGAGAGGAGTCGGAGGCACCGGATGAGAAGATTTTGGAGCTTACATTTCAGCTGACCCGAGTTCTTCGGGTGTTCTTCCTTCGCATCCCGGAGCCGTCCGATTGAGTCGAGTTCGTCCAGCTCTACAGCAGCCGTCCGATCTTGACGCTCAGCAGCCGTCCATCTCGCGCCGATCTTTTAATCCAAGCCTCCGATCGCGAAGCGGTATCGCGGGCCCCCGTGCTGACACGTGGTCAAGTGGAGCGCGCTCCACCATTCGATCGCCCGCCTGCTGGGTATTTTGCAATCTCCGCCCTGCAGATTTTTGTATTATCTATTAGAACTTAAAACTTTTATTTGCCTTTAAAAACTTTTGTATTAATTACACTTTAACCCCCGAACTTCTGTCATTTGCATCTTAGTCCTCCGCCAGCTCACCTCACGTGCCTATCCACGTGAGTTGTGCATTTTGCACAGAGGACCCTGCGGTTTGTGTTATTAATATCAAGTCCATTAAATATTTTATCACATTGTATACCTTGCGTGTAATTTACAAGAACACCCCTAAGCGTTGTATTTTTGCACTTTAGTCCTCCCCAAGCGTGTGCTTCGCACGCGCATGGGTGGACTTTTTGCCAAGTAGTCCTCATGGGTTTAGCAGTTATCATTCCGTCCAGGAAGCATTTTATTCAGTTGAATATTTTGTGGGAATTTTGTGAGACAGCCCCTGGAAGTTTGTGTTTTTGCATATAAACCCCTACCAGGCTGTTTATTGATTGGATGCTTGTTGTATTTATTCAAATTATCATTTTAAGTCCAAAAATTCCACAAAAATAGGGTTTAGCTCCTGTTAACTTGTGCTTCCATGCTATCAATTTAGTTTTTGATTTTATTTATTTTTATATTTATTAAAAATCAAAAACTTGCTTTTTATGCACTGTCTAGCTTAGAAAATGCCAAAAAAATATTAGAATACCTCCAAAAATTCCAAAACAATTCCCTAGTGTCTATTTTACTATATTTTAGTGTCAGTCCAAAAATCATTAAAAATCTCAAAAGAAAAACATTAAAAATGTAAAAACATTGTAAAACTTCAAAAAAAAATATAAAATCAAAGAAAACTCCAAAAAATATAAACTTAGGTCCTGTTTGTTCTCTATTTTATTCTCTTTATTTGAAAATTAGTGTGAAAAATTTTGGTTGCTGTTTGCTAATTTTAATTTGCATTTTATTCACAGCCAGCACTTATTTCACTGTTTTGCTTTATTTCAGTAATTAAAAATACCAAAAACACCTTGAAAAAATCCCCAAAAATCACAAAAACAGTAAAAAATCCTAAAAATATTAAAAACATTTTATTTCTGAATTTTTGGTTATTTTTGCTTATTTTTATAAATATTTTACCTTGTCTTTTATTCCATTGTTCTTAAATTCCAATATTGAAAAAGAAAAAAAATATAAATATAAAATATAAAAATTCAGAAAACTAAAAATCAAAATACAAAATTAAAAATTAAATAAAAATTAAAAAAATTAAAAATTAAAAACCCACAAAACTTTGTTGCTTGCTTGCTTAGTGTAGACAACACTCACACACACTCACTTGAGCACAATTTTTGAATTACCCTGTTTGCTCCCTGTGTTCGAACTCTCTGCATACTTGTCACTATACACCATTTGTGCAGAGTTAAAAATAAATTTTAACTCCACATTATTTCTAATTTATTGATCTTTAGTGTGGGTTAGTTGTTGACTTTAGTCCAGAGTTTATCGTGAGTCGTCACAGCGACGGTTGTCTCCGCCTTGTGTGAGACACCACTTTTAGACTTCGTGAATTTTGGCTAAATCAAGAAGGGCCTTTGGATTAGTGGTGTGTTCAGAACCACATGGAAGTCAGAAAGTGTGACATAACAGTCCTTAGGTTTCACATTTCTATCATTCAGTCCAATTCACAACTAGGTCAGAACCATCCTCTTAGTCGCATATCTTGCCACCTTGAAATTATAGAACCATGTATGTGAATTTGTTCAGCTCTTACCAGACAAAACAGTTGAATCATCAAGGCGTCTGCTCTTCTGGTAACTCGTCCTCATGGAGACAGATACTCCCTTCTAAGGTCAGGTTCTCCCAATCTTTACAACCGAATGGGGGAGAAGTTAGAAAAATGGGAAAAGCAGTGGGAAGGAACAGTGTAGTCTTCATTCCCATGTGATGTCAGTCAGTGTAATCGATTCTTCACCAAGAAGCAGGCTTTTTCTAAAGCTCAAATTTTTGTGGAATTTTTGGTATAGGCTTCTTTGGATATTTTCTTTGACTTTGTACAGCTTCTACATTCTTGCTTGTGCCTCGGTGGATATAGCATCTTTTTGTTTCACCCATTTTCTTGGGGTCTTGGAAAAAGTTGCGTCGGTAGACCATTCCTCATCCAAAGCATTATCTCAATCTATATCCAATCTTAAAATATCATTGTTACCAAAAGAAGTGGGTTATAGTACCGGTGTCGGCAATCCCCAAGAATGGTTCCTGAGCCACCTTTGACGGAGCGGCATTGCATCATCTCGACTTAGCCTTCGAGATTTTCAACAGTCCATTTGAGTTGAGCTAAGTACTAGACGTGAGGTTTCCAGTCAAGTCACTGTCTCAAGAGTCCTACGGATGATATGAAGGGTCCAAGTTAATCACATTGAATTGAATA